>OY776677.1:25032593-25457593 GCA_963675555.1 Leptura quadrifasciata | reverse complement strand
CTAGGAAAAAACATTTCATTTCGCCTAGTTTAGTCGCCAAGTTTAAATTCACTTCAGTGGTCGCCCGCTAATGATCCTCCATCACAAGCACAGTGTCAAGTGACATATTTTCCAGCTGTTCGTCCTGTACCTACTTATCCTGCTGTGCAATAGAACAACTTCGTTATATTATGTAATGATGCAAAATATTCGAACTATGTACTTTGGGAAGATAACACAGCTTCCTCGGTCCATGATCATTACAGACGAGGAAGCAGTCTATTTCAGAATTAAATTAATTTAATTACGGGCTGCGGAAATTTAATTTAAAGTAAACAACATTTCATTCGCTTTCCCATTTCTCTGATATCTGATAAATTCTCAGAGATTTTATCGCAGTTTTTAATTAAAAAAAAAATAATAATAATAAAAACGAACTTGAATATACATAAGTTATTCATTAACGAAATGCTGTTGATTAAAGCGAGGCGGGCAGGCGATACTCGAATTTAATGAAAGCCTGATATCCGCGACCTACAATGCGGTTCGCTAATTATTATGTAATTAAATTTTATGTAACATATGCAGCTTTATATATCAGTTTCGTTACTACATTGCCTAGTATCAGTGGACAGGGGCACGTATCAATATCGCTTAACACTGGAATATTATTCTAATTTATTAGTTTTTGTCCACAAAATCGTATATCAACGATGCAAAATTGAATGAAAAATAAAAAATATATTAATATACAGGGTTACTGGTAATTCGATACATTCCTTTGGAGATGTGATGGGGCATGAGCTAAGGAGTAAATCTAGCCCTAACATACATTATGCAAACCTCAATAGTTTTTGAGATATTTAAATTTTTTTGTTTTTCTCAAAAAAGTAGATCTTAATGTCTTAAAAGTTAATTTCCGAAAAATCTACTTGACATTTTTTTATTTTAATTTTACTGGATTACTTGTCCAATATTATAGATATCCGTTTGGAATGAAAAATATCCGGAAACATTTCGATCATGTGAACATTTAAAATAAAAACTTGTAAAAATTTTTTTTTAAAATCAGTTATAAAATTTACCTATTAGGTTTTTTCAAAAAAATATTAATGTAGCACGCGTACAAATTATTATAAAAACTTCTTTATTTCAATAGCTATCTAACTAGGTAGAAATGTTTAATGTACCCTTGATAGTTCTAATAAAAAATTAGTAAAGATAATGCTGGTGGCGGAATTTATTAAACGACTAATCGTTCATTTTCATTTAAGTCAGTCAGTCCTTGACTTTGACGTTTCTGCATATATGTCATTAACTGACATTCCTATCTCCGTGTCCCTTAAGTTTGTTGGTCTTGTTAAATTAGTTATCGAAGATTTTGATTTTGCTCGTAGTTGTTGTTATTAGTTGTTGTTATTGTATTTTCTGTGCCATGGCCGCATATGCCAACGCAGAATACGCTGATATTTTGTTTGTCTATGGATACTGTGGCGGCAACGCTGCTGAAGCTCGCCAAGAATATGGTCTTTGGTACCCTAACCGCCGCTTACCAAATGCACGTGTATTCAGTACGGCATATCGAAATATCGCTGAAACTGGCTCCGTGAAATGTAGAAGAAGTGACGCTGGTGCTCCTCCCGTTTATGAACCAGATGATGAGGAAGAAATATTGAGGTATTTTGAGGAAGACCCAACTATTTCAACTAATAAAGTCGCAAGACTAACCGGAGCGTCACAATGGAAAGTTTGGTCTACGATACGTAGAGTTGGATGTCATCCTTACCACTATACCCCTGTCCAAGGCTTGGAGGAAGGTGATCCCGGAAGGAGAGTGGAATTCTGCCGCTTTATGTTACATTAAGATGCAGAAAGTGCAAATTTTTTAACAAGTATTTTATGGACGGACGAGTCGAAATTTAATCGCGAGGGTATAACAAATTTCCACAACCTACATTATTGGGCAGAGGAAAATCCCAAGTTAACACGTGAAACTAGTTTCCAAATGAAGGTTTCTATTAATGTGTGGATGGGAGTCATTGGCCACTATTTAATAGGGCCACACTTTTTTCCTCAAAATTTAAACGGGGAAATCTATGAAAATTTTTTAAGAAATGATCTGGCGGTGATTTTAGAAGATGTTCTTCTCGCCGTCAGACAGCGAATGATGTTTGAGGACGACGGTTGTCCAGCACATTATCGGCTGACAGTACGACAGTTACTTGATCAACGTTTCCCTAACCCTATGCCACACCAGTCAATACTATAGAAAACCTTAGACAAAGGATAGTCGATGCTGCCCAACACATAAGGCATAATCTGACAACCAGAGTAACAAGGACGGAAATAAGAAGACGCTGCTGTGTCTGTATACGGAATAGGGGCTCCCATTTTGAGCAAGACATGTAAAAAATAAAGTACAACTTTGAAATTAATGAAGAATTAAACCCTACTTTTAAAATGTTTTTTACTGTTTATCTAAAAATAAAATTCATACTACTTGTGTTATTTTTACTAGTATTTTCTTAGAACTATTAAGGACACATTGAACATTTGACCTTGTTAGATAGCTATTGAAATTTTTTTGAAAACCTAATAGGTAAATTTCATAGGTGATTTAAAAAAAAAATTTTTAAGTTTTTATTTCAGATGTTCACATGATCGAAATGTTTCCAGATATTTTTCATTCCAAACGGATATCTATAATATTGGACAAGTAATCCAGTAAAAAAAAAATTTAAATGTCAAATAGGTTTTTCGAAAATTAACTTTTAGGACATTAAGGTCTCCTTTTTGAGAAAAACAAAAAAAATTAAATATCTCAAAAACTATTGAGTTTTGCATAATATATGTTAGGGCTAAATTTACTTCTTAGATCATGCCCCATCACATCTCCAAAGGAATGTATCGAATTACCAGTAACCCTGTATATTTCATTTCACTCTATTTTCTATGAAAAACATTTTTGTTGCGTGTTTGTTAACGTAACTGCCAGAGCTTTGTTATTTTGTGTGCTTCGGCCATTGCGCAATATTTTATCTATTTATCAAAATATTTACAATTGCGAGAATAGTGGAAAGTCTTTACTTCTTCTAGAAAATTCCTTACTATTTTTTATATTTTCCAAAAAACTAACTAGTAAGTCAACCATATTGCATGTGCAAATATTTGTTACATTCTTACGGGATACTGTAATATCTCGTGCAAGTGCGTATCGTCTTTATGGCCACAAGTCCTAGACAATCAAATTTATTGTTAAATAAAAAAATGAAACTCCAGGGCATAGAACACGCCATACTATACAATAGCCTAGAAAATGAAACCCAATATTAATAGGAGGTTTGGATATAACTACTATGATCCATATAAATATTTATAAATATTTTATAAAGTTAATCACTATTACGATATATACTTCGGGCTTTTCATTAAATTTATTTTCAATTATAATAATTGCAATAAAGTTTTCACAAATCTAGAGGTACGATATTAATAAATTATCGTCAAACAATAAAGAACTACCAGCAGAACTAGAACAAAACAAGAATTAAATACAAATCGAGATACAAGCAAAAAATAAAGTCAGGACATCCTGAATTTAACCAATAGACAAAAAACCATTTGGGCTATTACTATCAAAAATATGGGTGAAAAAATTCGTAAAAAATAATCTGACTATATCTCCTACAAATTGCATTATAATTTGCCAAGAAGTGAGCCTATTTAGGTCCACAGGAGGGCTTGTCTATGGGCACGTAAGTATGTCGGTGCATTGCAAATGGAAGTTATTAATATACCGTTTTAATACAATATTATACATGTCGTAGTCACATGGTGAAATACGGCTTTTCGGGAAAAGCGTAGGCAGTTCATGAAATGCCGGCAGATAGTGTGAAACACCTCATGTTACATCATGTGACTAGTCTTTTCATGAAGTGCCTTAAAATTTTAGTATTTTTGTGTAATGAGAAGTTTAACAAGATCTTCCGTGATTTAGGCCATCGGCATTTCATGAAATGACGTGTTGCCGGCATTTCATGAACTGCCTAGGCTATTCCTCGACACCCTTTGCCATTTGAATTTTTGGCGGTGCAGGGCAGAGGGATGATGATAGGTATACAAGTATTACATTAAAATATATCCCCCTTGGAAACAAGGTCGGCGTATTTCACCAATTTTTCAAAAAAATTTTATCTCCAAAGTTATTGGTTGGGACACCCTGTATATTTCAATTTCTATATTTTTGTTTACTATGTACGTACAATGGTTTTTTCTTCCCTTTAACTTTCTCATTAACCTGTTATATAGTATATCCTATAAAATGTAATATATTTGCTGAATTCTCACAAAACGGTTTGTATTCGATTTACCATTTATTACGACAGTTCGTTGGTAGGTTAAAATTTGCAATAAATGTCATTATTTACACTATGTAGAATTATAGATTTCCTTTATCGATTGTACACCTGCCACTATTTTAGTTGTAAGTAAAGAAATCTACCTAAGGAAACGAGTTTGTGCGCTTAACTCACCGATTGACAGATGGCGATACTTGTACCACTTTACGGATTTTATTCTTAGTAAAACTATATTTTTCAAGTTTGTATATTAAATTACAGAAGGTGAAATAAAAAGGTTTACCTTATTAATGAAATTCACCAAGAAATCATTTGCCTGCTCCTTTTGAACTGATTCAAACCTTAACTGTGCGACCTCAGTAATTCATATTACATTTTTGTATCCACGTTATCAGTGTTTAACAACTAGGTAAATTTCATTTATTAGTAATTTAAACTTTCAGTAATTTTAAATTTTTATCTTTAATGTAATTTCAATTTTTTTAAAATAAATTTAAATTCCAATCTTTTTATTTAATAAGTAATTAAAATACTGTATGTACCGCATGGTTATAAACTATACTTTTCTTTTCATTTTTTTTGCAATTTATAGTTTGCGAATCAGCTTTATATATATTTTAAGCTTTATATATTATATACTTTATGATTTATATTTATGCTTTAAGCTCTTTATGCTTTATACTTTAAGCTTTTTATGCTTTATGATTTAAGCTGTTTATGCTTTATATATTGAAAATTCAGCTTTATATTGAATATTCAACTTTATATTGAAAATTCAGCTTTATATTAAAAATTCAGCTTCAAATTGAAGATTGAGCTTCTTCAAATTAAAATTTGAGCTTCTCAAGAATTTATATTAATTATAAATTTATATTCAACACCACAATAATTTCATATCATTGAATCGTAAAAATCAGCTATGCCAAGATTAGTGAAAAACAGTGTATACAGTTATTAACAAATTTGACAGATAGTCACTGTTGTATGTTGCGTTGTCGAGTTCTAAAACAAGTTTTATATCAGTAATTAAGGTGTACACCAATAATAACAAATTCGGTATGATTAGCATTTATTGTCAGTGCAATTTTGACGCTGAGATGGCAGTCACGGTTTATGGAGATAGATTTCCAGATGCTCCGCAGCCAAATTGGGATCCTTTGACCATTTCAGCGCTCGGCGGGGCACATATCCCGGAGAATAGCTGTTGGTTGCAGTCTGGTTACGTTCCTTATAGTAAAATAAGGATTTTATAGAAGAGTTTGCGACTGAAAAATTACGTTTGAATCTAATGGATAATCGAATTTGTATATGAATAAAAAATTAAAAATCAATTTTTTTCACTTTTTCCCAAGTTTAAAGTTTTTTCCTTGTTAACCATCATAAACTGCATAAAAAACTACATAAAAAAAGAACTTCATACGATGAGATGCACAAAAGTAATTGGCCAATCAATTTTAAAATTTGAAGTCAATTGTTGAGACTTTTATTAGGTATTTTGACTTCAAATTTTAACCAGTTATGGTTCACATTATAAAGTATGATTTCTGAAAATTTCATCAAATTTCACTTAAAACGTCCGAAGTTATAACCAAAAAACAAAATTTAGCAGTTTTGTCAGTTTTTTTTTTTGAGGTTTGTGTGCAGATAAAAATTTCATATTGTAACCGCTGATAGCTTGTATCACAACGAACAGCATCAATTTTTTTGGACCTACACATACCGAGATATACTCATCTATATTTAGAAAGAACGACCAAAATGGGCGATTTTTCACAAAATGGCCGGTAACATACGTAGCGGTGGTTGCTAGAGGTAGAAAATGTCCATTTCGTATAGTATTCGATGTAACTAACAGGTTTTTTTTTTTTTAAAATTACCCTGGAAACAGTTTCTGCTTGTCCGACTCCACTATATTATATTTTTGAAAAAATTGCTATAAAATCGCATTTTTACATTTAAATATAATGTAGGTTGATTAAATGGCAAGTTACAGTAATTTAAGTTACGATGCCACGTATAACTACCCCATGACATGCATTTGAATCATATCTAATTTGATCATTAATTTCTAGGGATTCCAATTCCAAGCTAATTTTGCTAATACGCAGGTTTCAGATTTTGCCAATTTGTAGATTTTAAATTGACGCTCATCATGGAAGTAATAAACCATTTAACTGTTCCAAGTAATCATACATTTATATTATTAATTAAATTAACAACACTACGGACCATAACACTTACACTGGTTCATTGTAATAGCTATAATGTAATAAAATTATTATACGGCTGCCGTGGTAACTATCTCCCACTTGTTCTAAGGCGAGACATACAGGACCAAAATTATATCTAGTTGTTATTCTAAAAGGAATTTTAAAGTGCAGACCAATGTTTCTTCTTTGCATATGCGTTACATTTATCCCCTTAAACAATATCAAATTAAGAACCATAATCAATAGACGAAGAATTAGTTAGTAGTTTTGGTCATAACTTTACTTTACGATATATTATAACTAGCTGATTAATCAACTGGCTAATTGGTTTGGATCTATATAATGAAGAAAGGTATAAAAAATAGGTGGTTTGAGACCAGAAATATAAAACCCAAATACGGCAACTAATTTTTAAAAAATTTGTTTTCTTTTTTGCCTGTGTGGAATTTTTCACTGTACATCCGAGAGCACAATTTCAACTTTTGAGAAAATATCGAAGTCGATTTTCTTCTCTGGACACAGTTAATTTTTACAGCTTCAAAAAGAATGATCGCAAAGTAAATAATTTGTATAATATTCTGAGTGTTTTCCAGTTATTCACGAAGTATGGATGACTGACGTACACAACGAGGATCCGAGAAACAAATATGTTTATTTTATTCTTCTATTAAGTAATGTGATGTGTAGTGTAGTCAGTCAAATGAGAAGTCTGTGAGCAAGGCGAGAAAGTAAATATGTGTTCCGTTTTCAATAAATTTGAATATAATAATAATCAATACGAATATGCTGAAAATAGCTGTTGCCAACGAGATGAACTATGAATGAAATTATAGCATTTTACATCGCTTTGAAGAAGGACTCATGTTTTTACGCTCTATTTTCATGTGGTCCTGATTTTCAAATAAATATTATATTTAGATGACATATACTAGACCTATTTTAGATCACAGATGTATTTTTATGATCTGGTACAAGATCAATGCTGATTAAATTAGAAAAATCGGAGACTCCAGTAGAAGGCACTGAGAATAGTTCTTGGTGCCATAAAATATACTCGCACTTCAGCTCTACTTGCAGATTGTAATAAATTCCCATCACACTTCAGACACCTATTTCTGATTCAGAAATTCCTTTTCAACTATAACTTTTCTCAGTTTCCTCCAAAACTACCCCAGTTAACAATCCAAGATTTGACAAATTTGAATTGCAAAAATTAGCGTCTCCCGCCCTGGTAAATGCTTTTGTTAATGTAATAGGATATAATTCAGGCAATAAAGCGACTAATTTACCCAGCTACCGTTGGGATTTATTTGACTATATTCATATTTTATACAATATTTGTACTAAATCAATAGAGTACATGGATCTGGCTAGTTACCAGTCGGCAAATAGGAGGAACAATCAAATTAAAACGAATAGGAAAATATGAAATAAAATAGTAAATATTCTGCAAGTAAATGCATATAACATTCATACCTATGGGACCACTATATGTAAGAAGTTCGTAAATATTCATCAACAGAATAAAAGCAGTGTTTTAGGATACGTTTTTAAATTTTTTATTTAAATCCAACTAGATTTAACTGTTTGATTTATGTAGGCAAATGAGTGTATAGATTTTAAATTGAGGGAATTTTTTCACTAACTGCTTATCAGTATCGTGGGTTCATAAGAAGGCCCGCAGAACGAGTATTGTGTTGGTGGTAACTAGAGTGGTTAGAGAAATTGTAGACGCTCTTATGGATTTGGATCAAGTCGTAATATATGTAAAGTGGAGGAAGATGCATAATGTATTCTTTAATAAATAATATAGATTGAGTGTTCTCCAAAATTGACATTTACAAGAGTTCTTACAATTTTCTTTTGTTGTCAAAAAGGTTTTATTGCATGTAAGGAATTTCCCCACAAGACAACTGCCTATAACACAGTTTTGAGTGGAAAATAGAAAAATAAGTATTTTTTAGTGCGTTCAAATCAATAAAAGTTTTTAGTACTAGCGAGCTTCGAATTAAGTTGTTGATGTGACCAGTTAAGATTTTCGTCCAGATAAATACTTAGGAGTTTCACATGGGCACCCATAGTTAGATGTCTGTTTGAAGATATGATGAGCTTCCGCGTTTTTCCATGATTAAGCTTTAATTTATAACAAGTTGTTAACGTTCTAATCAGAACACAGGAGTGTGGTATCATCTGTAACAGAATAGTCTTGGTGGGGTCCATGCAATGAGAAAAGTCATTGATATACAGTATGGACAATAGAAGCTCCAATACAGAACCTTGAGGTACATATTTAAAAAATCAGAATTTTTCTTATTTATGGACACACACTATTTGTGATTTGTTAAATACGACTCAAAAAAGGTAAGAGGTAAGCCTCTAATACCACATAATCGTAACTTTTTTATTAGTATGTCGTGAGAGACACAGTCAAAGGCCTTGGAGAGATCACACAGTGAGATAACTGCGTAAACATCTGCCTCAAGACCCTCAACTATATCACTCACGACCCTAAAAACAGCTTGGGAGGTCGAACGCCCGGAGCGAAATCCAAACTGATCAGAGCTGATGAGTGAATGTCTGTCAAGGTAGCTGGTCAATCTCTTTACCAGAATCTTCTGAAATATCTTCTTAAAAATGGAAAGGACAGATATTGGGCGATAGTTATCAAGGAAGGAGTTATCTCCTTTTTTGAAGACTGGTATGGCGCGAGAGCATTTGAGTACATACGGAAAAACTTGTGCGATACATAGAACTGTAATAACATCTTCGGCGATTTTTATTATTTTTGCATTGAGGTCATAATTATCAAGAGCGGCTGAATTTTTTAATGACCTTATTGCTGTCCTCACTTCTTCCTCGGTGATTGGGTGTAGAAAGAATGATCAGGTGCTTGTAAATTATTCATAAAATCAGTACTTACAAAATTTTTTATTTAATTCAGGCAGGGAATTTATTAAGTTTCCTGCCATAGATGTGAAATGGTTGTTGAAAGGCTTAATTGTTTTAGCTTGAAAATTTTTTATCTCAGAATTTGTTATTAATATTATTTATGCTATTAATGTAAAAAGAATTTAACATTTTGCTCATTTCCGTTGGGTCTGACACTTCTTTGCCGTCAGTTTTAATGTTTTTAAGATCATAACCCTTTCCCCTTGATATTAAAGGTTTTAAAGCATCTCACATTTTTTGGGTCGTTTTTGCAACAGTCGATTTTATTTCCACAATATATCTTTCCCCTTCCCTGATGTCTGCTGTCTGTGATCACACCTACTGAACCGATTTTATTCAAATTTTATATACTTATTTAGGGCAAAAACACCTCGAGGTAAAATCGAATGTAGCTCTAATGTGGGGGAAGTCAACCCCTAAAAACCGATAAAAAAATACAAAATAACTTTTTCTCAAAAACTGCTCTAACGATGTTGATCAAATTCAACACAATGATACTCTTAGTCGCAAACCCCTTTATAAACGTAACCAGACAGTAACCAACAGCTACTCTCCGGGCTATATGCCCCGCCGAGCGCTGAATTATAAGTTACAAGCCTGGCGCGTTAAGTGTAATAATTGTATATTACCAATAAAACGCCAATGCTTCGATTGCAACAAACACCAGCCGAAAGATTGATCCTATTTAAAGAAGCTGTAGTGCCAGTCATCCCTCACTACTTGCAGACTGCAGTTTCGAGCTGTTGGTTCTCGTCAGTGCAAGGTAGGCATGTGACGACCGACACGAGGATCCTTCGACTATTTGGCATATCTCGGTATCTTTAGGATAGCGACATGCAAAACAAACAGCAGGCGCCATCTAGCGGTCCAGTGTCTGTAAATAGCCTGACTGGGCTTAGTATATTAAAACATAATATTTTTAGTCGCAAACTCCTCTATAAAATCCTTATCTTACCGTAAGGAACGTAACCAGACTGCAACCAACAGCTACTCTCCAGGCTATGTGTCCCGCTGAGCGCTGAATTATAAATTGCAAGCCTGGCGCGTTAACTGTAATAATTGTATATTACCAACAAAACGCTAATGCTTCGATTACAACAAACACAAGCCGAAAGACTGATCCTACTTAAAGGAGCTCTCATGCCAGTCGTCCCTCTTGTCTACCTTGCACTGACGAGAGCCAACAGCTCGAAACTGCAGCCTGGAAGTGGTTCAGTTCGAGCAACGAGGAGCAGCAGTAAGCAGCTTTCAGTGAGAACTTGAAGATGGCAGATGAGATTCTGCCGAAACGTCGTTTAGACAACCGTGACTCCTGGAGGAGTCGACCATCGACGCGGGAGAGCACCCGGAAGTACAATAATACTTCATTTAACACCCGCGAAAACCTAAAAAACAACATTATATTTGGCATATTAATTATCGCATCGCATCATCGCTAAGTCAATCCGGGGACACATAGAAATCATTAAAAATTTCAGGCAATAAATTTGGTTTCTTACATACACTTACAAAATGAGAATTTCTTTAAGAGGTTCATCATATTTATTCGATATTCAATATTTAAGCGACTGCCCCATTTTCTTAGAGTTCGGCCTATTTTTCCATTTTGTTGTTTGATTATCTCAACAACATAGTTTCTGTTAGATTTATGACTTATCGAGCCAATCTGATTTTTACTTATTTTAAATTTTTAAATTTTGTATCTCTATTTTTAATAAGCTCTAATACCCTAGTATTAAACCACCCCTTTGTGTATTTTGAATTACTATCTCATTTTTTGGACAAATATCTAATACTTCAAAAGACTACTATACAAAAAAATCATATCTCTTATTCATAACGGATACTCTATAATCAACCTCTGTACTGTTTAGTTTGATCTTGAATGAATGATCATTATATTGTTTACAAGTCTGGGTTTAAGGAGAGTGTGTATCATTATAAATTTACACAAGTTTACTACATAATATGATTGATAGTTGTGCTTCTTTGCTTGGTATTATAAAGTTTAATTTACCTAGAATTAACTCAAGCATAATTTAACTTTAAGATGGGATATACCCAGAACAAACGTTTTATTAGTCATCAGTATATCTTATGTGATACTCGTTGTTGTTCATCAGACACTCTTATCGAAATGGCCATATTAAATCACAATGTAAATGTTGTGTAATAATTTGTTATAAGGTGGATATTACATAATTATCACTTACTTCACTGGGACGTCTTGTATGTAAACAATTTTCTTTACTATGCACAATATTACCTACATAGTAAAGAAAATTTGTTACGCTGTATTGTGCTGTATATGACAATAAAGCTATTTTCATTATTATTACCACCATAAGCTTTAATAATTAAATTTCCCAGTGCAAAATTTAGTGCATTCTTCTGCAAAACAAGTTGTTGGTTTAATGTTTTCCTTCGACACTGACGTACAATGTCTTATTTATACAAATAAATAAATGTATATAGGACTTGCTAAACAAGACGCTTCTTGCACTTTAAAATCACGTCGATCCTTCTTAAAAGTAAATTTATCTTGTCTGTTAAGGTACCTGAACTACCTGCCATCGATACAAAAAGTAAATACCTGCTTCTGTACTTCTACTTTGCTAAATAAAGCGTAACAGCCGATTTACCTGAGCAATCTGATTCTCCGCCATTAAGCCCGAAAACTATCAACTACAGACGACAGGTGAACAGGCAGGGTGCAGGTGAACAAACTCCACAATCGCCAACAGCATGAGAACAAGAAATCCGCACTAGCATCACATCACTCTGGCCTTGCGAACCATATTTCACTAAGACAGGCGTCAGTCGACCGTCGCAGTGGGCCCGGTACGACTCGATAACAAATGAAAATCTCCTCAATCACCACTCACCACCCAAACATAAACACACCACACGTGTCGACGTGATGTTTTACGTGACTTAAGTGTGCGATGGCCGTCTCTCGGCGGTGCTCTATGCGAATGCTGGGTTTCGGTCTTGACGCCAATTCCCCCACCAGCGCCAGAAATCGATCGGCGAAAACCTTGTGGTGCGCCGCCGCTGCCAATCCTACAGTTCAGTCCTTCAGAATTTTTTCTAGCACAGGAGTTAGAGGTATTTTTTCCTTATCGGTTTTTTTGCGCCAATCTCCATGATTTATTTGCTTTTTCCGTAGCGTATTTGCGAGAAGAAGATTTTACTTATCAAAACTCGTTATTCTTTTATAAGCAAAACAGAATTTAAGTGGTTATGTAATTATTATAGTACGGCTGAAATTTGATTCACATCAAAGTAATGATTAATACGTCTGCTTTGTTTGTAGATAGGTACAACCCGCAGGGACGGTTTTAGATTACGTCTTGTGGAAGGAAAAATCTTATCTTGTGGGAGATGAAAGATAAAATAGGAGTTTCATTAATTTTTAATGAGAAGTAGAGACTTTCGATAATGCACTCAAGGTAAAAATTAGTATTTTTGTTTAAATGATGTTTTTTATTTATTTATTTTACATCATCCAACAGTACTTAAACCAATCAAAGGATGGGAACATACAACAATAAAATTATATAAGTATACAGATACAGAGTAAATAAAAAGATAGCATCGGCTGCATATGACAAAAGAAGAAAAAAAATAAACACACTATATAATATAATTCATTCAATACATACACTTTTTAAAAAAATCTGTAATTACAATTAAATATATCCAGCCTGTCCTGCAGATTATTGCAGTTCTTGTTAAAGAACACGCCAAAAACCATCGATGAACTTCTTGAAACTGTAACAAAATCCAACTTTCGTATGAACAGCGTGCTTCACGTTGGAAGAGGTTTTTATACATTCAATCACATTTTCGCTCTAGAGGGCGTTTTTTACGCCAAAGTCTTGGAAACTCATCAAGGAGTGTAATTTTAGAAATGTCGCTGCACGGGGACGTAATGTCGCCTCGACCACAAAATTTAGAAAGTATAACGAAAACTTCGGAAATTTTGATAAAACCTTTTTACGAATCCACGTTGTTAAGCACTGCAACTCATGCATTGTGTTAAATATGAAGACAAGTTATCCAGTCTCTAGTCAAAGTATTTCGAGACTTTTAGCGAAAATAGCCCTTAGCGTCGAGGGTGCCCTCTCATTTTCTAGCAGTCGATTTGGATGAGAAAATGATGGGTTTTAACGGTATTTGCCCTAAACCGGTTCCTCAGTGATTCGGTGTCGGAAAAGTATAATTACCATGTACTCAGAACGTGCATGGGACCGCCTTGCCTGGACGTATGAATCTATAATTGCAAAATATAATTCAAAGTTGTTGCAATTGAAGCATTTTTAAGCTCCGAGGAGCGACCAGAATTGATATTGAACTGAAAATATGTCAATAGACAGGCAAGCAAAGGCCCACCAAAAAATTATAAACATTCAACTTTTTACTGAACCTTTTTGTGTAATCGTTAGCTAAAAACTAAACATTGGATGTTGGTACATTATGAGTCGTTCCGTTCCTCACTATGTGTTGTACACCGGCCAGACTATAGTTTGTCAATACATTTTTCTTGAACGTTTTGTAAAAACAAAATTTTTTAAAGAGATTTAATACACATTTTTGAACTTTATATTGTCTTTTTCTTGTGTTTCAAAATTCCTTTTCAGGTTTAAATTTAAGAAAGTGTTAATATTTACTGTGTTAGATTTATAGTGCTACGACGTACAATTGGTGCCATCAGTGAAGCAATTAAGCAAAAACGAAACAGTAAGTATAGATTTTGTATTATTCTCTGTCTGAAACAGTCGATTTGAACCCTTCTTTGTGAACGTATAATATCCACTATGGAAAATATAATAAAAGTCCTTCAGACGTGTAAAGATGAATCGTTCACATTCTCACGCATAAAGAAGAGAGGGGGAAATATTAACCGCGGGGCAGTCAGATACAATGTGCAGCTAGCAGCGACGAACCTCGACTCTAGTAGCACCTATATAAATTAAGTTTCTCTAAAAATTGGGAACAATCAATTTTATTATTTATCAATTTATTCAGAAAAATTAAGGACTGCGATTTTCTACGGTCTTGCAAACTTAGTACAGAAAATTGTTTAATAGATTCTGCTGAGGCATTTCAATGTGGAGAGTAATAGCCATCCATTTTGAACGACAAAGACTTTAAGAAACACCTTGGATATTCTTCAAGCTTTCAATGTGAACATTATAACCTGAGCATTAATACCTGGATGTCGGTGAAGCCCTGAGAGTTCCTTATAACAAAACCCAAATTTTGTAGCTGACCATAATAGTTTCATTAACATGCTGAATAAATGACAATTTTTTATCAAATATAACCCCTAGATCTTTGAGTCCAACGGATTTAAGGTGACATTGCTCAGGATATAATTGAAAGAAATAGCTGATACTTTTCGGGTGAAAGTTACAATATTGCACTTTGCAACGTTTAGGGGGAGGTTATTTAATACACACCACTCAGTTAATATTGTAAGATTATTTTGCAACTTTAGGCGGCCAGGCCTATATGAGCAGAATATTTTTATGTCGTCGGGGCACATCAAGGTCTTTCACAATGTCATTGATGAATATTATGAAGAGGAGTGGACCAAGGATTGACCCCTGAGGCACTCCCGAGGATACAGAAATTTCCCTGCAAATGAAACCGCGACAACAACGAACTGCATTCTACTAGTTAAATATGACAAGCGGTGGTATAGACGTTCCAACTCTTTCAAGCTTTTGAAGTAAGATGCCATGATCTAACTGATCACAGACAAAATTACATATTATTGTTATAGGTCTGTAGTTCTCAACATTATTCCTGTCACGCTTTTTAAACACGGCACAAACTCGAGCAGTTTTCCAAACATTCGGAATAATACAGGTACGCAGAGCTTTAGGTTGAACAATATAGTGGGAGGTTCGACCAGAAAATAAGCACAGTCTCGAACAATAAATACTGGAATGTCATCAGGACCTCTAGTAAGCTTACGTTTCAACTTTAATAACGCGGTTAATACATCGTTGGTACTAAACTATGAAAAGTGTAGATGATGATCATTGTAATATGAATCATTTGCATTAACTGTAACGTTTACCAGTCTGTGTGAAGACTGCAGCGCTGAAAAAGCTAGCATGGCGGTTAGATTTTTATCGTTGGTACATTAAATCATGTTTCACATATTTGATTCAGATATGTATATTACTAGGCGAGCGCATACCACTTATTTTTTAGTCTTGGCTCGTTAATCGCATTCAAAAGGCTAATTTAGTTTTCAATTGATGACAATATTCATCAAATTATCGACAAACTAACATGAGCCAAGATTCCATTTAAGGCTAACGCCAGCCCTCCCACCTTACGGTTTTAGGCGCCTCTCAAACGTACCCACTTGCTAGAAAACCACCGTCAAGAAAACCCCTTCCAACTCCACAACTCCAAAAATCAGCGGTTCGAACCCTTTTATTGTATAAATGCAAAAGCAAGAACAAGAACAAGCAACATCTAAATTATAACAAATCTCCATGGCAAAAAACTAGGTGTATATATAAAAGAACAAAAGGTATAAAACAATAACATATGAACAATAAAACGTAAACAATTTGTAATGGGTGCCGCGCAATACCGGATCGTCCCCGGCACCCCAACCATAAATTTTGTTCCCGAAATCGACTATTCACCCCCCTTCCACTATTAATTTTGCCCAGTCCTGAACATGTACCCACTTGTCCCTTGCCAACTCCCCCAGCCTGGGAGGATAGTGGCCCAGCTCCAGCTCTAAAACCCGCCGTGCCTCTCGCCTCCCGACAAGGGCGCAACGAAGGACCGACTAACATGAGCCAGCCAGACAATAGCTAACACTTTTGGATCCTATATTTTTCAATAATTTTTGATGAACAACATTCTTAACTTACTTAATAAACATGGCCAGAACTGTTCGCGTAAGTATACTACCTTCACCCTGACTTACAGATGTCTTAAAACTAATACTGAAAGAAGGAGATAAAGCGTATATAAATATAGGAATAATGAATCCCACGAGAACTGGAATACTTATAAAACTATGAGAAATGCGATTTTTTAATTAGCGATCAACTCGAATACCTATTTATAAAAATTAAAACATCTCCTACAGCTGACAAAGTTATCTGTGTAGGTGATATCAACATAAATTTTTTAAATATATCTAATCCACTGGAACATTGTATTCAATCGTATAACTTTGCTCAACTTATTAATGAGACTACTAGAATCTCTAGCCACTCCAGTTTACTGTTCGATCCTGTGCCTGTCTCGAATATTAATCTCCTTATTTCTCGCTTTATTACAAATCTTTGAAAATTTTTTATATAATCAAATATATCATTATTGTGTTTCTCATACTTTATTACCTGATTCTCAGTGTGGATTTAGAAAACGATGTAGCATTGCTACAACCTTGGCTACTCATACTGATGACGTGATTAAAGCTCGGGATAAGGGGGACTGGTCAGCGTGTTGCTAGATTTTTCAAAAGCGTTCGACACGATTAATAATAATATAATCTGCTCTAAACTTAAATATTTGGGCTTTGATAATTTTTCAGTTTTATTAATCAATTGGTATTGGCTTCGTAGAATGCAAAAAGATCTATTGAGAATGTTTCTTCTCCTGGGATTGATATACTGTCAGGTGTACCGCAGGGATCAATTTTAGGGCTCCTGCTTTTTACCATTTATACTTCGGATATTTTAAACTTTGTGAGAGCATGTAAAGTCCAAGCATACACTGACTATACTCAGGTATATATGCATTTTGAAGCAGATAATTATCTCTAAGCTACAGACATCATTAATTCAATGCGATTTAAAATTAAATACAAATAGGTATAATGTAATCATATTTCGTAATAGAAACAAAAAAATATTCTTAAAAGAGAATATAAAAATTAAAATAGACGGTGCTTCCTTGCCTGTTATTGATCGCGTAAAAAATTTGGGAGCAATTATCGATTCTGATTTACGCACGTTAAAAAATGCTACATATTCGTCCTTGAAATTAATATACTCCAGTCGTAGTTCCAAATTTTGAACTTAAAAAATTACTCTATCACTTGTTTTCCTTCACTTCAACTATTATGATGTTATTTATGGACCATGTCTGGACAGCTTTGAATAAAATCGTATTCAAAAAGTTCTGAACACCTGTTATCGACTTATCTATGGAATTAGAAAATTTAAACATATTTCGCATTTAATTAAAGAGTGTAGTGGTTGAACATGAATAATCGCAGAATTCATCACGTGAGACCTCGTCATTTCTGAAAATGAAATTTGTAGCTCGTAGTCCATGGGCTAGCTCGTTGAAATTGAGATTTGGTAAAAAGTGGCGGGACAAGATGCCACTTGTACCAAAGAAGAAAAGCTTAAAAAAACATATGTTCTCATAAAAATTTACATTTTTTAAACACTATTTACGGACTATAAACACGATTGAATATGGAGAAGTGACCTAGTATATAAATTATAAATTGCACCTGTGCGAGTTATGTATAACACATATTCCAAGAAATATAGCGCGTAGCCGCCGGCATCGTTTTTATGCTTTCTGGGAAACTCGTCCAACTACGGTTTAGAGGGTTTTGAATCATTTCCGGGAAAATAGCCTAATCGTCGGCTTTTTGTTCAAATGATTTTAATAGATGAAAACAGAAAGTTGGATATGAGAGTTGCGTTCAGTTACCCTCTTGGACCACCATGGAGTCTTGCCACCCCAGAGGGTCATCTAAAAAAAACAACAAGGTTTCCCTGGGGAAATACTTGGAAGATAAAGTTGCACCTTCAACTCAGGAAGAAATCATGTCTTCAATATTGCTTGTATTATAGATGGCATAGCATTAATACAAAAGCTTCATGGTGAAAATTGACCTTTTGAAGAACTTTCGGATTGCATCCTTGCTCAAGTTTTAAATTCTGCTAGATTCAGTGAAAACATCGATATTGCCTTTGACATATATAACCAGAACTCAATAAAATCTGCGGAAAGAGTGAATTGTGGTGCAGATGATGGTATTGTATTTTTGGAAATAAGAAGTGGTCATAAAATAGTTAACTGTAAAAGATTGCTGAGAAGTTGTGAATCCAAGACAAAATTGACAAAATACCTTGTTGACAGCTGGAAGGAAGAAAAGTTGAGATATAAGCTTGGTCACAAGATTCTTTATGCAACATACGAAGACCGGTGCATCAAAATTTGCAATAATGGTTCTGAAGACACGGAGGAACTGATTTGTTCTCATGAAGAGGCAGATACCCGTTTATTATTTCACATTAAACATGCCATGAAAAATTACAAAAATATAATTTGTATTTCGGATGACACAGATATCCTGATATTATGTCTTGCGTTCAGTCAATATTTTACGAGTAACCTCTTCGTGAGACGTGGTTGTAGAAACAGCGTTCGATTTGTCAATATTGATATTGACAACCTACTAAAGATGGTGTTGATTAAATACCCCTGCAACGTGTGGTCAAAATGAAAATGACGGCAGCAAATCCCGATGACGAGAATGCTTGTTGCCAAGCTTCGACTTTCTGTAGGCTCTGCTTTGGCTGCTGCTTTAATAGCATGCCATAGTTATACAGGGTGTGACACGACAAGTGCTTTTTCTGGATTAGGCAAAATAAAGGGTTTGAGACTTCTCACAAAAAATGCTGCTTATGTAGATGCTTTCACAAAATTGAGATCCAACTGGGCTCTAATTCCCAACGTCTTCTCTGTCCTTGAAAAGTTCACTTGCCAACTATATTGCCAAAAGTGTTGACAAGGTAAATGTTCTGCGGTATCAAATGTTCCGTGGGAAGAAGAGATCTGTGGATTCGGGAAATCTGCCCCCATGTGAAGATTGTCTAGATATCTGCATGCCCTGCGAGCAAACTACCATGCGGTAATATGGAAAGTGGATGGCCGGTGCGCCTGCACCAGAAGTTATTTTGGAATTACCCAGTTGCGAAGTGTCACGCTGCCCTTGTCTACAGAACAATTTGAAGTGCACTTCTGCCTGCAAACTTTTACAATGTAGCAACTCCTCAAAAGCTCAACAAGAAGATGTGGACAGTGATACTGAAAATTACTATAGCAGTGGAGATCAATCTGAAGATGACGATTTTGGCTAATGATTTAGAATGATCTTTTTTTATAAATATTTTTTTATTTTTTCGACTTTTATAAAATACATTTTTTTTCGCAATAAAATTGATTACAAACCTGTTTTTATATCAACTAGAAAGACGATAACAATTCAGAAATTCTTGGCATTACAGAAATAAAATTTTATTTGAGTAAATTATATATTCTTGCAGTACTTATGTCTCGTTTCTCTGCATAAATTGCTTCTAGTGGCGATGGGAAAGTATCATGAAAACTAAGTAGCGTAATATTAGTAACATACCTATGCGTTAATAAGAAAATAATCTATATTTATGTTACTTACAAATAAACTAGTGTTAATACATCAACACAATATGTTACCACTAAGAAATGACTCCTTCCTAGATGTAGAACATTCTTCTCTTCTCATCATAAGTTGTAACGTCAGGTCAATTAGTGTAGCAGGTATACTTACTCTCGTAGAGTTGATTGTATAGTAGACTATAGATGACGTATCAGTTGCATTCTTCATGTTAAAAACTTGAATAGCATCCTCACAGTTGCTGAAGAAATGATGAATTAATATTGGCATAATTTTCGTCTGAAGTAAACCGAGCTCAAGTCAATTACACGAGCTCTGTTTATTTCAGCTGAAAACTACGGCCAACATAACATTTTTTGGTATAAATACCATAATTCATCTGAGGCTTGAAGTAAATAATTTCTATTCATTCCAACAGAAGTGAATTCCAACGAAGGTGATATTTTTTTCAGTCAATTGGTGCAGAGATATGTATTTGTCAATATTTTCATTATAAAACTGGTCTGAATAAACAATTGCTTCCTATGAATGAGGTACTTCATCTTAAAAATAAATAAGTCGATATACCTACACATGTTTAATATTGTTCTAATATTAATTGTGGTGTTCTGTTTATAACTGTGATAAACTTGATGTTAGGGCGGTATTTCAAGTGGGAAACACTGAGATCTACTTTGGCAACAATAAATCCGTTAAACCACGAGCAAAATTCGAGAAACTGTATTTTCACAGTATCTCAAACATTACGTGGGTGAGTCGTTCAGACCTATTAGCGTAAAACTGGAAGAACACAAAAATTACATTAGAGTTTAGAAATAATTGCATTGTTTTTTTTATATACATTTATTTAACGTCCGCCTATTTCCGCCACTGAGGCCTAACACCGACGCCTGTAGACGAGCTACCCCCAACCAGGAATTTTGCCGAACCTCTTCCCTTAAGAAGAGTTGAGATCTTTTACTTGCCTAACATTTAATAGACAAGGGACCGACGGCTTTACATCCCCTCCGAAGGATGGTATATCCCCTATACAACCCTCGCCTAAGGTTGTATAGCTTCCGCGCATACACTGATATACAAGCCGCTGGAAGATGTGTGAGGCGAGAACGCGGTTTCCGTTGGAATGGTCACCCATCCAAGTACTAACTGCGCCTGTCGTTGCTTTACATCGCATATCGAAGTATGTACATAGTAAAGACGCACCCACGCTCGCCCCTATAATTGCATTGTAATATAAAGAAATTTACACTATGATAAAAATGTAAATAAAAGATAAAAATTTAAAAATGAACAACGGGACAAAATTCCAAGGGTCAATGATATATCGCAATAAGCAAATACAATCTATATGGAAAAACATAGCAGAACTATAGAATAGTTTATCACAGCCATAATCTAATTGACTAATTATAAATGCTATCCACTAATAAAATAAGGGCCAGAAGTTATTAATAAAAAGTGAAAGTGAATAATGTTGGTAGTGGGGTCAATCTGGCATTAAAAATGGCTTGAAACTGACTTTTTAGATTTTTTTTTGTGATGTTATGAAGCCGGTCCCCCTCTATCACCCGGAAAATTTTCCGGTCGAACTTTTCGCGAAGGGGGGGGGGGGGGGGGGGGAATTTACACGCAAAGATAGGGAAAATCAGTTTTTTGCATATAACTCGGTTTGATTCGGACCTGCACGCGCGCGTGATCCATTTATAAAAACGGACGAACGGAGTGGGACGTGTATTTGTGAAAGAGAAAGAAGTGGGAGCGCTAGGTTCCTCCCCCGGCATCCCGCTGCGCAGCTGCTGAATTGCCGCACTCGTTCCCGCCGCAGCGAAAAATCTGTACTTTCAAATCGCAATATCTCGGGAACCGCTAGACCAATTTCGATGAGTTAAATCAGTTTACGCGCATTTGTGAGCCCTTCATTTTGTCCCTATACACTTTTTCGATCCGAATCAAACTAAACAAGTTAAGTCCGAAAAACTGATTTTCTCTATCTTTACATGTAAATCCCACCCTTCCCCTTCACGCGAAAAGTTCGACCGGAAAATTTTCCAGACGATAGAGGGGATCAAACGAGCCCGTTTGCAAATCCAGATCGACCCCACTATGGGATAAACATTCAAATTTAACCTGGAACTTCAGTGTGCATCGAGAGGTGACCGAGTGCAGACGTACCGAGCCAAGAAAGTGCACAGTGAAGTGGCAGCCCCACAGTTAGTGTCGTCGTCGACAGTTCTAAGAAGAGGAAGTACACACGTCCCTTGGAGACACCATTTTTACTGTTATTAATCATAACTTTTTCCCATAATATTATAGGTATTCCCTTGCAGGACACCCACAGCGACGTTACCGTGGAGGACGGTAGCATGGACTACAGCGAAGACAAAACGTCCCAGAGCGGTAGCTCCCGAGGGGGTACCCCAACCCCAAGGGATGACAAAGAGACGATAAAACGTCTCACAGAGGAGAACAAAACCCTCAGAAAGAAAATAGAGGAGCTCACCGAGAGGTTGGAGCTAATGCAGAGGGAGCAAAAGTCCCAGCACGAAGAACTTCTGCGTGCGATTCGAGGAGAATCGCAAACGCGGAAGCGGAAAAACCCACCCGCCACTAATACGGACTCCGACGAAGAGGCCCCTAAGGCGGCAAAGAAGGTGGCTGAAGAGCCCCTCAAGTGCCCCCCAGAGCCATCCAGACGAAGCAGATCGGGATCTAGAGCTCCCCAGCAGGAGGCTAACGTCCCCAGACAAAACGCCAGGACAGAGGAGACTGAGGCCCCTCAAACAAAAACAAGAAGCCAGCGCATACCGCCGGTAGTGCTGAGAAACAAGGAGACATGGACAACGGTGAGCCGTCGTCTAACCGAAACCGGCATTAACTTTAGCAAGGCTAAAGTTACCGCGGAGGGAATCTCCATCGAGCCCGCGACATCCGAAGATTATCGCAAGATGACTAGGATGTTCGCAAACGAGAAAAGGGAGTACCACACGTACACCCTGCCAGAGGAACGGCTGCTGCGTGTAGTCATCAGGGGGATCCCGAGCGGCGTTACTTGTACAGAGGTGGCAGAAGACCTCCAAGACCAAGGTTTCGCACCTACCGCAGTGCAACGGATGACGTCCAGACGGACGAAACAGGAGGTGCCACTCGTACTTGTCCTAGTCCCACAGGACCAGGACAAGATACTCCAAGTCACGAGGTGCTGCTCTCTAGTCGTAAGGACAGAGAGACAGAGAGCCAAGGTAGCGGCATCCCAATGCCACCGCTGCCAGCGTTTCGGCCACGGACAATCCAGGTGTACCGCGCAGCCGAAATGCGTGAAGTGCGGCGAGGCACACCGGACGACTGACTGCAAGAAGAAGGCAGACGAACCGGCCAAGTGTGCGAACTGCCAAGGGGCCCACCCGGCCAGCTACAAGGGGTGTCCAAAATACCCCAAGCAATCAGCCAGCGCCACTCAAAGGCCGGTACAGAGGCCGACGACGACCTCAACAAAGAAGGGCAGCGTAGCGCCAGGCACTAGCTACGCAAAAGTAGCCCAGAGCAAGGCAGGACAGAACACCGTCCCTGCCTCAAAACAACAAGCATCGCCAGAGGCCAAAAACCTCACAGCGGTGCTAGCACAGATGCAACAAATGTGCTCAGCGATGAGTGCATTTTTTGCTCAAATGCCAAACTTTACTAATCTGTAATGCCTTTACAGATTAAACCGGAATTCCTGCAGATGGCGGCCTGGAATGTAAACGGCCTACAACAAAGGAGACTTGAAGTCGAAGAGCTCCTGACCAGGTACGATATAGACGTCATGGCACTGCAGGAAACCAAGATGACCCCGGCCAAGGAGATCAACTTCCCAGGATACCACACGTACAGGATGGACTGGGTAAACATACCTCGGCGACCCGCAAGAGGAGTGGCCCTACTCGTTAAAAAGACCATAGCCCACCATCCGACAGTACTACCTGAGCTAGAAAATATGAATGCCACCGCCGTAGTAGTGTCCACAGCACGAAACGGCGACGTCCAAGTGATTTCATGTTACCAGCCACCCCACAGCACGCTAACCGAGGGGGATCTGGACGCAATTCTACCCGCTAGGACACAGGTCGTCGCAATTGGCGATTTTAACGCCAAATCCCAGCAATGGAACAGCGGCGTAACCAACACTCGAGGACGAGAACTGCTGCGGTTCCTGGGACAGCACGCCGGCGAACTGCTGGTGGTAGGACCAGTCCAGCCCACCTTTGACAACGGTAGAAACAGGCCAGACGTACTGGACATAGCCATCCTAAAGGAGATGACCCTCGAAGCGGAGATCTCCACCAGAACGGAGGGATCTACCGAGCACAACCCGATCTTCCTAACTCTAGGAGGACAGGCGGGTGACGACAACGCTACCTTCACGAAGCGACGAACGGACTGGGAATCGTACCGGCTGCACCTGCAGCAGTACATTGCACAAATTCCCAGGCTAGATACCGTGAGGGACGTTGACAGGGCCGTCATTACCCTAGAGGAGCAGATCCTGGGAGCAATAAGGGCCAGCACGACAGAAACAGAAGTAAGAAGACACCCAGCACCGATGGCGAACCTACAAGAGGTCACCAGGCAGCTGATAAGGGATAGAAGAAGCGCCAAGAGACGGGCTCAGAGGACGAGGCTCCCCGCCGACAGAAGGGAGTATAACGTCCTCAGCCGAAGAGTGAAAGCCGCCCTCCAAGAACACCGTCAGGAGGGGTGGCAACGCCACCTTGAGTCACTCGATCCACAGGACAGAAGTATGTGGAATACCCAACGTGCCCTGCGAAACCGGAGGAAACCTATACCCCCGATTCACGGAGAGCGAGGGAGGATCGTCTACACTAACCAGGAAAAAGCCGAGGCGTTTGCCGACAGCTTAGAACTGCAGTGTAGAGAGAACGAGCTCGATGACGAGGACGAGGACTGGGTGGACGATGTCGAGCGCAGAGTACGTAGGATCCACCGCCTGCCTGATGACGACCACATCCGCCCGACTACCCCCGAGGAAGTCAAGGAAATCCTTAGGAGCCTAAAGCCGAGAAAGGCTCCGGGATGTGACAAGATAGGAAACATCGCTCTCAAAAAGCTACCCAGGAAAGGAGTAGCGGCGCTAGTCAACATCGTAAACGCGATGTTAAGGTTACGGCATTTTCCAGCCAGGTGGAAAAAGGCCGACGTCATTATGATCCCTAAACCAGGGAAAGAACTAATTTTCCCGTCTTCTTACAGGCCCATCAGCCTCCTCCCAGCCATGAGCAAGGTTGCAGAACGGGTCATCTTGAAGAGGCTCACAGAGGCTCATATCATCCCGGATGAACAGTTCGCGTACCGAACAGGACATTCCACCGAACTCCAAGTACTTCGCCTCACCGAGGAGATTACTAAGGGGTTCAACCAGCGGCAAGTCACCGCGGCGCTGTTCCTAGATGTTGCCAAAGCGTTCGACAGGGTCTGGCACGACGGCCTCCTAGCTAAAATGATGAGTATGGGTTACCCCATCGAACTCGTCAAACTAGTGAGGTCCTACCTGCACCGCAGATAGCTAAGGGTCAAAATCTCGGATCAACTCTCCACTTACAGGACCGTGGAGGCGGGAGTCCCGCAAGGTTCGGTGCTGTCACCGCACCTGTTCGCTATCTACACCTCAGACCTCCCCAGGACCGACCACACAGCCCTGGCCCTGTATGCAGACGACACAGCAATAATTGCCAGATCCTGGAAAGCCAGGAACGCAACCAGAAAACTCCAGGAAATGGCCACACTCCTGGAAGAATGGTGCACGAAGTGGAAAGTCGCCGTCAACGCCGACAAAAGCCAAGCCATACTCTTCAGACGAGTGCGGAAAGAAATTCCCACAGGACACGTCTCCATGAACGGCGAGGACATCCAATGGCACGACACCGTCAAATACCTTGGCGTGGTCATGGACAAAAGCCTAACGTGGAGACAGAACACGGACGCTATTACAGCCAAGGCGCGGCGCACAAGAGCCCTCATCTACCCGATGATGGGAAACGGTAGCCGTCTCAACCTGAGGAATAAGCTCACGCTTATCAAAACCCTCATCAGGCCGCAGCTGACGTACGCCTCGGTAGCGTGGGGTTACCAGGCAAAGTCCTACATGAAGAAAATCCAGGCAGTGGAAAACATCGCCCTCAGGACGGCGGTCGACGCACCATGGTACGTGAGAAACGCAGACATCGTCAGAGACCTGGAGTACACCACGGTCACTGAAGTCATCCGGGAACGAGCGAAGAAGCTGTACGCCCAAGCAGAGGAGCACGGGAACCCGCTAATCAGACAGGCCACTGATTACGACCCTGCCGACGCCCCGAGGCACAAACGGCCGAGGGTACAGCTTCTGGACAACGGGTGAGTATAACTTATATTTCCCGCTAACCGATCTGTTTCAGATACCCCAGGACGGACCACCACTACCAGAGACATGACGTTTTTCTACCCAAACCCAACCTCCTTGCGGGCGTCGGACAACATACCGTCCAACGCCCGTTGTCCTACCTGCTCCGTGGAGTCCGAAAGTGCTAAAAAAGCACTTAGGGTCTCCACACTCCCGAGCTACACAGCTCATATCCTTACCTTTCCGATGATCCGGGGTAGGACACACCTTTACTGTGTCCTACGTACCGGCAGTCAATCCCAGCCAAAACTTCCTAAAACCCAACTAGACCGATGACTACCCACGGGGGTGACAAGCTGGCGAAGAAAGAAAATATCAAGACAAGAAGAGCGCCAGAAGAGACCTCTGCCAGCGAGGTTGAAGAGCCAGGACCAGGGGAGGTCCGCAGAAAATACCACGACACATCTCGCATTTGCGGGCTGGGTCTGGTAGAAGTAAGCGGGCCCACCTATCACGAAGGCCGGTCCAGGTCTACAGAGATAATCTAGGAGCAAAGAGTAGTAGTCCTACTCGGCCCTAGTTATCGAGACCGTCATCAAGCCAATGGATATTGGCGCTGGAACTTCAACCAGTATTAAAAAATATAACCTTAAAATTTATTTATATATATTTATTGACAAGTTTGACAATCAGACAGTGAAATGTCACTTTTCAAGTTATAAAGTAGAAGGTAAAAAAAGTAATCAACTGACCTTTTAGTATACAAAGCATTGTATAATATTTAAAAAAGAATATTTAAACAATAAAATCATCACGTTCGAGGATATCAATCAAACAAGGCCAATCACCGACAAAGCAGTTGAAGCTGAGATACATTTGTGTGATATTTTTGACATATCTGTGACACCTTGGGGATAAATGTCAGATACCGTAATTATTTAACACAAATATCATTTTTTTTAAATTCTGGTTGTATAAATAGTACTACAATAGTATACAGTATACAAACCTCGATGGAAAGTTTCAGTACTGCCTTCAAATAAAGTCAATCTCGATGATTCGCGTCTCGGTAACTATCTAATCTTCTCGACAGTAATGAAACACTTTCTACCTCGCTATGTAATAAACTGTTACATAGTCTACACTACACATAACTCACTTATGCAACGGGTATGTATAAAAGAATGATTTCTCCTTCAGACGGTTAAAAAATATTTCGCATTACCACCTGTACTACGTTCAATGCTCGAGAATGTCGACTTTTATAACTTTGTGAAGTTCTGGTGCACGTTTATGTGCGGAAACCATTTACCCCAAAACATCAAACACCCAATCAGGAATGTGTCGTTAACATTATTACCGCTGTACCAACATAAATTCAAAAGCACTCAAAACATTTTTATTTACGTCTTAGCTTTTTCAACTATATCGGTCTAAAATACTTAGGAGCGGAAAGTTTCCTGAAATAAATCGTTGAAGCTAAAAAAATACATTTCAAGCTTCTTTTTATTTGACTATATGTTGATGGCATCCAAGCAGCTATTTTCTGTTTTAATGCCAGCGGCGTTCTGCAGTTTGCTGTAAAAAAGAAAAAAACAAAACCTTCCATCCATTTATTTAAGGTTCTTGATTATATTTGGCATATTTATATCACACGAGTTATATAAAAGGGGGAACACACAAGCATTAACAATTACACACCTATTTTATTAACCTCTCCACAATAAAATTGTGACAGGTTACTAAAATTGGTTCAAAAACGAAAATTGAGATAACATCAAATCTTTACGTTTTGAGGTCCTAGGAACCCAAAAAAGTGGTTTTTGAAAAATGTCTGTGTGTGTGTATGTATGTATGTGTGTAAGTGTGTATGTGTGTTAGTGTTAAAGAACGCTATAACCCCGATATACTTTTCGACGTTGTAACAAAATCCGACTTAGGAAATATTTCGTAAGAAAAGCGTGCTTCACGTAAAAACGCCGTGGAGGAGGTTTTTAATTCTTGGAAATATATTTTTGCTCTTCGGAGCGTTTTTTATGCCAAATTTTCGCTAACTCTTCAAGGAGCGTTAATTTGGAAAGTGTAGTGAATGTCGCTGCACAGGGACGTAATGTCGCCCCGACCACCCAATTTTAGAAAGTATACTAAAATTGGACTTGAACTTCAAAATTTCCAAGATTAAAAACCCTTTTACGAATCCACGTTGTCAAGCACTGCAACTCTTACGAGGTATTGAATATGAGGACAAGTTAGTCCAACGACTATTCAAAGTATATCGGAAGTTATAGCGAAAATAGCCCTTAGCGACATGGGACCCCCATCATTTCCTAGCAGTCGGATTTGACGGGGAAATGATGAGTTTTGACGGGGTTTGCCCTAAACCGGTTCCTCAGTGATTCGGAATCAAAAAAGTATCTATACCATGTACTCACACGTGCATGGGATCTGCCTTGCCTGAACGTAAAATTTGTTATTGCATAATACAAACGAAGTAGATACGCTTCAAGCAATTTTAAGCTCCGAGGAGCGACCAAAATTTATGTGAATTAATAAATACGTTTATAAGACAGGCAAGCATAAGCCCACCAAAATTTCAGTTACATGAAACTTTTCTTGAATCTTTTTGTGCATCGTTAGCTTATCAAACTGCATATTGGATGGTAGTTGGTACCGTATGAATCGTCCCGTTCCTCACCATGTGTTGTACACGGGTCAGACCATTGTTTGTTAACATTTTCTCTGAAGAAGTTGTTGTAGAAACATAAATTTTTTAAAAGATTTAATATACATATTTTGAACTTTATATTGTCTTTTAGTTGTGTTTTCTAACAAAATTCCCTTTCAGATTTAATTTTAAGAGAGTGTGAAACAGACAGTGTTAGATTTATAGTGTTACGACGTCTTCCAATTGATACCATCAGAGCCGCAGTTAAGCATAAACGACAGTAAGTATGATTTATCCATTATTCTCCGTCTGAAACAGTTACGTTGAACCCTAAAAATTTTGTGAACGTAATATTATTATTTAGAATTTAAGAAAAGGTTGAGGAAAAAGAAAATTAATTTTTTCTTTTTCCTATTTTTTTTTAATTTTTCTAAGTTTTTCGAGCAGAAAATACGTCCTTCAGACTTCCATCAAAGCATGGATCGTTCACATTAGCACGATAGCGCCGAAACTACTGAACGAATTTGAATGAAACTTTGCGTGTGCGTTTCTTTAGTGCCCCAGAAGATCTGAAAAGGTTTTGGTTGAGATCGGATTACGTTTAGTGCCATTTTGACGCAACAAGTTGTTTATTTTATAATTATTTTCAATTTGCAATGGAACCATTGAAAAGCAATTAAAATTCTGATTTCAGCAATATATCACACTTCCACCCTTTCGATTTGGTTTCCGTGAAAAAAATTAAAAACAAAGCAAATATGGCATAGATCGCATTTCGCATGACATGATCGATGCGCGTAGCCGTTACGTCGTGAAACTCATCATATCATGTGTCAATTCACGTGTGAGGGTTTCTTCACTGCTCTAGAAGTAGAGCGGATTACATTTAGTGCCGTTTTTAAATATATATACAGACAAATCGAAGAATTAAACTACAAATATTCCTCTAAAATCTAGTAAAATTACTGAAATGCTAATGTTTCATTTAACAAAGACAGCCGCGAGCGATCGGATTGCAATGAGCAAATTTTGACGATTCTCATTGTCATCGTTTGTCATCCGATAACGTTGGTGTCACGTCATGTTAATAAGATTGCGGCATATTTGTAACTTTTAGTGGATTGTCACAAACTTTAAAGGTAGATGTAACAATATCAATACCATATGCTTTCTGTACCTTCGTTGATAAATTTATTATAGATTATCACTTTACCAATTTTCAGTTTGTTGCTTTACAAATCTGTAGTATTTAGGATAACTAGACTTTCTTAGTCGTTCAAGTGATGTTAAAGTTGTTAATATCCTAATAGTATATTATTCAACGAGCGATAATGTAGGTAATAACTCGCATTGATGATTGTAAATTCATTAAGTTGAGGGTTTTTTTAGTGCCCCAGAAGATCTGAAAAGGTTTTGGATGAGATCGGATTACGTTCAGTGCCATTTTGTCACACAATTTAATGCTCTTTTCGGCTTCAAAGATCCACCGAGTGGGGAGGTTCCAGCTGCTTCCAGTAGCTGCCGGTTTTTTTACTATCGCCATTAATTTCGAAAATATTGTTAAGAATAGTTTATAACAAAATGCCCAAATTTATTTCAAAATGCAAGATTTTATGTAGCCCACAACATGGTGGCAATAGATCGACTTAGGTACGGTTTGTCAGTACAGGGTTAACTAATAATTAGAGGATAAATGCCAAATAAAACAATAGATACCTATATTGTTTCATTTGACATTTATCCTCTAGTTAAGAGTTAACCCTGTATTGATAAACCGGACCTTGGTCGGCTATCCTTAACTTCCTTAATATTCTATAAAACTTAAACAATGGCTTTGAAATATACGCAAGCTTTTGGATAATACGATATTTATTTAAAAAATTACATGTATATGGAGAAGGGGGTAAATCTGGTGGCTGGTTGAAGTCGTATCAAACTAGTCGGAGACAGTAAGTTTCAATAAATGGACACCAGTCGAGAATACTAAATATATTTTATGGAGTTCACCAAAATTCTGTCCTTGAAGCACTACGTTTTTATTGTTTGTTAATAACCTATCAGGAATTTCCTGTGAAAAAATATAATTTTCCTTGTAGAACGACACTTCCTATTTAAGCACGTGCAACACTATAGTAGATCTAAGGACTAATAAATATGAATGATACTAGTTTTTGGACAATGGTTCACTTACAGCACGTTTTGCTTCGAGGGTGCTGAAAATGCGGGTGTTCAACATTTACCCTCCTATTTACCCTGCCTTTAACTATAACTTGAGCCTCTATGAGATATGCTACAAAGAATAATAATAATGTTTATTCATAAATTTGTAGAATATTTGTTAAAAGTACAATTAAATAATTTCATTAAAATAATCATAGAATATCTGACTTACATTTTAAGTTACAAAAACTAGTATATGGATGGTTAGTATTATAATAACAAATATTATGTAGCGTACCTATGTAACATATGCCTATAATTAGATTGTATTAACTTTACCATATAATTTATAAGAGATCTTTCTTGTTTCCTCAACCATTTATTAATTTGTCTCTTAAATATGGCTAAGCTTTTACTGTATCTTATATTTATTGGCAGTTCATTGTGCAGCCTCTGGTCCAAATAAATGAAGTACCTTCTACCTATGTCATTTTTTGCCATATCAGTTTTTTTAGCTGTATGTGTATTCGCCGAGTACAGTTGATTTAAAAAAAAACTGGTACAACTCTTGTAATCGAAAATCTTAATATTTTAGTTGTGTGCATATGTCTGTAAATAGGGCTGGCCAGGCATATCGAGAGGGGGGTGGAGAAGAGATGATTTATCCCGGACCTGGGTTTTTTGGAGGAGACCGGTTTTCTTAGTGTTTTTAAATTTATTAAACCTTCCTTTTTAATTTTATTCAAATACCACTAGAGATTAAAAAAATGTAAACAATGCAAACTGAACATAAAAATACAATAAAAAAATAAAATAAATGAACTTCAACTACGTAATACAGAATTAACTAATATTTTGTCATTGCTCTATTAGCGTCTAAAACTGCCTGAAGTCTTGCAGGCATGGACAAAATCAGATTTCTTGCAAGGTCAACTTCTTGCGACAAGTTCTCCCAAGTGTCTTCAATTATCCCTTCCAATTCTTGGGCATTATTTGGATGGTTATTTAATTTTCTTATATGATACACCATTAGTCCCCAAACATTTTCAGTTGAGTTTAAATCCGGACTTTTAGATGGCCACGGTATCAACTCTATGTTTTTATTAAGAAACAATTGCATGACACGATGGGCCGTATGTATGGAGCAGTTGTCTTGTTGGAAAATAAAATTATTTTCCAGAAACACCTTTACTACTGACGGCAACATATTATTGTCTAATCTTTCGATATATTTAATGGAATTGAGATGACCACCACTGTTCCAACACACACATAACCCATTTAGGCTCATCCAAGCCCAGACATAGACTGAAAACCTTCCTGATATTTGTGGATCGAAAGTATATTTTTCATCGTATCTAGTGGAAGGAGGCCTATATACGCGAACATGTCCATCTTTACAGGATTTAAAACCCTTTTCGTCAGAAAAACAACTTGTCCCCAGAAGTTTTCATCATTGATTATATAGTTCAGTGCGAAAATAATCCTACCCTGCTTCTTTTCTTCTGAAAGTTTGTATTTTTTAGCCGCTGAACAACTCTTCAATTCGCTTCCTAGTTTTATTCTTCTGCAAGCAGTAGGTACCGAAGCAGGGAAATTTGTCTCTGAAATTGCATTTATTGCAGTCTGAAAAGGGTTGTCTCTTAGGTAGTTTATAAGATTTTCATCTTCTTGATTATTGCTTTTTCTGGGCCTACCGGAACCAACTTTTGCGGGATACCGTTTGGGTAGTTTCCCATTGTTTTTTTTAACACTCATTATCGTGGTTTTACTCACATTGCATTCAGCAGCAAGTCTTCTTATAGACCAACCATCTTCAATTTTAGAAACAATTCGAAGTTTTTGAATATCTGTAAGATGTCGAACCATTTTTAATAATGACGCCACTGATTAACGTCAAAGTGACATTTGTAAGATTATTAATATCAATCAAAGAACGAAAGATTTACATAGCTAAAAGAAAGTGTATCAGTTTTTTTTTAAATCAACTGTACCATATGAACGATCAATTTGTTTTAGAAGCCTTTTGTTTGTATAAAAGTGCATTAATATTATTTTTGAATATATTTATCTGTCTAATATTTCTATTTTTTGGTATAATTCATCGGAGGGAAATCTAATAGTTTTATTGAACATTATTTTCATTATTCTTTTTTTTTGCAAAATTTCTAGAGGTTTTAAGTAAATTTTTTTACGCCATATTGGAGGCTGGATTATTTTTAGTTGCTTGATGTTCAAGAAGGTAATTTTAAATTTATAAGATAAATACCTGATTTTCTGTATAATATTTTGGAATTGGATAACCCACCATAGATGGTTATCGATTGTTATTCCTAAGTATTTAATACTTGTAGTGGAACAAATTTCACGGCCATCTATAGGTTTCGTGTTAAAGCTTGGTAAGTATTTTTTATATGATGTAAATGTCAGGTATTTCTTTTTATCACAGTTTAGTGTAAGCAAATTTTTATCAAACCATTTTTTAATTTGTTTAGATCCGTTTTGATACGGCTTGTTCTAATTCGAGCCAATTATCACCCACAAAAAATATTGCTGTGTCGTCAGCCTAAAAGGTAATATTCCTTTCAGTGGATAATGTAAGTAAATCGTTGATATAGAGAGTAAACAAGACAGGCCCTAAAACAGCGCCTTATGGTACACCATAAATCACTGTTCTTTCATTGCTTGTTACATCTTCGATCATAACCTTCTGCTGTCGATTAGTTAAATAGTTTCGAAACTGCTCTGAAGAATTTCCACGGATTCCAAGTTTTTCTGATTTTTCCAAACTGACTGTGTCGAAGACCTTGGCTAAGTCTACAAATACACATATCGCTGGTTTACTACAGTCAATTGCATTATACAGGGTGTTTCAAAAGTTAGCGTAAACCTTCTGGGGGCGTAAGCCTCGGATAAAAATATTAAGTTCCTATCAACATGGGTCCGGAAATGCTTTCTAAATAAGCTACGCCCCTTCGAATGAGGCACCCTGAGGACGATTTTTCCGCAATATTTCCAAAACCGTTAACAACAAAATTTCGAAAATACATACACGGTATAAGCTTTTGACGCTGGACTCGATTCTGAATTCAGATTTAAAAATTTTAGTCGGGGGAGTCACATAGCGGGAAGGTTAAGGGATAAAATAACCCTTTTTTTTCGTTTCAGTCTATTACGGTTTCCGTTAAAAATTATAAAATTTCAAAGTTTTCTATGTAAAAAGGTCTCTTAGATCATCTCGATAGAATGAACCGTTTTCGAGAAAATTGATTCTGAAAATTGAAACTTATGATTTTCGAATTTAATTGTTAATATTTATTACAATAATTCTGGGTTCAAAGTTCGAGGTAAGCGTCTGAGGTTTAATGCAGCATATTTACAATGAAGTAGACGAAAATGCAGGCCCGCGCCTAGCACTTTTGGCGCCCTTGTGCAAATTTAAAATAACGCCCCAAATTTGTATTACGTTCATATGTGAGTGCAGATACGGGTTAAGTTAGGTATTATTATCCACTATTGAAAAATAATTTAAAAAAATATTTTCATAAATTTATTTTCATTTTTATATTTTACAGGTACAAGCCATACAAGTATTTTCTCATTGAGGTACATAACATAATTATAAACTTATAAAAAACAGAAATATATTCTAACAGTATTACAACTGAAAATTTTTGTATTTTAGTTTCAAATGTAATATGCGACACAAAAAAAAGCTTGTTCGCTCGTTGCAAGCTCAAACAAGAATAAAATCAGATTTGTTTGAGTTTACACAATTCATGTTATCATGTTACGTATTCGATCGAATAAATGCTATTATTGCGTACTCTCATTTGGAAAATATATTATTTTCGAGAAGTAATTCGGTTCCCTCGTATCAAAGAGTAAACATAAAAAAAAAAAAAAAAAAAAACAATGTAATAGCTAGCAATTCCTTACTGGTTTTTTTTATCATTTCATCATTTTGTTTTGACAATTTTGTTTGTTGCTTTATCTTTTTTTTACTTTTCAGTTTTGAGGCTTTTCGGCGCCGTCGTGCACCACACGACTTTGCCCTTATGTACGGTGCGGGCCTGCGAAAATGTCTTATTAACGTGGGTCCGGGAATGCGTCACTACCGAGATACGGCCCTTTAAATAGCGAATAAAAAAGGTTTTTATTTTATTGAATCTTTAATTTTAACATTTACTAGCTAGGTCTTGTACAATTTACAAAAAGTGTTCAAAATGACTGCCTTTAGCATCACGACAAGCTCGTAACCTTTTTATTAAATTACCACGCACGCCTTGTATAATTCTTGGGTTGTTTCTAATGGTCTCAAATCCTTTCTGTATCCTTTGCCTCAGAACGTCAACATTAAGTATTAGCCGGGAATAAACTAGTGGTTTTAAGTGACCCCATAAATAAAAATCAAGTTGATTTAAGTCTTGAGATCCTGGTGGCCATGGCACTGGACCACCACGACCTATCCAACGGTTTCAGTAGACATTTTGTATATGCTGTCTAGCGATAATCCTAAAATGTGGGGGGGGGCGTCGTGCATAAACCACATTTGTGCTCGTTAGTCAAGTGGCAGGTTGTCAAGTAATTGTGTTGTCCATTTAAGCATTGTGGCAAAAATACAGGCCATATTAAATGCTCATCGATAATTCCACCCCACACATTTAAGCTAAACCGCTGCTGATGTCCTCTTTGTACTATAGCATGGGGATTTTCAGCTGCCCATTCGTGATTGTTGTGATTCCTAGAAAAGCCGGCCTCGTCTGTAAATAAAATTTTCTTTTCAAAATAGTGAACGGCAACACGTTTTTCTTCAAGCCAATCACAAAATTGTGCAAGTAGAGGAAAATCTCCCTCCTCCAATCCCTGAACTCGTTGACTATGATATGGGTACAATAACATCTCGTGCAAAATTCTCCATACTGTTGAATGATATAAGCCCTCTTGGCTTGCAATGGTGCAGGTACTTAAAAACGGACCTTCTTCAATTAGAAATAACACCTGTTCTTCTGTGGCTAGCGTTCTAGTATTTCTCAGTCGTTAACTTCTTGTCGGTGAAATTTACCTAAAGTTAAATGTAAATAGTAAGCGACGCATTTCTACTTAAATTTTAGGACTAACCTGTTTCCCTTAAATTACGATCCACTCTGGCGAAAACAGAACGGTGTGGTAGTCGTCGATTAGGAAATGCCTCTTCATGCAACCGTTTTGCTTCCTCACAATTCCCAAAAGCTCTCGCAAACAAAATGCGAGTATCAGCCCGTTCTTCAAAGGTATAAAACATTTTTGTTTCCCAATTAACTCCAACTAAGTAATTCTTTACTCTTTGATACTTATAGGTATTAGTACTAATTCAACAAAGGTTGGACCCTTCTTATTTTTGATAAATAAAAAACTTTAACAAAGAGTTCCACTGGCATTGGATCAAAATTAAATCACATGTCACAATGACAATCAGTAACAGTAAACCTTCAAATTACTTGAAAACAAATTGCAAACGTTTGTAAGATCCAGTGTTGTATCTATTTTCAGAATCAATTTTCTCGAAAACGGTATCGAGATGAACTAAGAGTACCTTTTTTACGTAGAAGACTTTGAAATTTTATAATTTTGAATGGAAACCGTAATAAACTCAAACGAAAAAAAAGGGGTTATTTTAGCCCTTAACCTTCCCGGTATGTGAAGCACCTGAGTAAAATTTCTAAATTCTGAATCAACTCCAGCGTCAAAAGTTTATAGCGAGTATGTATTTTCGAAATTTTATTGTTAACGGAAATATTCGGAAAAATTGCGGAAAAACCGTCCTCAGGGTGCCCCATTCAAAGGGACGTAGCTTCTTTAGAAAGCATTTTGAAACATCCTGTATATTTTGGAAGTCAAAGCGATTATCACATTCTAAGTGGATTTATTTTCACGAAATCCAAACTGCATATTATGTAGTATTTGATGTTTATCCAAGTAAGTACATAGTCGCGCTTTTATAATTTTATCAAAAATTTTTGCTAATGGTGAAACCAGATATATGGGTCTAAAGTTAAGATATTTTTGAGTGGTCACCTTTTTTAAATATAGGTTTAATAACCGCTGTTTTAAAGAAAGAATACTAGGTGGATAAACCTAGGAACTTCCATGATCTCAGAGGAAGATTACGAATGTTCTGAAGTAAAATATTTCAAGACATACTTGATAATTTGATAGGAAGTATGTAAAAAATCACATATGGTGCTAATTTAACAATAAATGTTTAAATTGTCCTCAAATCGAATCCTATTACAGTTGATAATTAAGATCATCAATATAAGAGAAATAAGAGAGGCCCGAGATTGAAACCTTGAGAAGCATCTGTAGTAGTTGAATTTTTGTGATTGACTTAAAACTTGTTGCTAGGTAGGTAGGTAGGTAGGTTATTCATTGCACAGGGAAAAATTTACTAAAACATTATACAGTTGCAAATTTGTTGGTTTTAGTATTATAATAGTCATTGATGGTATGGGTTAACATAATTAAATATATTTACAAACATATCGGTGTGAAGCTGGCAACGGCCGTTTCCAGCAACGGCACGAAAATCAACCACATCGATAAAGTCGTGGGATCTTCGGCAAGATAAAATATTATAATATTTAGAAACGCCCAGCAACGGCAATGAAAACAATGGAAATGACAAATTTGTGGTTTGATTTTTATCTGGCATTTGCGAATTGCTTTTCCTAACAGATATATGACATACCTACAAATGATTTGGTCCTATACAGTAGTTAAAGGACATTGCAATACGTAGTTTTGCGTAATAACATCTAATCGACAACTTCCGATCAAAGAGATCGCGAATATTTTTATCTTATTAAATTCATACGACGTACGCCGCTGTTTCAGACCTACAAATGATTTGGTCCTATACAGTAGTTAATGGACATTGCAATAAGTAGTTTTACGTAATAAAATCTAATCGACAACTTCCCATCAAAAAGATTGTGAATATTTTTATTTTTATTAAATTCATACGACGTACGCCGCTGTTTCGGACCTACAAATAATTTGGTCCTATACAGTAGTTAAAGGGCATTTCAATAAATAGTTTCACGTAATAAAATCTAATCAACAACTTCCGATCAAAGAGACTGCGAATATTTTTATTTTAATTAAATTCATGCGACGTACGCCGCTATGTCGGACTACAAATGATTTGGTGCTATACAGTAGTTAATGGATATTGCAATAAGTAGTTTCATGTAATAAAATCTAATTGACAACTTCCCATCAAAAAGACTGTGAATATTTTTATTCTTATTAAATTCATACGACGTACGCCGCTGTTTCGGACCTACAAATGATTTGGTCCTATACAGTAGTTAATGGACATTGCAATAAGTAGTTTCATGTAATAAAATCTAATCGACAACTTCCCATCAAAAAGACTGTGAATATTTTTATTTTTATTAAATTCATACGACGTACGCCGCTGTTTCGGACCTACAAATAATTTGGTCCTATACAGTAGTTAAAGGGCATTTCAATAAATAGTTTCACGTAATAAAATCTAATCGAAAACTTCCGATCAAAGAGATTGCGAATATTTTTATTTTTATTAAATTCATGCGACGTACGCCGGTGTATCGGACCTACAAATGATTTGGCCCTATGTAGTAGTTAAAGGACGTTGCAATAAGTAGTTTCACTTAGTAAAATCCAATCGATAACTTCCGATTGAAAAATTGTAGCTTTTTTTCTTTACAAATACGTACACGTATTTCATATATCTGTTAGGAAAAGCATATCGCAAATGCCAGATAAAAGTCAAACCACAAATTTGCCATTTCCATTGTTTTCCTTGCCGTTGCTGGGCGTTTCTATATATTATAATATTTAATCTTGCCGAGGATCCCACGACTTTATCGATGTGGCTGATTTTCGTGCCGTTGCTGGAAACGGCCGTTGCCAGCTTCACACCGATTACAAACATTGCAAAGAGTACCCTATAGGATGTCAACATTTATACAAAAACCTCAATAAATCAGCAAAAAATAACTGTTTACATAGTAAACGCAAATTAGACATTTTAGAAGAAATAATTTATAAAAAAAATGTTTTTATTATCAATATTGTAAATCTATTGCTGAACTTCACCTATTATTTCATTCAAATAAGAGGAAATTGTAAGTAAATATTTTTAAGTGGAAAATAAAGACGCCATTATTATTATTATTAAATAATATTTGAGATGTGTACTCTCGATAGGGTTAGAAATAGATATCCGAAAAGTTCCCATCCCATTCAGGAACGGAAAGTCCCTCTTTTTGCAAGAAAACATCCCTAACGGGGACTTAACGTTGGTTTTCACTTTTATCTTGTAAACCATTCGTTGGAAGAGAAAAAGTATATGAAATAAAAAAAAATCGTTAAATTCTCTATAAAGAATGTTCTACTGACCTTATAACTTATCCCTCCTATTTCGCAGTAACGAGTCCAAACTGAGGGGTATTTTTGAGTGCACAGGTAAAAATCGATCGTACACGAAGTTCCACAGCGAATATCTCAAAACCGGTTATTTTAACGAGAAAATTGCCCAAAAATGAATTTATAGAGCGGAATTTTTTCTGTAAGATGCATGTCTAGCGGGTTTTCACGAAAGCGATTTTTATTTATTTTCCTCTTTTATCAACAAAGATACGTTTTTTATTTGACCTCGTTTCTAAACCACCCCTGAGGTAGAGCTCTCGGTGCGTTTTTTAAAGTGGTTTCCCTTGAAGGTCTATTCCAATAGAATTCTGTCCAATTTTACCCATTAGAGGGTTCTTCATCGATGAACAGTTCTTCAAATGGAACACCCCTGCTTATGGCAATTAGAGCACATTGTTGAACCGCGCAATCCAACCTTAACATACTAGATGAAGGGTGAAAATTGGTGCTGGTAACTCGGTAGTGTAAATAGATGCTAAGATACTTCCCACTTTCTTCCAACCTCATTCCGTTGGTTCCAAATTTTCTTCTCGCGAAGATTGAATTTGATATATATAGCCGAAATATTTTGATGTTGTTCATATTTATCGCCCTGTCGAGCTTTGCTAACGGCTATTAAATTCACCAAGCCTCTTCCAACACGCACAGTTAGTTCTTGAAGCGTCTTTTCGCAAATGAAACATTCACCTATGGTCTCCATATCTACAGAAACATTTAAGTCTATGTAGTAATAATGTATATGCATATATTTTTATATTTTTTTCAATCTTCATCGTATTTCATAAACGTTTTCCATTGTACTATTACACGCAAGTTTATTCCACATTTGAAGGTTCGAGGCACTCTCAGGCTTAACGAAGAGTCTATTCTGATCTTCGCCTTTTGTTTCTCCTACATATCACAATGCTTCAAACATCTGCTCCGAATGTCGTCTAGAATGAATGGTTTACATAAATTAGCAAGGTATATATTTTCCCCTTTTTTCCACGATGCGTTTTCTAATTATACGTAACCTAGTTGTAGCACTAGGTTATAAAATGTCTTCCTTAGAGAAAAAAAAAAATTTAATAGAAGGTACGCCATTAAAGAATTTACTTAATATAGGAATTGTTAGTATTATCTTGTAAACAGATATCGTTATAATAAATTGTAAAATCATTTAACAGGCATTCAAATGGACTTGCTCAAATGTAAAACGCACGTTCTTGTACGCGTTATTTTTTGTTGATTTTCACTTAAATTTCTCAGATTACACGTACCTGCTCGAAGAAACTCGCTACAGGAATAATAAAGCATTTATGGATTTTTAAAATGACTGCAGGCACAGTACAAAAACCTCACCTTCGCCCTAGCCACTCAAATTAAATGTAAAAAATCCGTCTCATTGTTTTCTCCCTAACATTTTAAATTGCCTTGTATCGATCGAAAAAACAAGGGAATATTGTTTTCTGCGTTCTGTATATATAAGTTAAAAAATGTCATTTCACGGCACCCTAGCGTAACAACAAAGTTGATTTATGTTTTTCTATGTTCAGCCGTTCAGACCGTTTTTTTATTATTTCGCGGTTGAGTGTTAATTTAAAAATATGATTTATGAAATGTTGATGGCAGGGTAATCGTCAACGCTACCCATGTTACGCTAACGAATACCCTGGTTAAGTGTGTTCGACACTTGTTCTCTAAATTGTGTATTTGGAAGGCAATTTTTACCTGCGTGCCGTACAAACCAGGAAGATTTATGAAAATGCAAGTAAGAATTAGCTAAATAAATGATTTTTCTGTGTTTTATATGGAATGCACCGTGGCTTTGTTTAATTTTATTTGCACTAAGTAAATGGTATATTCATATTACTCGTATGACTTGTTTGGGCCCTTTTATATATGCTAGGAACTTATATCTGAAAGTGCATATGTTGAATGAAAATGCTGCAAAAATGGTGTAAGAGGCATGAAAGAACTACAGGATTGAAGTTGTAGAAAGTTAATTTTCGCAGAAAAAGTGAGTGACAGTAATATACTTTTTGAGGGAACTTACTGCTAAATAGCAAAGTATTTATATTAGAAAAATCAATGATCAAACGATCGCACAATTTAAAGTGTCATTTAAAACTCTTGAATTTAATTTCGCAAATATCAATATAGATATTTTCTTTATATAGAAAACGTAATTCTTCTTCAGAATATTATTTTTAATAGTACTGAGAATATACTGTTATGTATTCGCATATTGGACGATTACGAGGAGTGCATGTTTGTTTTATTTGCTGAATCAGGGTTCGAATTTGTTTGTTTCCTTTAGATGGTTTTCAAAATTTATTTAAATTAGCTAAAGATCCGAAAGGTATGTGTTTTAGAATGTTAATACTTGTTTAGAGTTGTTTTAATAGTTTTAAAGTTTTTATTTGATGTCAACAGTAAGTTTGATACTGACATCTATGTTAGTAGTTATTAAGTTGTTGTTGAAATAATTTCTGACATTTAAGTCATTATGACATTTCTTTTAAGTAGGAAATTTTATTTTATAGTTGGTAAATGTTTTCCTGGAGAAAGACAAGGAGGTTTAAGTTAGGTTATGTTTGGAATGAAATTAATCAAAATTCATATGGTGTATTGTTTATTTTGGGTACTTTGATATTTAGTGATATAGAACAACAAACAACAGATAAAAGTGAGGTTGTAAAATTGGAAAAACATATTTAAGAAAAAAAAGAACAAGTGAAAATTAGGGAGTGAAGAAGAAAAATAATAAACAAGGATTAATAATTTGAAATTGAATAAAAAAGTCAGAAATTGTGGAGATCAGCGAAGAAGAGTAAAAATAGACTGTAAATAAGAATGAAGAGGTGTTATTGTGGATAGGAATTGCAGAGGAGATAAGGACGAGATAAGGTGAAGAATTAATTAACGGATAATTGTTGGATTTGGAAAGAGAAGAGTGTAGCTACGAAGAAGGAAGGTTTTGTGTGTTTAATTTTGGACAAGGTTGTATATTAAAATTTAAATAGTGTACTTATTAGACTTTCGAACCTGTTATAAAACTGCTAAATTATCTAAATATAAAGGAAAATAAATTACTTATATCAGATTAAAAATTTTACTTTAATAAAATTTCATTTTAAAACAGGAACTGAATTTGAACCTGCTCCTGAAGGAAAAGATAAGCTAGCCGGCCCATTAAATAAATTTGACATCCTTTCGGATCAAAAGGTAAGAGATTTTAATTTGATCTTTTTGGTTTTAAAGTTTTTTTTTTATTGGGTTTATCTATTGGAAATAAACAAGTTAAAGTTTGATTAGTACTGCAAATTATTAAGTTCAATAAAAGTAGAACAGCACAATACATACTAATATTTATACCAATTTTGAACATATTATATGTCTAGGGGATTTTAATATCCACATAAAACCGAATAGTGAACTTAGTGCTCACCTAAATTCAATTACCGAGGTTTTTAAATTAAGACAGCTCGTATGTGAGCCTGCACGTATTTCACATACAACTCTCCCACTCATTGATTTTTTATTTAACAATATGGAAAATGTAAGTGAAGTAGAGGTTGTGAATACGTTAATTGCCAATCATTTTGCTGCAATCTGTAATCTTGAGCTCACCCGTTCCGAATCTCCCATTGAAAACATCACTTATAGTGCGCTGAAGGCCATCGATTTTGTAAAATTTCAAAATGATCTTGAATCTATATCTTGGCCTTTGATTTATGATATAGGCAGCACAGATGAAAAATATCATTCAGCTATTTGGCAGATATGCTCCTGTTAGGACTTAGGACAATAAAATGCATAAGCACGATAGTCCATGGATTACAGAGAACATAAAATTCTTGCAAAAGTTGCGAAGCAATGCATTAAGTAGATATAAAAAGAGTAAATCGCCTCAAAATTGAGCCTATTATAAGCAACTTAGAAATTATACTACGGCTGCTATAAGTTTTGAAAAGAAAGCTTACTTAAATTTTAAGTTTTGAAATTGTAGTTCAAAGGATAAATAGGCTGAATTAAAAAAATTAATATAAATAAAAATAAAAAAAGAGCATTTCCAATAACTTGAATAATGTGGATAAACTAAACACATGTTTTACTTCCTCTGGTAGTGCTACACCTCCTAAGTTAAATTTGCAAAATTTTTATGCTGACAGTATCAAAAACAATTTGATAGTTCATTTTCCTTTGAGCCAACCATGGATTTAGACGTTTTAAAAATTATACAAAATATAAAAAGTAGAGCCTCTGGTCGAGATCATCTTAACGTCGTTATGATCCATATCTGCTGTCCCTTTTAGTACCATTTATTTTGCATATTTTAACGAATGCTTAACTACGTCCTATTTTCCCATTCAATGAAAACAGTCCGAGACTTTCCTGTGTAAAGTAGATGACTCGCGTCAAGCATTTATATCATAAAAAAAATATATAATGTAACAAAATGATGGGTTTGATTTACTTCAAAGTTTATTTTCTACTTTTTGGAACATTTAAAAAAACTTTTTTAAAAATATTTTTTACATAATTTTATTTTTTACTTTTTAGTCTTTTGATATGCTGTAATCCCAGATATCGATTTTGAGACGAATCGGATCATAAACGGTAAAGTCGTCCGCCATCTTGAACTAAATTTTTGACTAGATATTCTTAAGCCGCGACCCCGAAAACCCTCAACTATCGATTTTGATCGATTTGGACCTAAATGACAAAAGTCGTCAGCCATATTGGCGCCGCCATTTTGAATTTATGAATTTCGACTAAAAATTCATAATCCGAGACCTAGAAAACCCCCAGATATGGATTTTGAGTTGAATCGGATCTTAAACGGTAAAGTCGTCCGCCATCTTGAGGGGGAATGGTAGCTCAGTGTGTTGAAGCGACTGGCTAGCAAACTGAGTTGCCTAGCGAAGTGGGTTCGATTCCCGCAAGGCGAAACAATTTTTCATTAAAAAAATTGCCCCAAGAGTGGTTCGGAGTCCACATTAAACTGTAGGGCCTCGTCTCTCTTTGCCTAGCACAAGATCCTTGAGATCTTCCAGGGGGTTACTTCGGTAACTTGTGACGCGGTTAAGAAAACATTTTAAGAAAACATTTTTTTGAAGTTGCCATCCTGAACTAAATTTTTGAATATAAATTTGTAATCGGCGAACCCGAAACCCCCGGATATTGATTTTGATCGATTTGGGCCATAAATGACAAAATTCGTCCGCCATATTGGCGCCGCCATTTTGAATTTTTAAATTTTGACCAAAAATTCATAATTGGTGATCTCGAAAACCCCCAGATATCGATTTTGAGCCGAATCGGATCATAAACGGTAAAGTCGTCCGCCATCTTGTTTTTTTCTTATATGAAAATGTCAAAGTATATTGTCACCGGACTTATACACTTATAAGGACTTGCATGTGCAAAATTTCAAAGCTCTAGCTTAATTAGAACTAATCGAAATTTTGATTGCAAGATTTGACCTAAACAAACCAACAAACAAACAAACAAACATTACGAGTTTAATAAAAGCTTTTAAAAAAAGAAAGCGTTGTGAAAACTGCTAGGTACCTCATCCTAGCTAAAACTAGATGAAATTAGATTATATAAAATAATTCATTGTATTCTAAAGTAAAAAAAAAAAAATTAAAAAAAAACACTGAAAAACAAATGATTGACAACGAAGAATGAAAGAATAGTTAGATTCTGGTTTGATAGGTATTCTTCAGAAGCTATTTTCTACTTAAATCATCCCCAGATGATGCCAACACAGGGTACTAGTCGAAGTACTAGTCGAGTACAGTATACAAGTTTAATACTCATTCTTTTGGTGTTTGTGGAAAGTGGAAACTATTAAGTATTACACCAAAAGTCTTTCCCTTTCAGGATTATTCAATTAAAGTTGGCATTGATATACTTTTTTCCCACAACTTGAAATAAGACATGGCATAAAGGATATCTAATTCATTTTTTCGATTACTGTCTCCAGTGGGACAATACAGTAGAATTTCAGTTATGTTTTATTGCTACATTTTATGTCAGAGACGTTAAATTTAACTCGATAAAAAATTGCAATCGAGAGCCAGCTATATGACTCACCCTGAACTGAAGTATTTGGCGCAAATCTCGAGTAGCTAGTAACACTCAGGGCCATTATTGATCATCGCTTAAAAATGCCCCTCTTTCCTGTAAAGACAAAGGCTAAAAACGGTAGACGCTAAGATACACTGTAGAGATATTAGGTTTAGAAAAGGTAATACGCCTCTGATTTTATTCCCTGTTGTAATCGTCCTTTCTCCCGGAAATGGAACGAGTATATGGAATCTAGCCGTCTACGAAATAGTTACGTTTACCGTGACGATGTCGTTAAACCTTTTGAGGTAATTTCAACACAGAATCGCGGCTATTTCATGAAATAATTATCCCTTGTCGTACGGGCACTGAAAAGTATCATCCGGTGATATTTTGCAGGGATAATGAATACCTTCTTTAATGTTAATTGGCAGGAACGTTAAAACCGGGTTTATTGATGTTAGTTAAAAATATATTTAATATATAGTCTATCCGATCTTAATCGGTATAGCTCAGAATTAAACGATATTACGGGGTATTATCAATATACTTTGGGATTTTTATTGACCGCTCCTCGTAGACAGTTAACGTGGATTTGAGCCACCAGTCAAGTAAACATGTGGGCGGGACTAGAAGCCTAGTGCGTTTAATTTGTCACCTCCAAATTTTAGTTGGTCTGAATTCTTGCATGCTATATTTGGAGCATTTCTATAGCATTATTTACATGAGACAATTCGGTGTAGTCCAGGCATCATTATAAATTATTTATTCTAGTGAAAATTTGGAAAATTTACTTGTTTAATTAATGTCTTTAGTTAAGAAACTTGATAATGCTTCCAAAGCCATTTGTCCAATTATTGTATACGAGTTTTATCATGAACGGAACATTTGTTTGCGAAAAAAATCATTTTATGCAAGTACTATCTTGTAGCAAATAAAAAAATTAAAAATGTACATCGGTCTGATCGCGATAGGTCAATTACATGGAGAGTTATCAGCACGTGAAATATTTTCGCCCCCCCCCCTCCTAATTATCCTACCGCCATTAGCCCAACAAAATATCTGCCAATACCCTTCTATTAAAAAAAATGAGTCCTCAATTCCACTCCTTCATGATAAAAAATAAATTCAATTTGTTAAATTTTTGCACCTTGAATTTGCGATATCTCGCGAATCAATGGTCTGACGTCGCTGAGGCTGAGAACAAAATTTGTTTATTTTCATAAGTTCTTCATTTCAAGTTTTTTTTTTCGTCAGATCAAAAGTCGCCGAGTTGTCTTCGAAAAATCATTTTCCCATACATTTAATACGTCGTTTCCCTATCGCCGCGGCACGAATGTGTCGGAATGTTGAGGGAACCCAACTCTATTTATTGACAAAAAAAATCACAATCAGACGTTTCCTTATTTCAAAGCCAGATCTGCTCCACTATTAACCTCTTCCGCCCCACTGTATATTTTCACGTAATGGGAAAATATACCAGATAGTCGTTTTTCCAAAATCAGGGCATAAGATAGGAATATATTAAAGAGCATGCAGCGATAAGTTGTTTTTTAAAAAATATGAGAAAAAGCATATTTTTTCAAAAATTGTGTTAAATATTTATACCAGAATATAAGTAAACATCTTTTTTGTCTTTAAATCTCACTAAAAGAAATGCACCTTTATGAACAAAGCAAGATTGATGTGGATTCAAGGGAACATTCGTCAACTGCTTAGGAATACCCCTGTTTGTTCTGATGGTTCCTGTCAGGTATGTATTTTTTGTTAGTAAAAACTTACAAAAGCGAACGCATTAAACCCGGTGACTGTTGAGGAGATTTCTTGGAAGAAAAACAGCTATTTTCTCAGGAAAAGTAAGCCTTTCGGTGCCAGATATATCTGATATATCATAAATATTTTTGCCAATGTACAAGCAGAAATTTCATGTATATCCTCGCAGTTCATGTGCACTAGGGCACTGAGCAAATAGTTTTATACCGAATCTATTTCTTTTCGTTTTTATGTATTGGCGAAAATGAAGTCGACCCTTGTACAACATTAGTTGCTCATCTATAGCAAACACGGGACCAGGATCAACCAAATTTTGACAATTATCTCTAACGAGAGCCATAAAAACTCCCAATCTAGTAAGGGGGGCTCCCTGTTTCACAAGATCAGGTGGCGAAAATCTAATAAATTTTAGAATAGAGAGAAACCGATTGCGGCTCATAACTGATTTATGAAATACTGGAGGCCCACTACATAAAATGTCTGTGCTCCAGTAATCCAAAAGTTGTGGACATTTTACTAATCATGTGAGAAAATTTAACGCAAAAACACGTACATTTCATCCTTTATAACTGCTTTTCATTTCAGGTCGAAAACCTTATTGATATTATTAGATTTTAAAAACATTTCAGCCCTCTTGTTAGTCCATTCATAAATTTTGTTTACAATAGAAGGGCTTACGAAGAACTCAAAGCAAACTACAGCCTCTTTACTTTCTTCGAAATCGATAGCAGGGTGAAAATCATATTCGGAATAATAATCTTGCACAGGTCTAGGTGACTGATCATCAAATGGGTCTACAACAGCAGTCCATTCATTCATTTCAATACCCTCCATAATCTCATTTTCATCAGTTGTCGAATAATCGCTTTCGGTTTCACTACACTCACTGTACGATCCTTGATAACTCCTATCACTATCAGTGTCAGTATCAGAATTTGATTCCATTTTTATAGGAAATTATTTTATTCAAAGAATTGCAGATCAACTTATAGCTTCTTATTACTCACTATACGCAACATAACCTTAAAATATTTGCTGTGTCTATTTACACGTTAACGCATGAATAAGCTGTGTCTAAAATGCCATTTGTTCGTTTATCTTTTATTGTTATATCCAGGTATAGATATGTGCTTCCTACCACGTTCCTGAGGGAGGTATCTAGGCTATCACCAGATTTACACAATGTTTACAGATCTGGTACATACATATCCATATGTGGATATAGTGGTAAATTTAACTATACATAAAAATATCCATACGTGGAGACAATGGAGCAGAAGAGGCTAAAACATGTTTACATTTATATCGCCGCCCATGTCCTATAAAGGAGATGCCGACTGTAATCCGAGTTTTAGTTTTTATGCTGTCTCAATTAAGATCGTGTATTCTTACCATGTAGTATAATAGCGTTCAGATTTTCGCAGTTTATTGCAAGCTAGTGGATGATATTCTTATTCATTATTAAATGTTAGAAACAGCTGTAAACTGATAGATATTCATATGTTAAGGATCAATATTTCAATAAGGAATTATTTAATAGATATAAAAACACAACCTCTGAATAATACATACATTAACAATATCGATAAAAAAATTGAATGTACTTAATGTACAACTACTTGCTTTGCTTAACAAGGATTTATTAATAAATACGGTTAGATTTACAAAAGGGGAATTTAGGTGTAGTTTTTGGCCAATTTGAGGGGGTTGCCGAGTTGAAAAATTTGGTTTGACCACGGGAATCGATTCAGCACCCTTTGGCTTATTCATTTCTTTAGTCATCAACTGAAACAGACTGAAATAATTATTATAAATAATGAAGTATTAGCAGTCACGTCATCATTTGGCCGCCTGAAAACCATTCCCTAGTCATTTTGAAGAATTTGACGTAAGAGTACGTGTTAGTTTGTGATCGATTTAAATAGTAGCGGTGCTTTTTAATATCAAATTTGTGTGGTGACATTTATTGACGTTTTTTTTTAAAAGCCTGTATTAAAAGAGATTTCCATATATCGTATCAATGCTGTTGTTGAGAAATGTTGACATCCCTGTTAACTCGTAAAATAGTAAAAATAAGCACTAATAACAGCAATAAATTAGTTTTTCGGGTTTTTTTGTTAAGTAGGTAATAATATGACCTATTACTAGATATTCATTTAATATATGCATTCTTAGACTGATGGTCGAGAAGTGAGCGCACTTGCCTCTCACCCAAAAGTTCCGGGTTCGATTGCCGGTCGTGGCAGTGGAATATATTGTGAGAAGGATTTTTCCATTATACACGGATATTGGGTGTGTGTCCCTTGTCTCTAAATGTATAGCCTCCTCCCACACAAAACCCTTTTAGAGCCTTGCGGGATAAAGGGGATCGTAATTATACTTTATACGGGCAAAATTGAAACTGGTCAGTGTTAAAGCACAGGACCGTGCGCACTGAACTAGATATTTTGTCCTATATATTTAGCAATGGTATCGAGATTCGAAAGGTAGTTGAAACTGTGCAGGCGAGCCCGAGACTGGCAATGTAATCAGCCTGAATGAACCATCTACGACTGCACTGGTTTAAAGATAATAAAACTGACAGGCCTACTAGCATAAAAAAAACTCGTAAATCGATGAGGTGTGCTGTCAATGTGCCAGTTCAGTGCATAAATACCTATTATAATATCAAGCGTAGGAGTTTAGTTAGTTATTGTACATATTTATAAATATTTACTGCTATATAAAAGGTGAAATATTATAATTATTTACTAATATACCATGGCTTTCTGGAGACCATTTGAAACAGAGGATAATATAATAACGCAAGAAAATCTTATCATTTCTATTTACCTCCGCCCGCGTACAATAAAGAGATGCCGACTGTTTTTGCCGGCTTTTAGTTTTTATACTGCTTCAATTAAGTTCGTATACACTTTACCTGTGATGTTATTTAAAAAAAAATATTTGGATATGATATAACATCGATATAGACTATAATAGATTAGGTAGTGATAATGGTTTTATAATAAACTAGTATTCTATTGCAGTCAATGGCACAACAACTTTCCATCATATTGAGGAGGAATATCTCTTGGAATTTTCATGGATATTGATATGACTGTATGTGTAATCGACCAATTTCTTTCAAAAACCGAATATAAATCTTACAGAACCTTATAGCTTTATTTATATATATTAATATGAGCGGTTCTTGGCAGGGTTGTACTTCAGGCTCAAAAGTTTCTAATAATTTTTTTATTTCCATTTTAGAAACAGTGTGCCGATGAAGCGACGGCTGTTGTTGGATGCACTAATCGGTGGAATTAAAAAAGAACAGTGAGATTTTTTGAATTTCCATCTACTCAAACCAGACAAATAGAATTTGCAAGAATAGAAATACGTGCCCAGGTCAACAGCGCTCCGTAGAGATGATTTTCTCGAATAGAAAATAAAAAATGCAAGAATATGCTCCGAACATTTTGTAATGAGTACCTATATGATAGTTTTTATATGATTTACATATTGGAACCTTGACAGTGAACTTATTTAGTCAAAGTAGGATGTATACATACATGTTCTTAAAATTTAATTTAAAACGTAGACTGTTCGTAAGCTGATATGTAATATGTTTCTTTTTGGTACGCTTCCTTTACATATTATGTTTCTTAATTAGGATAAATAACTATGTTCTCACGAAATTAGATTTTAATATAGTGTTCTATTATATAATGACTTGTCCAAAAAAATATATTGTTAATAACACAAATAAAATTGATTCAATATGAAGTTATATGGTTATTAATTACTTTCTTCTCCAGTAATATGCAAGTAGACATATTTTTGGATGTGATAAATGAACTAGGTTTTAAGATCAAGTCAGATTTTAAAATTTGAGTGTAGTAAACAATGCAAAATATATAGTAGAATGAAGAATTTTTTTGAAAAACTATTTTTTTGTCTACTTATGTATGTTTGTGTATCTGAACATTTTTAAATTCAGGAATAACAAACAGTACGATGAATATATTAAATTTAGATAGAACAGCAGTTTTGTTGTTTTTAATAACATATTTTACATGTAAACTTAAGAAACATACACTTGTATACAGGTTACATAAAGCTATTAACTTCTAAAATATCATAACTGCATTTGTAAATTAAATATATGGATTAAAGAAAAATCTTATGGGACGAACGTAGGTGCGTCTTTACTTAAATGTTTGTTTGTTTTCTTAAATGTTTTCTTAACCGCCACTCAAGTTACCGAAGTAGCCCCCTGGAAGATCTCAAGGATCTTGTGCTAGGTAAAGAGAGACGAGGACCTACAGTTTAATGTCGACTCCGAACCACTCTTGGGGCAATTTTCTTTAATGAAAAATTGTTTCTTTACTATGTACATACTTCGATATGCGATGTAAAGCAACGTTAGGCGCGGTTAGAAGTTGGATGGGTGACCGTTCCAACTGTTGTAGGGTATGTCCCCTACAAGTCTAAATTAAAAAAACAAAAAATCCTAAAAAACATCAAAAAATCATATGCCACCTGGCAAACTGCATAAAAAAAATCAATCAGACACCGTCCACCTCAAAAAACCATAGTTAAACTCAAAAAAATTTGAGAAAATTAGCCAACTATCGATAATTCATAAATAACTCAAATTCACCAAATTCTAACTTCAAACATCCAATTACACTCATCCGTAACCAATTCATCACGAAAAACGTCACTTAAAAATACAGCCCCCGTATATTCGTCAACTTAGTCAAATTCTCCATCCAAACCCAAATTTTCATCATCTCAATTCAATACGTCCATTTTTTATAAGCAATTCCCTTTTTCAAAAAATTCGAACTTCTTGACCACCCCTCGTATACGTAACTACGTTTAAAAATAACCGTCGAGTCCGTTTCCCCACTTTCTTAAAACCATTTCGTATTTTTCCGTTTCTACTTTTCGATCAACCCCTGTATACTTCAAATCACGTTCCGTGCCTCGAGTCTCAAAAGTCCAAATATCATTTCACCAAATGTCCGCAATCCAATTGCTATTATAAATTTCCCCACATTTTCGTTCACCCCTGTATAATAGCATACAAGCATACAATATCTCCGCTCAACTCGATTCGTAACCGTTATGAACCTTTTTAATATCTTATCTTCATGCAGTACGCACCTATCGGAAACCTTTTAACGGCGTTACAACTTTTAACATCCGTTGATACCTTACGGGGTCGAACCCAGATTTTACACATAAAACTTCAAATAACTTCTAAACGAAAATAGATCCAACTTTCATTCAAATTTTAATAAACTCCCCTTTGCATCGCCGATTTTCCTATATAAATTTTATTTTCAAATTCAAAAAATTTCAAGTATTGCGCAACATGTCGCAATCTATGACTCATCCTTACCCGCACGGAGCGATTTCAAGCCTTTCCAGCTCTCCGCGAGACTCGACGGGGCGAGAAAAACGAAACTTACTTGAAATAGTATAAATACCGGTACTCCTAAGTTTAGTTTTCGCGACGTGATAAAATGGAACAAGTTTCTTAAAAGTAATTTTAGTGTAATAAGTTGATGTGCTAGTGCTTTCGGTCCGGTTACTATTTAACTAAAGTTATAGATACCCGCCGTCTAGTCAGGCTTTCTTAACCACCTATCCTAGCAACTTCTCGTGACTAGCTGTCCCGATCTAGCTTCCCAGGACGAAACCTGGTTAAAAAGAGTTAGTTTTAAGTAATCGCCTTTAGTGCCCCTATTTTCTTTTTATTTTTTAATATTTATATTTCGTCCCAAGTGACAATTTTATTTCAGCCGATACGGCCAAGTTGAATATAACCCCAAGTGAATTTTTTCTGATTTAATAAACAATTTAAATATTTCCATAAATAATTTCAATAAATTCTACTGACAGAATTTATATTGTCGAATAATTTCAAACAATAAAAAGAAACTTTGTAAAAAATAAATAATCTACAACATACTTTTCTAAACTCTGTTCACGAAAAGTTTAAATAAATAATTGTTCGTTCGTTTTAAAACAAAGTGTTATTTTTTCGAGAACTTTATATACAGGGTGTAGTCATTGACCCTTGCAAAAAACTTTTAAACTATACAGTGTTCAACAACAAGAAGGTTGACACTACAGTGCTTCAGCTAATCCAGAGTACCACTATACAGGGTGTAGCGTTTGACCCTAACCCTCACAACAGAAATCACACCAGAAGACTTCTCACAATAAAATAAAGTGCACGAACGCCCTCCAGGGTCTCAGCTCTAAACCCCCACGTCTCCAATTTTTTATTTCCACAACTCGAGGGCCTAATTCGTGTTCACAACGAAGACCGCGTCCTCGCCTCACACATCTTCCAGCGGCTTGTATATCAGTGTATGCGAGGAAGCTATACAACCTTGGGCGAGGGTTGTATAGGGGATATTGTGAACGATCCATGCTTTTGATGGAAGTCTGAAGGACGTGTTTTCTGCTCGAAAAACTTAGAAAAATTAAAAAAAAATAGGAAAAAGAAAAAATTAATTTTCTTTTTCCTCAACCTTTTCTAAATACTAAATAAAAATATTTCGTTCACAAAATTTTTAGGGTTCAAAGTGACTGTTTCAGACGGAGATTAATGAATAAATCATACTTACTGTCGTTTATGCTTAACTGCGGCTCTGATGGTATCAATTGGAAGACGTCGTAACACTATAAATCTAACACTGTCTGTTTAACACTCTCTTAAAATTAAATCTGAAAGGGAAATTTTGTTAGAAAACACAAGTAAAAGACAATATAAAGTTCAAAAAAAATGTATATTAAATCTTTAAAAAAATTTATGTTTTTACACAACTTCTTCAGTGAAAATGTTAACAAACAATGGTCTGACCCGTGTACAACACATGGTGAGGAACGGGACGATTCATACGGTACCAACTACCATCCAATATGCAGTTTGAAAAGCTAACGATGCACAAAAAGATTCAAGGAACAGTTCATGTAACTGAAATTTTGGTGGGCTTATGCTTGCCTGTCTTTATAAACGTATTTATTAATTCACATAAATTTTGGTCGCTCCTCGGAGCTTAAAATTGCTTGAAGCGTATCTACTTCGTTTGTATTATGCAATAACAAATTTTACGTTCAGGCAAGGCAGATCCCATGCACGTGTGAGTACATGGTATAGATACTTTTTTGACTCCGAATCACTGAGGAACCGGTTTAGGGCAAACCCCGTCAAAAGTCATCATTTCCCCGTCAAAATCGACTGCTAGGAAATGATGGGGGTCCCATGTCGCTAAGGGCTATTTTCGCTATAACTTCCGATATACTTTGAATAGTCGTTGGACTAACTTGTCCTCATATTCAATACCTCGTAAGAGTTGCAGTGCTTGACAACGTGGATTCGTAAAAGGGTTTTTAATCTTGGAAATTTGGAAGTTCAAGTCCAATTTTATTATACTTTCTAAAATTGGGTGGTCGGGGCGACATTACGTCCCTGTGCAGCGACATTTACTACACTTACCAAATTAACGCTCCTCGAAGAGTTAGCGAAAATTTGGCATAAAAAACGCTCCGAAGAGCAAAAATATATTTCCAAGAATTAAAAACCTCCTCCACGGCGTTTTTACGTGAAGCACGCTTTTCTTACGAAGTATTTCCTAAGTCGGATTTTGTTACAACGTCGAAAAGTATATCGGGGTTATAGCGTTCTTTAACAATATAACATCCTGCAGAGGGGATGTAAAGCCGTCGGTCCCTTGTCTATTAAATGTTAGGCAAGTAAAAGATCCCTACTCTCCTTAAGGGAAGAGGCTCGGCAAAATTCCTGGTTGGGGGTAGCTCGTCTACAGGCGTCGGTGTTAGGCCTCAGTAGCGGAAATAGGCCGACGTTAAATAAATGTGTAAAAAAAAGAAAAGAAAAATCTTTGTGAATGCCAAAGCGCACTGTATAAGTTTAAAGAGTACTTGCGAATTTCTTGCATATGATTTGATTACAACAGAGAAAGATGATTCAAAGCTGCAGCTTCCTTTGTTACACGTTTCATTGCCGTCGAGTACTTTTTAAATAATCTCTACTCTAATATTATATCGGACATGCAGAAATGCGATTCAATTTGATATAGGCGAATTTAAAAAGTTTACTGCATAATACGTTATAGTAGATGTATAATTATTAACAGTCAACTTTAAGACTTTTATAAGGCACAATACAGGAAATATGCACCCAATTACAAAGAATAAGTAGGACATAGAAATCGTGGATATTATTACATTAACTGGCGATACTGAATACATTAAAATGAAAATGGGACACACCATACAAGCTCCGCTTAACTTTAGTCTCAGTTTAAAATCCCTAGTATTATTATAATTGTGTTTTCACAATTGTATCCCTAGATATTAAACTAAAGTAAAACCATAACAACTTTCCCTTAGCGCTGTAATAATTCTCTCAAAATTAATTACCATGCTCTTCTCATAACTATTTCAAATTTTAGAAAGTTACAAGACCTCGAATGATGAACTCTAGCATAACCAGGATGTCATGATATCCGGGATTAACAATATTCCCTAACCGCTGCACCCGTTGCATGTCGACCTAAGAACAAATAATGTAAATGTAAATAAAGCGTAGGGTTTCAATTCTGATATTTAAAGGCAGTTTTCCCAAATACTTAACTTAGGTATCCTTTAACTCGGCACAGAATTTCTTAATTAATGATTCTACATAATACTTCTTTTACATTTATTTTAACCTCACCACAATAAAATTGTGAGAGGTTACTAAAATTGGTTCAAAAACAAAAATTGAGATAACATCAAATTTTTACATTTTGAGGTCCTAGGAACCCAAAAAAGTGGTTTTTGAAAAATGTCTGTGTGTGTGTGTGTATGTGTGTTAGCACGATAGCGCCGAAACTACTGAACGGATTTGAATGAAACTTTGCACGTGCGTTTCTTTAGTGCTCCAGAAGATCTGAAAAGGTTTTGGTTGAGATCGGATTACGTTTAGTGCCGGTTTGGCGCAACAAGTTATTTATTTTGTAACTACTTACAATGTTCAACCGAATCATTGAAAAGCAATTAAAATTCCAATTTTAACGATATATCACACTTCCACCCTTTCGATTTGGTTTCCGTGAAAAAAATTAAAAACAAAGCAAATGTGAACCATAGATCGCATTTCGCGTGACATGATCGATGCGCGTAGCCGTTACGTCGTGATGTCACGCGTATTCCTATTCAACAACAACTATACAGCTTTACTGTAGCATTTAATTTCAAACATTTTGAATTGGAGAACGGATTTGGATAAAAGTTTGCATGAGGGTTTCATCAATGTTCTAGAAGATCTGAAAAGGTTTTGGTTGAGATCGGATTAGGTTTAATGCCATTTTTTTAAATATATACAGAGATAAATCGAAGAATTACAGTACAAATATTCCTCTAAAATCTAGTAAAATACTGAAATGCAAGCAATGTTTATTTAAGAAAGAGTCATGAGCGATCGGTTTGCAATAAGCAAATTTTGTCGATTGTCGTTTGTTCCCCGCGCTATGTTTTAGTAGTTTGTCATCCGATACGTTGGTGTCATATCACATATAAGATTTCGGCATACTTGCAACTTTTAGTGACTGTGTACAAGTGGATTGTCACAAATTTTAAATGTAGGTGTAACAATAGCAATTTCATATGCTTTTATTATAGATTATCATTTTATCTATTTTCAGTTTGTTACTTTACGAATCTGTAATGTTTATGGTACCTAACTAGACTTTCTTAGTTGTTCAAGTGATGTTAAACTTATTAATACGATAGTAGTATATTATTCAATGAGCGATAATGTAGCAAACTGAATACTATATTTTATCTACGATTGTAACAATTAATATTAAATTGCAAGTATACAGAAACATTATTTACAAAATAATGTCAACAGTTAAACGTCAAACTAATCAAACATGTCAAATCACCTTTCTTTCCTCAATAATAATAATGAACCATTCCATTTCACCGTATCGGAAAGTTGATTGGCTGTAGTGAATTATGCTACTCCCGCTTATAATCCACGCTATTTGTTTATGGATACTATTACTTGTTCAAAAGCAGTTGATTAGTGAATATATTATAATCAAATAGATAAAGAGATATAATAGTTTCAAATAAATTATAACCATATTAGAAACTAAATCAGTTATTAACTTCTGGATGTGAATGAAATAGTGTGTGCGTGTGTATGTGTGTTACCACGATAGCGCCAAAACTACTGAACGGATTTGGATAAAAATTTGCTTGAGTTTAATGCTCCAGAAGATCTGAAAAGGTTTTGGTTGAGATCTGATTACGTTTAGTACCGTTTTGGCACACAATTTAATGCTCTTTTCGGCTTCAAAGAACCACCGGGTGGGGAGGTTCCAGCCGCTTCCAGTAGCTGCCGATTTTTTTTGTATATTTTTTGTAAATATGCAAATTAATATGATGACTTTCAAAAGAAATTTCTTTATATTATCTATATTACCCCAGTAAAATTAGACCATGACTTTGAAAAAATGTCGGCCAAGCTGGATTTTTGTGGAGACCTTTTATCTACCAAATAGTGTGTTAAGGAATATTTTCGTAAACGTTTCAATTTAGATACATATTTTTTTTTATACTGTCAATGTCGTGGTGATGCGTGTTTCTTTGCCGGTTTTCAAAATAAAAAGAAATATGTTTCGAATTTGTAGCTCGCTACTTTCTTTGTACATAGTTTCAGAAATGTATCAATATTTTACTGATTTTATATCAATTAATTTCCATAAATGTGTTTATAATTAACATCGTCAACAATCAAAGATGGGAGAATTGAATTCCAATGCCGTAAGATAATTTAACAGAGTGCAAGTTTTATCACGTTAAATAAAACAAAATTATGAAATAAACCATTATATAAATTAAACATTGAAATTAAGAGCTGTTAATATTTCATAAGAATATTCACGTTTTGTTAGTGTATGTATACATATTTAAGTGGTTTTAACATGGCAAAACTACTGGTTTCTATCTGAATGCGAGTTTCTTTAATCTGACAACGTGGTATGCACACGAAATAGAAAGGTATAATGCAGGAAAATATAAAGGGGGTTTTAATATATGACCGGCGCCTCCGCCATTATTTAGAAAATAGTTACCTAAGATCCTACTTGATTTTAGGTATAGTCCGGACGGTAACCTGCACGAATGAGTTAAGTTTATTGATGTTTTGTCCTTTTATTTACTTGACCAGGTCGCTCTTCATTTTACTATAAATCACGATGTATGCTAAAATATGAGTAATTGATGCTAAATATTATTCTGCGTCAGAGTCCTACATAGGACTCACCGTTTTTAAATGAAAAATGAACCAACATTAATTTTATCTCCGTAATATTTTATTAGCTTACGGATAACTACCGTATAGTTCAAAATAACGGTTTCACGATAATTTATTGAATCTTGAAATTGTCTTTGCTCATGTAATTATTCAATTTTTTAGTGGTCACATAAACGGATATATTATGGCCCATGAAACTACATGCAAATGTATTATATAAAACTCCCAACTGTATCAACGCGAATATAAATTGAAGAATGTAACGTAGTAGGTATAATTAATTTTCCCATTAATAGAACGCGTTAGGACCACTAACACGAGACTGGCCATTTGTTATATTGTTCTACAAAATAATTCCGTTACAACGTGCACGACTAGAGTACCCGGAAAAAAATTACAGACATTTTCCCACCTTGAAGACGACTTCCGCCGAAGGTAGTAGCTTCTATGAGTCTTAAAATTTTATATTAGATTTTATATGTATATATATATATATAAGCGTTGAAATTTGGTACACTAGTTCGTTAGACACTACCCTTGATATAAGAAATGTTGCCACGGTCGGGCCCTATTATAGCATGGTTGCCTACCTTCGGGGCAAATACCATTTTCGCTTGTCTTGGAGCTGAAAAGTGTCATAGAGGGCTGAAATTTGGTACATATGTGACATTTGGGGTGCTTAAGGCCACAAGAGCCTACGGCCCTTTTTTCAAAGTGGCGGCGGGGAAAATGTATTTTCCCAAAACGTTTACTCTACCGCATTTTTTAGAGTGAAGTCTCGTTTCATATGTTTTCGGGGTCACTGAATTTGAAAAATCATGTATTGAGTATGTGTGGTCTTTGAATACTACGCTGTGGCTGTCCAGCCGTGTAATTTAAAAAGCGTAATTCGAATTTCCGCGCGCGCGAAACGTATTTCCGCGGGCCTGAAATCCGCCCTCCCGTGAAAGCGTTTCAGTTCAATATCATGGTAAGTGTTGTGTGCTTTGTGTTTGAAGTGAAGTGTACTGACGTGTGGTGCAGTTTGCAATATCAGTTATAACCGTATATTAGTGAAACGGATTAACTGAACGAAACTGCAATTGTTACTCCTGCATTTTTTATAGGTGTCTTTTGAGAATGTTGAAAAAATTTAAATTGTGTGACGTTAGTTTGGAGGAGGATGATAATTCTAAGGAGATTAATTGGGAACTGTACAAACTATGCCAGAAAGAGACACAAGAGGAACTAACGTATCCAGGAAGGACTTGCAAAACAGAAATGTATGTTGGACGCTCGAAATTGGCTGAAAATTTGGATGAATTTGAGGGGCTTGGGCGAGTGCCACTGGGCGTAAATGTTTCGGCTCTAGATGATGGTGCCGGACCTAAGGAAACCTTTGTAGCTAGAGGGGCAAAATGGCATAAAACCTGCTACTTGGAGCAGACTTGAACGGACAAAGAAAAGGAAAAGCATAGAAGCTATTGGCCCAACAACTATTTCGCACTTGAAAAGAGTCCTTCTCCCCCGACTGTTGCTTATCCTGTGCCTTGCCTGGTACTCACGCCTAGAAAAACATGTGTTGCCACTTTGGAAGGCAATGCCATTATTCCTCTCTGGTGCCATGCAATCACGAGGAGGCTGATACACGCTTATTTGTTCATCTGGCAGACGCTGTGACTAAAGGCTGTGGAAAAATTATGATAAGGACATGCGATACGGATGTACTGATGTTTGCGGTTTTTTGTATGCAACACTTGCTTAAGCTCAAGAAGCTTTGGGTGCACTTTATACAAAAGATGCATTTGTGACACCAATCTTCCACATCCTGACGGCTCCAATTGGATTCGGATTGAATAAAATCGTTCCCATACTCTAGCCTAGGTCTTATTTTTACCAAAATGCTCTCCGGGGATTCCTTTGTGCACTTCCTGAGGTACACTTGGTACCCGGCACCTGGGTATCACCAAACGCATGGTAACTTCCTTCCCATCCAGGCTCTCTCATGCTCTCCGTAATAGTCCATCTTCAAGCCTTAGGGAATCCCATTGCACCCATAAAGTCTTCAGTCCAATACTTTTACTGGAAACGTCCTTCCATTCCGGGCAAATTCCTTTTTCTTTCGCCTTCAGTATTGGTCCAATTTCGTCGTCATTCAGTTGTTCTTTCCTTATAACTTCCTTCGTCCAATCATTCAGAACCTCTATCTTAACCACCCTCAATTCTCTACATCCTGCTCTTTGTTTACATTCTTGGTATTTACTTCCTTGGGGTGCCACTGGTGACAGAACCTATTGACATGCCCCAATTTGCCGCAAGTATAGCAGCAGATTCATTTTGTCATACTTTTTCTTCGACTTCGACTTTAGCATTTACAATCCCTATATCCTCCTTAATTTTATTTTTGATTTCATCAGGGGTTGACATTTTTTTCAACTCTTACTGACGTCGTTGCTCTTGCTCTTCTTGCGTTTTCTTTCTTTTCTTCACGTCTTTCCTGTTCTTCCTTTTCATCTTGACGTCGTCTGTCTTGGTCTTTTTATTCGAGTTTTTCTTCTTCCCGACGTATTCTTTCTTCTCTTCACGTCTTTCTTGTTTTTATTTTACTTTCTGGTGTCTCTGTTCTTGGTCTAATATCATTTTTATTAGTTCTGCAAGTAAGTCCTGTGTTTGTTTTTCAGAAGCCGTACTTCTTGTTTCCAATAAAAAGTGTTCGAAACAGCACTAATAAGTCTTATTTGGAGTATATATCAGGTACAAGTCAAATATTTCCACAAAATCCGGGATAGAATGTTCTAGAAATTTGCTCGAAATGTCATAAATAGGTCTTATTTAGTGTATATATCACTTCCCAGTCGAAAGCACTTAAATAACTACTAATTTCTAAATAGAATGTTCTAGAAATTTCCTCATACTAGCACAAATGTAAGTCTTGTCTAATGTCTATATCACTTTCCAATTCAAAGCACTTCAATATCTACAGTGGTTTCCAAATAGAAAAATCCTCGTCGGATACTCCAGAAATCCTGTTGCAATCCCGCTTCCAACACCAATAATTGTTACGTGTTTACACCCTCCCGTAAACACCCTGTACGTAGGTTCAATAAACTACAACAAGAATCTGTACTAACCACTAATTTATTATCACTTCATACAATAATTAATTCTTAAAAATAACACAACTAATAATAACTTTCATCAGCTTTTATTATTGCTATTATTAATATTTAAAAAATGCAACATTAACGTATTTTTTGCATTGAAATATTTCAAATTAACTCAAATGTAAACACAAAATACAGAAAAAAATTTTCGAAAAACTAAAACATTTAAAATTTCAAACCAAACTACATATTTAGATTCTTAATGTAATTACAAACAACTTTTTCCTTATGGTACCTTTCCATATTTTGATAAATAAAGGCCATTTCAAAATTTCTTATGACATTTTGGAGGTGTCATAATTATTGTGACATGACAAATATTTTTGGCAATTTTGTGATTATTAATCATGTTGAAACTAATGCTGAAAAGTGTTAAAAAAAAACAAATGAATAAAAAAGTTTTCCATATAATGCAGACACTGTATATATATACGACAATTATTAAAGCTGATGATTAACACAATTCAGTATCTACATTTCTTCATAAGACATTTAAGAAAAGAATGTAAATTTCTCTGGATCTGGATCTTGTAAACGTATGCTTAATGACAAAGGTTTATATGATAAAAGTTTCTTTTTGGACGAGAAATACGCTTCTTCATTTATAACATTCCGTTATGATACACCCCTTATATAGTATTATATGTCATATTATGAAGAAATTTTTAAAAATTAAAAATACTCTCGGAGATACTTCTGATACCGCCTTAAGCACCTCATTTCCCGAACCAGCGGATCAATATACATACGTTCATTTGATTTTAAAGCTCTTGAGGACCTCAGCTGGTAAGTATCAATAAAAAACTTGCCGGGACATTACGGTTTGTCGTCGTCGGCTCTGATCAACACGATTGCCTTCACGAGTAGCAATCTCAGCGTTTTTATTTCGAAAGTTATGTTGTTAACCTGAAATGATCGGAAATTGTCGTCCCAATCGTATTTATTTATCCAAGATTATGTCAGCTTTTGATGCAACCTTCTTCTGTGAGTGGTAAAAATGAGTTGACTGATAGTTCCTGCAATGAAGCTGATTCTAAATGGGAAATTTAGTATATATTTTCGGTTTGACTTTGTGTCTGTAGTAATATATTTTTATTATTTACAATTATTACACCGGACGATTTAATTCGGTTCTTTTCAGTATCCTCATAAATCCTTGATTTAAAACCGATTCCAGGTAGGCTCAACCAAGAAAATTAATTGTTTAAATAAGTTAACGTTCGAAATTATCAATATAAACGGGCTTCAAGAATATTAATTTGATTTACAGTTATAATTGTTAATACATGGACTATTAAATTCACTCTTTTTTTGAAATAATACAATTAATTTATTTACAACACATCCCAGCCGTCTAAATTGTCGAGAAACTATTACTTATACCAAATGACGCTACTGGTTATAAACATTCCGCTCCATGGCCAACTGGTGACTGCTTGACTTATATGTGGTCGCACAGCCTGCGCTAGACAGGTTGAATTCTAGTGATACCCTGAAATGGCTCGCTGCTAAGGATTTCTTTGGTTCCAACGACCAACGTAATCAGTCGACCGTTTGGTAAGAGCTTTCTAATTTAAATTCTCATTATCATTATGGTAATTTTGAACTTGTAATATTCTCTGTATTTGACTGAGTGATTTAATTTGTTTTTGTTATATTTTGATAAATTCTGCCTTCAGCGACTTGTAATTTTCAAATAACCGATCGTGGTTAGTAAAAACCGGGAAGACATATTCTCGCGAATAATTTCCTCTGCGGACGCTGCCTTTAAGTGGGACATTCCAGAGGCATCGTACCGAAATCTCAACTTTCAATTTCTGTTTTATTTCAGTTCACAATACTCCAGTGGAATTAGTATGAAAATTTGGATAAAAAATGGTTCTAGGTATAAGCCGAATCCAGGATATTCCGAATGATGGTAGGAATGTTAAGTTTCTTAGTCTTCATTTTTTTTGCATGGCAAATTTTTTTATTAAACAATTAAGGTGTGAGAAAATAGTTTTTTCGAATTTTAGAAAAAACTATTAATTTTAGAAAAAAAAGTGTTCCTTAAAAGTTGAGCGCTCTGAAAAAAACCTACAAAATAAGACCTATTTCATCAAAATCGGTTAATTTGTTTATGAGCCATTGCAAAAAACATGCTAAAATAGCTATTTTTTCAATTGTTTAATAAACAATAGAAAAACATATTTCATATACTTCTAATCACGGAAAAAGAAGGCTCCTGTAGCATAGAAAAGGCACGGGAAATCGGGAGCCATATGGTCAAAAAGTTTTTGCACAATCAACTTGTTAATAACTTTTTGACTTTTTTAACGCTTATTTCTCAGCGATGTGGCGGCTTTACAGCAATATGTGGGTGTGCAAATTAAAGTTCATGATTTATACTATCAATACCAAAAAAGAACCAAATGAAGTATTTGTTTTAAATTCTTGAAAACAATTATCAAACTTAGCATTAATTTTTTCGTTATAACAAATAGAATATCTCTTCGACAATGCATGGTATCGAAATGCTGATACAAGCATCTGATAGCTGACATTTTTTCTCGATTTTTTTTTCTCGAATTAAAAAAAAAGTCACACGACCAATAGAAGTTGAGATAGATTTTTTTTAATTCGCTTTGGCGTTATTTATTAATATTAAGGAATGATTTTAGCTCGAATTTACAGAGGAATATTCAAAGAATCCTATGCAAAAGTTTTCGATTCCATTTAAAAATTGTTGATGTGGCAATTGTTTAAAGTTGCCGTTTCTCCGATAGTCAGTGTGGGAGCGATGGTGGGAAAAGTCAACCACGTACGGCCGAAAACGAGTCTCCAGCTCTTCAAATTCGTTTCGCCGGAAAAATTTGTATTTTCTCAGCAAATATTGAAGCTAGAACTTATTTCTTTTTTAATTGGTGTATCTCGACGAAATATGAATAATGGAATGTATATTTACTTTAAAAAATTATTTTTTACTTCACATTTTCGTTTTTGATTAATTTTTTTTCTAAAACTCGAAAAAACCGTTTTCTCACACCTTAATTGTTCAATAAAAAACTTTGCCTCGCAAAAAAGTTGAAGCCTAAGAAACCCTACCATCATTCTGAACACCCTGGATTCGGCTTATACCTAGAAACATTTTTTTTTGTCAAAATGCTAATTCGACTGGAGACAACTCATATTTATATTTGATAAACATTATTTTCGCGAAACTACTCATTTGGGGAAGCTGCCTTTAAGTGGGACACTCCAGAGGAGCCGTGCCGAAATCTTAACTTTGAATTTCTGTTTTAATTCATTTTTCAACTCATATTTGACAAACAAATTATTTTCGAGAAATTACTGATTTGGGGCCGCTGCCCTTAAAGTGAGATACTCCAACTGAGACGTTCCGTAGTATGAGCTTGTTTCCGGGTAATTTTTCGCGAAATTACTCATTTGGGCACGCTGCTTTTAGGTGAAACACTCTACTTGAGACGCACAGAAATTTACACTTTTGGACTTGATTTCGGGTTATATTTTTTTGCAAATTTACTCATATGGGGACGCTGCCTTTAAGTGGGATACTCCAATTGAGACATACGTCTTGTTAAGCAAATAAATATTCAATAACCAATGTTGGGACGCCTGTTACGGACCTCTAGCGTATGCGACCCACCATACGCTTTAGCGTTTTGTGGGCCGCATTATAACAACTGCTACACGTCCGTAACACATTTCGCTATTCTCCATGGGAGGGCGACACATTTGTGACACGTGATCAACAGTGAAAACGGAAGCAGACATTTTTGGTTGGCTTGGCTTGGCTTGTTGGTTAGTTGTTATTCTGTGAACCTTGATTTTATTCAAGGCATCCGCATGGATTTTAGAATAACCAACTCATGAAAATTTCCTCAATCCGTTGTTGTTCCGTTTAGCGGAATATTTTGTGTTTGTGAGTAAATTTTATCTGCGGAAGCAGGATATTAAATTACACAAGGTAAGCTAACCTCTTCACGCCATCTTGCCCGTTCTCTACCCACGTGTTTCGCAAATTTGCAGGCTTTCCTGTGGAAATACAGTGTCAACTTTAAAAGGCGACTCAACCCCATTTATCCGACTGTGGCTTTCAGGAGTTTTGGTGGATTGTTCCCTCATCAGTGAGGTAAATTATGTTTCATTTGTAGGTTATGTCAGAATTTCTCACATTAAGCACGCTTCACGTGCATTTCTGACTGTGAATTAAATCGTGATATCTTTAGGGTTCTACGGACGGGGCTTCTACGCACGTCAGTGAAGTTCCACGGACGGGGCATCCACAAACAGTGGAAGGTTCCAGGGATCAACCCCATCCTTGGGTCCATTTCTTGTGTCCCGAAGGCATCTCTGCAGGGCTTCAGTTCTTCCACCGGACTCGGTATCGTACCACCCTAAATAAGTGTGTGTTTATTATTTTTACTTACCGAGGACCACCTTCAGTGGTTCCGCTGGACATCAATTTATACTTTTTGGCATTTTAACCTGTACATTTTTAAATATTTTATGCATATATTTACATATATTTAAGGAGGTTCTTTAAATCAAACCTTTGTGGCAGAATTTATGACAATTCATGATAATATTGTAAACCGATGTGTAGCTACACGAGGCATTTTATGAATGTTATAACTGATTAATCGTGAAATATTGGCCACAGCTGTGAACATCGCCAGGTTATATTCTAGAGAACCAATTTTGTAAATTGTTCAATATAGTGCATTTCATTTTTAAAGAAAGTGTCATTATTTCGTCTGCGACCACTACATATGGAAAAACTCAGTGATTTGTTAAGTAAGTAAACTAATAATTTATCATAGTTTGTGTAAGCTTGGGCTTAATGCCCTGAGATAGTCTGAGCTAGAGAAATTTTATCGTAGGCACGTACATCACTTTCCGGGTAAGTCAGTGCCTACGGTATCTGCTACGCTACAGTAGCCCAAGTGATTTCGTTACGTAATATCTGATAATCATTAAGATCCAACGTATCTATTTGTTCATGTACGTTCAACTCGTAGCACGCCAAGTTCTAAAATCTGTCACATTATAATTATCTTCCGTAGGATTCAAAGTTAATTTTATTTTGTTAAAAAATTTAAATTTAGAAAACCGTCTGTCTGTTATATAGTTGGAACCCCAAATTTGCGCGTGTCGAGCCATCGGTTTGCTTTGCTTGTCATACATGCCAATTTCTTTCGCTCTTGCACGTATATATCACCCTTGTTTGCTTTCCGTCATTTTGTATGAGATAGATTGAATAACCGCGTTATAGATTTTGCTTTTCAAATTGATACAATTTAGAAGTAGAAAATTTGATCCCATCCTAATATTTGGGTAATTAATATTTTAATTCGCTTAAATACCAAACAGCGTTTGTATTATTTTTTGAATTATTGTATATATATATATATATACACACACACAAATACCTTAAAAATACCTATACTCATAAATATTTGGTTAATTTTTTGACCTGTAGATATTTTCAATAAATTGCTGAAACATATTGTTTGGTTTTATCTTGAGTTGATATTTTCAGCTAAAATTCCACTACACCTTATAGATCTTCTCCTAATATAAATATAATAAAGAAATAAAATGTACCCCTTTCAATTCTCATTTACATAAGACATAGGTAACTTTTGAGGCACTACCTGCAAAATTCACGTGCGGGGGGAATTTAATTGCGAAGAAGTCCGTATCTTTATTTTCTCTATATTTATTATTTTCTCTATCTCTATATTTCTATAGTGCTTGCTTAAATCGTATGAATCTGGAATCTAAATATTCTGTAAGTACGAAGATTCTGTTGCAATGATGAGTGTGCTGAGAACATGCAAAATCTTACCAAATACAATTTTATATATAGGTAAAATAGCGCTTTAGAGAAAAAAAAATATACTAAAAATATCATTCCTTTCTCCTTCATGTTCAGCGATTTTAGTTCACTTAATTTATTGAATACAGGCTGATATTTTCTAATTCCGAAAATATATTTAATGCACGCGTTTTGCACACGCTGTACTTGGTCAAACATAGTTAAGCATACGTTATACACCACAACCAAGTAATTGAACTGGCTTAGAACTAACGAGTTACAGAGAATAATTTTTGATTCTTTGTCCAATACATAATAATAGCCGCACAACAAATTACAAGCACTTGGTAATGTGTGAACTACATTTTAAAGTATAAGAAAATTAAATTCAAACCGGATGTTCAGACGTTAAATCTTACACCTAGGGGTCTTCTAATCCCAGCAAATCATCGCAGTGAACTGTTTAAACAATGTTCAAGGCATTAAGTTAATAAGGTGTATATAGGGGTTCTGGATCTATTTAAAAAATGTAATATGCTACCACCAACCAATTTTTTTGTAAAATATGTACTTTATAGCAACTTTTTGTAGAGAATATGCACTAAATAAGTAGCCATCTTGTTTATGAATATAATTATTAATATAAATAAAAATACTTACCGGCACCAATAAACATTTATTCATTATAGAATTCATTATTTTTATCTCATAAAAAAATAAAACAATCTAATCTTAATTTTTTTCGAAAAATAATAAGTCCTATTTTCTTTTATTTACATCTTTTTGAGCATCTTGGTTTATTCCATTAATTCCACGTTTCACACAAAGCTTTTTTTCGCGCACACAACAGTACATTGCATAAACATCATTGTGATATTCTTTTCATTTAACCACATTAAATTTACAAGGCGCCATTTCATTTATTTCAAAACAATAAAACACGTAGGTACCAAAACGGAAAACAACATAAAATTAAATGCTCTAAAAAGTAGAAAATAAACTTCATCATTTTGTTACAATATATAATTTTTTTTATGATATAAAAACTTGTTGCGAGTTTTCCCTGTGTAAAGAATATTGCTCGCGACAAGCTTTTATATCATAAAAAAATTGTATAATGTAACAAAATGATGGGTTTAATTTACTTCAAATTTTCTTTTCTACTTTTTAGACCATTTAAATAAAAGCTTTTTTTAAAATATTTTTTTATATAATTTTAGTTTTTACTTTTTAGTTCTCTAATATGCTGTAATCCCAAGATATCGATTTTGAGACTAAGCCGCCCGCCATCTTGAACTAAATTTTTGACTAGAAATTCGTAATCCGCGATCTCGAAAACCCCCAGATATCGATTTTGGTCTAAATGGCAAAAGTCCTCAGCCATATTGGCGCCGCCATTTTGAATTTCTGAATTTTGACTGAAAATTCATAATCCGCGACCTAGAAAACCCCCAGATATCGATTTTGAATTGAATCGGATCTTAAACGGCAAAGTCGTCCGCCATCTTGATATCGCCATCCTTAACTAAATTTTTGAATAGAAATTCGTAATCGGCGAACCTGAAAGCCCCCAGCTATCGATCTTGATCGATTTAGACCATAAATGACAAAAGTCATCCGCCATCTTGAAGCCGCCATCTTGTTTTTTCTTATATCAAAATGTAAAGGGTATTATTGTCACCGGACTTATACACGTGCAAAATTTCAAAGCTCCTTGCTTAATCAGAACTAATCGAAATTTTGATTGCAAGATTTGACCTAAACAAACTAACTAACAAACATTGCGGGTTTAATAAATGCCTTTAACAAACGAAATTCTCCCTGCTGTCGACATCCACCGCTACCTTATTGTGATGTGTTTCGTTCACAATCGCACTAGCGGCATCTCATATATTTATCTCTCTGAAATAACCAGTTTGGTTTGTCACAAGTTGATACTGATAGACAAAGATATGCTTTACTGCTGGCGATAGAAGGTATAATATCGCTTACAGCCCAAAAGAAACGCAGCGATCTTTTCGTAGAGAGCATGTGTTCTGAAGCGAGGGAAATCCAAAATATTATTTTTTAATCTACTTTTAGTTACTAATTTTTAAAAATACGTACTTTTTAGCAACTCACTACAAAAATATGTACTTTTTCATAAAATAGTGACTGAGTACGAGCCCTGTATATGTTTTATATCTGTCAATTTTGCTATATAATACCATATGTCATTCCCGTAGGGGTATACCCATGTAATTAATTATTCACGTTAATAAATCATTTTACGAGTTCACATCTTCATCTATTTATTTTGTAATGCAGGATTATGTATAATTCTTTGATCCCGTTAGTTAGGTTATTTTGTATTTCTGTCTGAGTTTGAGTATTTGATTAATGATTTTACTTTTTTATACCTGTATGGTAGTACCAAATATTGTACGTTGAAAATTTTCTTCTTAATCTTATTATGAATGAATGAATGAAGTTTATTTATCTCAAGGATATTACATGTCATAATTTTAAATAAAAAATACAAAAGTTGAATATTACTTATATCTAACTTAAATCTAGTGTTACATACTTATGTCTACAATTTACATTAGCAGAAATAACCTACTTTAAGGAGCCAACAGTGCTTTTGAAGTTTTATTTTGAATACTTCTACAGAGCTAGCATTTTTTATGTTATTATTTAAAATATTATATTAGATGAGACCAGAATGTAACAAACTGTTCATAGAACTGGTTTTAGAAGTTATATTAATATAAATGTTATGTTCTTGCCTAGGACTATATTGATGGACATCACGTATACATTTTATTTGGTCTATTAAGTAATTTGGTAATAAATTATTAACAATTTTATAAATAAAAATCATTGTATGCATGTAAACACAAGTTTTAATGTCAAACCAGTTTGACATTTAGCATCAAATTAATGTTTTTCTAAAATAATTCGCATTGCTTTATTTTGAAATCTTTGTAGTCTTTCTGTTTTAATGTTTGAGGTACAGATTAATGAAGAGCAGTATGTAAAGTGTGGTAGGATTAAAGAGTTATATACGGTCATTTTATTTCCAATTGATAAACACTGACTGACTCTTCTTCCTATTTTCTTCGACAAATAGTCAACGTGATCATTTAGTTTTAGTTCTCTATCAATAACAAGTCTTAAGTATTTCATATTTTTTACATGTTCCACATTTTCATTATTTGAAATAAGAGTTGTATAAACAATTTGAACCAATAAACATCCATTTTGGTTTCATTTCATTTACTTTTAATTTATTTTCTTTGAATTTACTTGAGACGTGGCTTAATTATAGGTTTGCTTGTCTCCACCAACTGATTAAATTGTCAGCGTAATATATCAACGTACCATCTGCAAAACGGTGGATTTTATGTTTTTCCAAAACATTCCCGAGGTCATGGATATACAGCATAAACAGCAGTGGCCCAAGAACGCTTTCTTGGGGCACCCTAAAGTTATTTACAACAGGTCCTGATTTATTATTATTTATTTTAATTATTTGGTTAGGATTTGAAAGGTAACTCTGAAACCAATGCAGCACCGTATTTGAAAAGCCATATGCTTTGAATTTTAATAACAGTATTTGCCTATGAATCGTTTCGAAAGCCCTTTTAATATCTATAAATACTGCACATATTCCTGTTCCTGGTTTGTTTAGTTGTTGTTTCCATTCAGACATTACGAACTGTAAAGATGTTTCACGGGAATATTTACTTCGAAAACACGATTGGTAAGTACACAATATATTACTTGAATTTGTATTTTGGATTATGATAGAACAATATTAATTCAAGTAATTTTTCGCAAAAGGGAAGCATATTTATGGGTCTCAAATACTCTGCTAACTTGGTATTTGGAACTTTTGAATGTGGATGTGATTTACACAGATTTTGCTAAGGCCTTTGACAGAGTAGATCATGACACTCTGCTAAGAAAATTATTGAAATCAGGTTTCTCTACTAATCTATTATTATTTATCAGCTCCTATTTAAGTTATAGGTCTCAACAAATAAAATTCATGAACATTCTGTCTGAGCCCTTTCCAGTAAAATCTGGAGTTCCACAAGGCAGTAACCTTGGACCTATGTTTTTTTGCTGTTTGTTAACGATATTCCTGAACATCTAAATTACTTCAAGTGCTTGTTATACGCGGATGATTTAAAAATGTATAGAAACATAACAAGTGAAAAAGATGTGTTATTACTTCAACTGGATATTGATAGCATATTTAGTTGGAGTATAAACAACAAACTATTACTAAATATAAATAAATGTTCAGCAATGACATACACAACGAAATCAAATCATATTCGGTATACCTATAAAATTAATAATAATCCATTGAAATATAACTGCAAACATAAAGATCTGGGAGTGTTGTTTAACTGTAATTTAAATTTTAATGAACATATAGAAAATATCGTTAAGCAAGCATACAGGAACTTGGGTTTTGTAATGAGGAATGCATCTGAGTTTGGCTGGAAAACAGTTAGAATGTTGTACTTCAGTTTTGTATGGTCTAAATTAGAATTTGCTTCGCAAATATGGGACCCCGGCACAGCAGTGGCCTCACAGCAAATAGAAGGAATCCAAAATAAACTCTTATCTTATATTTATAGGAAAAAAACCTGATTACAATGAATATCATTTAATACGCGAAGAATTTAATATTGTAAAGCTCTCGACTAGAAGGAAAATGAGTAATGTGCTATTTATAGGCAAAATAATAAATGGATTTATAGTATCAAAAGATGTTTTATCAAAACTTAATTTTTATATTCCTTCTAGAGTTAGAGCTCGACAAATTATGTTTCAAGTATACTACAGAACTAACATAAGAAAGAAGTCGCCAATTATACGGATGTGCATTGATACAAACTATGTCTGTCTACAATCTAATTTTAACATAATTAATCTAACTCAAAATAAATTTAAAAAAAAATTGAAAACATATTTTTAGATATTCAATAAAAATAGTCCCCAGCATTTTTTATTTGATTTCAAACAATGAGATACAATGGTAAAGCAAACATATTGTAATTTTATGTTATTATTTATTCCTATGACGGTTGTATGTGATCTGTAGGTGTGTAATACTTATTGTCACATTATCCTTTTGTAGTATATATTATTTTTTTCTCTTTATCTTTCTTTCGCTTATATATACTCTGTATAGATAGATAGTTTTCTTATTATTATAGTGTGATGTAATTGTAAATCTAGACATATTCTTGTCTGTATTACATCAATAAATAAATAAATAAATAAACATTTAGTAGGGTATAACCAATTACATGAAAAGTGTTTTTGTTAGTTCCTTTCCTATCTCATCTGTACTGTATTTTCTTGCTTGGTTACTGACTATTTTATTTAGATTTGTTAATAAAATCAAATGTTCCCATTAGTCACTCATATATCTTTTGCTTACCCTCCTGTTCTGTAGTTGGGTTTACTTACTTATAGAACAATGTACCAAATAAATAGGTTGATAAATAAATAATTAGTTGATTTCATAATACGATTCCACTATAAATTATATGGCTCTGTATTGCCACTTGTTAAAACAAAAAGATGACCAACGATTGTGAAATGATGTGTTAACAAAACTATCAATAAAGTATTTTCAATCCAGCAACTAAAATCGATTTAAAACACCACAATAGTCCTTTTGTATCTTAATTGCAGAGGCCGAAGGCGATAATCCGCTCCTGGCCATAATCTTGAACAAGAGCGAGGAAGGCGAGAATCCCAGCGATAAGGATAAGGAAATGTTTCCTGCACTTCAAAGATCAGCGTTAAAAATTTGCCGTTTGATAGCGCAGAGCTTCTTCTCGCTACATTTGATAGTTTTATCTTTATGTCGGTGTATATTCTAGAGCGCTGCTTTGACGTTATTCCGAAGATTCAACTTCATAGAATTGTAAACACCTCTAAAAGGAAAACGTTTATTACAAATAAAGTTTGCCTTTGTGATTCAAACTACTGAAATAAACGTGCGCCTGTGAAATACTGATAATTCGGAGATACATAAAGTTATATGTATAATGAACAGACAAGGTGCATTGAATATGATAACTTTGTAACTCATTTTGCTGTGGTTAAGGATTTTTAACAAACATTTGGGAGAAACTATATCTAGAGAGTACAGCCTCCAATCAAACTAGCTAATATATCAAATTGGTTAATAGAACTCACCTTTACTTACCTATGATTTATTTACCGCTCGTTTACTGCGAACTACAAAAGTTAAGAGCATTCCTACTCTCATGAAAGAATTGGACTACCAATAAAAACGCAATAACTTTTGCGTAATACTGGAGACCATTTGCCTATGAAAAAACGAGGAAACCAAAAATATTCTAAATCCATCATCAATGCTCCGCACTCTTGCTTCTTAAGATTATTTCAAGTATACGTCTGACAATTTGGTCGATCATAACTTATGGGATTTGTGTCTATAAAGGGAAAGGTTATAAGTGGTTTATGTTGTTTATTAAATAGAAATCACATCATATACAAATCACTTTTCTAAATTATATTATGTAGGTATCAGAAATAATAACTTATGTTATTATTTCTAAGCTGAGATTAGGAATAGATGATCCATTGAATAATTGGCTTTTTCTTATCTATAAAATAAAAAACTCGTGATGAAAATCGGTACTACCACATTCGATATGAATGATATATGCACTGGAACTCCACAGGGTAGTGGATTGGGGCCGCTGATATTTCTACTATATGTGAACGACCTGCCCAGTCATATCTCTTGTAGGTAAAATTTTCATGTACACCGATGACACTACAATAATAGTTTCTGATCCTGATCCTTTAATATTAAGTCGTAAAGTATCTACTGTCTTACAAGAATTTAATCAATGGTGTTTCGATAATAGGCTGATAATTAATCATGATAAAACAGTTTTAGTAGAGTTAAAAGAATCAGTCTAATATTAACTATTTAATAATATTAATATTTTAATGGTTTTTCACTTATTGCCAGTGAACAAGTGACATTTTTAGGAGTTAGTTTACACCACAATTTTAAGTTTTATCGTCAAATTGATCGAGTATGTAGCAGGCTAAATAAAAGTTTTTATGTTATCGATTCACTAAAAAATGTGCTTAACAAAGACTCATTGTTAAATGTATATTATATACTCATTTATTCATATATTGATAGATAACTTATTTTATATAACACAAATAATACCAGTAAGACCAACTTTACAAATTAATACAAGTTAAGGGATTTCTCACCGCTGTATTTAAAAATTGCTCAAGCGTGTAAAATGCTTTGATAATTAAGTATGTTTTTATTACATTTTTAAAGTGTTTGTATTGAAGAAATGTCAAAGTTTCTGGTAACTTCTTATAAAACAGTCGAGAATAGTATAGTTCAAGTAGGAAATATCTGAGACAGAAAAAACATAACAAAAACTTTACGACCTCATTAAAATACCGGTACTTTTTGTGCTGTTCGCAAATTGACTCGCTTACCTTTATAGGTTTTTAATGTGCGTCGGGAATGTTTCAAGTCAGACTTGGCGCCATGGCCCGCGGCGATACAATTATGTCGTAATTTTTTTTGCGTTTTTTATTTACTGGGATCTATTTATTTCAACTAGCGCCATCGCCATACGTAACATTACATAGTTAAATAGCCTATGCTGAGGTCACCTTTTCTGCGAGTATCGTGATTATGTACGTACTGCGAAGTTATATATATATATATATATATATGTTCCGAGAAGCTTCCGCGGTCGTTGGTATGAAAAATACTAGGTTCTCGGGTTGAACCGCGTCTGAGATTGTTAATGTCTCACACATTAACAATTAATTAACAATAACTCAACTCAATTAACAATAACTCAAACATTAACAATCTCAGACGCGGTTCAACCCGAGAACCTAGTATTTTTCATATATATATATATATATATATATATATATATATATATATATATATATATATATATATATTTGATTGGTATTTTGGCACTAAGCAAGCACTCGACTATATATTTAGATTGAAGGGCCATAATTTTTAAATGTCTAAATAAATCTGGCATGTGAAAGGTAATAGAAACTTCTTGGGTTACGGTATTAATCAACTTCTTCAGAATAAATATGTTTTAAATTTTTTTGACGATGTGGTCCATATATGAATATCAAATTTTAACGTGGGGTCGACATGAATTTCTAGGAATTCAATTGTTTGTTGACTTCCTCATGAGTACGTAAAGAAAAGATGATATTTTCTGTTTTACTTTGGTTTAGACATAATCGCTCTTCAGTTTCCAGCTCTGGCGATAGCGGCCTGAGTGCAAATTTTTAGTTCTGCACAGTCTGTGCTTGAGCAGGTAAAATTTGTATCATCCGCATATAACAACAGCACTTTGTGGAAGTGCTACTGTTACATCGTTGATGTCTATTAGGAAGAGCAATGGACCAAGAATTGACCCTTGCGGTTCAAAAAAAGCAAAGTCTTTTGCAATATTCGCTTTCATTATTTTTTTTTTTTTAATAATCTAAATTAACTGGAACTATAACTGATGTTCCTATCTAGTATACACATAGATTTGTATATTAGATCCATATTTTGTATGTTAGTCCTTCATTCACATGTGTTGTATTTTATACTTCATACATTTGTTTACTAACGATTTATATTTTTGACTTGCCACATGTATAGATGGTGTGCATTACTCAGTTCATAGCTGAACATTTGGATGCTGGAGGCCAAATAGATGTCATTTATACAGATTTTTCTAAAGCCTTCGACAGGCTGGACCACGAAATTTTGCTGAACAAATTATCCGAATTTGGACTAACTGAGCACTTCCTAAACTTTTTAGAATCCTACTTGGTAAATAGACGACTAAATGTACAATACCGTGGATTTTGGTCTATGGATATCTCAGCGACATCAGGTGTTCCCCAAGATTCTGTGCTTGGGCCATTGCTCTTTAACATTTTTATAAATGATATCGTCATTGGCTTACACTGCAAAATATTACTTTATGCCTAAAATTTTTTACATCTATCACTAGTGCAGAAGACTGTGTTGATTTGCAAAACGATCTTGTACTTGTAACTATGGTCTTGGTGTAGCGTAAACAATTCACAGTTAAATATCTCAAAGTGTAGCTTTATGACATACACTCGTGCATAAAATCCAATAAAATGTATCTATACAATTAATGATGAAGAACTGAAGAGCTGTAGTCATTTCAAAGATCTAGGAGGTATATTCGATCCAAAGTTATCTTTTATTAGCCATATCAATCAAATCACCGCTAATTCCTTCAAAAATGTACGCTACATTATCCGTAATTGTAAAGAATATAATGAAAATACACTGAAACTTCTCTTTAATTCATTTGTGAGGTCAAGACTTGAATATGCTTCAATAGTCTGGAGTCGTGGTTATGAAAAGCATAAATATAGGGTTGAAAAACCTCAGAGGCGTTTTCTTAAATATCTCTGGTTCAAAAGTTCTGGGAATTATCTAGAGAGAGGTTTTCCACATTGTGACTTATTACATAGATTCAACACGAGTGATCTTCAACTATGTCGGGCGTAGCACTCTCTTGTATTTCTTTTTAAGATTTTAAATGGCACTGTTGACTGCCCTGACATTCTTAGTTGCATTAGATTTCATGTTCCCAACTTGCAGACTCGCTCGCATTCGTCTTTGCCTGCACCAAGAACAAATTTGCTGTTATTTTCTCCCCTGCACCGTATGTGTTCCAACTATGATGCTTTATATAATAATATAGATATTTTTAATATTTTAATACTAGTAAATCCAAAATGCGAAATGTTGTTCTCAATTCTGCACAACAACGGTAGCTTCTAAAATGTTAGATTACAACTTTTAGGACTATACTAATCATAGATTTATTTTGTTAATTTTTATTATCATTTAATTGTTTACTTTTAGTTAAGTTATTTAGTTTTAGTTTTCTTTTTATGTTTGTAAAATTCCTGCCCTATAATTGGATTTCTGTCTGGGCAGTCGTAACCAAAATAAAAAAAAATAATGTATCTGCGATTAAACTGTTGGTTAGACCAGGAAGTTCCTTTTCTTTATAAATGACAAGAACAGAAAGTCACTGTTTCACAAACTATTTAACCGGTTATGAAGTTGATAATACTATCTAAACAATAAAAAATGTTCTCATTGAAATTTCATTAAAAACGCATTTTAAATGCCCGATCCCGGCAAGTCCCCGTCAACACATCACCTTTTTAAAGAAGTCATTTATTAAAGGACTGAATAGTCGTAGGAAGAATGCCGAGGAAAATATTTTTTCGCCCCAAGCCTTCATCTATACGATAAAATTATTATGAAATCTCTAAACTACCCAAGTTAGTATAGAAGGAAGTTGCACATTTTTGTATTCTCTTATTTTCTCTTCTGATGTATATTCGTCGTGTCGTTGCTGCTCGCTTGACACTAATATTAATAAGTTTTTTTTTTGGAATATTCACTTTTAACGACCCAGCTCATAACTTAAAGTGTGCTCGCAATATTGATTTCATTTGTTGGCTTACACAAAAAAAATGCGCCGGAACTCCTATATAGAAGCCTTATCTATTCTTGTTTCTTTATGAAAACTGGTTCGAAAGGTGTATTTTTGAAGCCTATTTATAACTTTAAGATTATATAAAATACGCAAATACAAAGAACGGCTAGTGGCATTTATTTAAACATACACAAGAAAGAGTTCTTTAGAAAAGAAGACGGTTAATATTCGAAGGATATTTACAACAAAAGACACCCAAACAATACAATCTGTAGCTCAATCAAATCTGATATTGGAACTAAAGAATATTTCACAGCTCTCCAAACTGACAATGAGTATTCGCAAGTGAAAGAAATTATAAAAAAAAAAATTAAACACATTAGTGACCTCACAATAGCCCGGTCGAGGAGGTTGTGTTTTACATTTTCAGATGGAATTCAACCATTTGGCGCATGTGTTGCTGGTGTCATTAATTGCTTGCCCATAGTAGCCATCGTCATACTGAGCAGGATTCTCGTATTGCAGATTGACTGCCCACACGGCGCAGTTTTATGTTAAATCGCGCAGTAGAGCCTCAGCTGATGAACCTGCAGGGTTATAGAAACGAGACCTTTACTTCTACTTCATAACTATGGAACTTTGGTCGTTTTTCAGGTGGTTAACGACTGCTAATATAGTCCTTTACTTAGTTTAACTTCTTAACCACAGACCAATTCAATTCAACACAACTTTATTAAAATTAATGAGTATATAACATGTATAAGCAACAATTGTATAAAAACGAACAAAAAACTAAACCTAAACTCCTTTTAACATTGTAAATAAAAATAGGTGATTTGATACAAAAATGCTTAAAAAAGAAAGCTTAACATTAACAAGAATAAGAACACTAAAACTTTGGCTTTCGCCGTTTGCGCGCACTTCACTTTATTTTTTTTGATTCTGACGCTGGCACCACAACTTGAACAAGGCGCCATCCGCGAATTACTCCAACGACGGGTCGCGCAAGGCTGGCCTAAACTGTGATTCTAAAAATTTGGATTGTTCTGATATAAAAAATTTTGAACCTGTTACAAGATTAATGAAGGAAGAATGAATTTACAGACAAAAATGTACAAACAGAATCGAAGGAACAACAAACGCGATACAAAAATACACAAAAAACAAAAGAAGAGGGGGACAGGAAAGAATTAAAGTCGGCGAAAGGTATGAAGTATCAGTGAAAGGTGGATAGTAGCAGGGAAGGTATAGTAGGTGAAAGTTTATCTAGAGTGGCTGCCGGAAGATTGGCAACGTCTGGTAAGGTAAGGGGTGTTTAATCCGAAATGGGGCATTATGCTGGCTAATTTGTGTAATGTGTCTTGTTAGCGGACTATCGTCCAGTTTGAACGAATAGAAGTTTTGGGAGATGTGCTGGACGTAGTCGGTTATCGGGGTTATGTCGTTGCAGCGTTCGTAGAGGTCTCTGAGGGAGGTGTACCTTCCAGAATTTGAGATGAGGCGCATATATTTTCGTTCTAGTACTTCTAGTTTTCTCATTGTCGTGGCCGGTATGCTGCACCACACCGGTGCCGCGTATGTGATGGACGGCCTCACTACCATTGTGTACAACAATTTTTTATTTTGTCTGTTTAGTCTGCTACCCCTGACCATGAGCGGATACAGACTCCTGGACAGGGAGTAGACCGTCCGTATGGTTTCGTTAATGTGGGTGTTGAACATCAGTCTTTTGTCCAGTCTCACCCCCAGGTACTTCACACATCCCCTAATAGGAATTTGGTTGCCCCTTTGGTTAACCACAGACCGGATACTCTCATTTTGTCTAGTTCACACACATCAAAGCGGGAAAACCAATTGCGGATAACAACCATCAATTATATAATATATAGGTAGTGAATTTAAGAAACCCACATTATATTTTTCGAGCTGGAGAACATGGACATTGAAAGTGGGGCTCCAAACCACTACGCATACCCGAGATGTACACAAACCAATTAATCAATCAATCAATCAATCAAAACAATTTTATTCATATTATTACACAAATATTTAATCAGATATCTACCTCATATTTGACCTTGTGACCAACGTATATTGTTTGTCACGTTGGTGGTAACAGGGTCCAGCGGAGCGGAGCAGTGCTGGTTCAATTTATAACCTTGTTGATTGTATCTTGAATACATTTAGTGATGCATTCAAGACACAATCAACACACTCATTCTCCTATTTACAAATAAAATTTAAAATGAGTAATAAAATAATTGTACACTACTAAGTAGCTGAAAACAGTTAACAATAAAATTTGATGTTATATCACTTATTTAATTTTGTGCTACTGGTGCGGGTACCCAAGTCTATAATGACGGATCCCGTTGCAAGATTTTCAATGGCGAGCAGACGTTGTTACTGCTGAATCTTTTGTACTCTATAATTTCTGGTCTAAATTTAATTTTGATTTTACGATGTACTAGAGATAAATTTATATAACAAACAAAACAAACAAGAACAAATAAAACAAAAATGTACAAAGATAAACCAAGAGTAATAGGAAAGATTGAACAGTTATGAAATATCAGTACAGATAGGTAGGGGAAGAAGAAGTTATAGTTGGTGAAGGTTTGGCTATAGAGGTTGCCGGAAGATGGGTAGCGTCTGGTAAGGTAAAGTGTGTTTTATTCGAAATGGGGCATTATGCTGTCTAATTTGTGTTATATTTTGGGTTAGCGGATTATCACCCAGTTTGAAGGTGTAGAATTTTTGAGATACGTTCTGGATGTAATCCGCTATTGGCGTTATGTCGTGGCAGCGTGTATAGAGATCTCTGAGGAAGGTGTACCTGTCGGAATTCGAAGTAAGGCGCATAAATTTGTGTTCTAACACTTTTAGTTTGTTCATTGTCGTGACCGGTATGCTGCACCACACCGGCGCCGCGTATGCGATTGCCGGCCTGATCACCATTGTGTACAATAATTTTTTATTTTGTCTGTTAAGTCTGCTACCCCTGACTATGAGCGGATACAGACTCCTGGACAAAGAGTAGACCGTCCGTATTGTCTCATTTATGTGAGTGTTAAACGTAAGTCTTTGGTCCAGTCTTACCCCCAAATACTTCACGCACCATTTGGTTGAAATTTGGGGTCCCCTGATCGAAATTGGCGTGAGAATGTTGTTCTCAGTGAACCGGCGCGTGAAAACTATCGCCTCTGACTTTTCGACGTTTATCCGAATCTTCCACTGACCGTAATAAGCCGTGGCACGAACCATGTGCGCCTTCAGTAGCATATTAGCCGCTTGTGCGTTGTGCGAATACGCATACATGGCTGTGTCATCGGCATACTTGGCCAGCTTAGTATTCGGGAACTCCGGAAAATCGGAGACGTAAATATTATACAACTTTGGTGATAGGCACGATCCTTGCGGGACTCCCGCCCGAATATCCCACCGTGTTGATAGTTTATTATTCACTCGGACTTGCAGAGATCTACCTGTCAGGAACGAGTGAATAAGTTTAATGATATAAGTCGGAAAGTGGTAGTCGTGCATTTTGTAGAGTAGACCTGGGATCCAGACGGTGTCGAAGGCCTTCTCAATATCGAGGAGCACCATGGTGGTGCTCTTCCCGAGGTTGTATTGCACTTTTACATCGTTAACTATTCTAAGGACCTGCTGCACCGTGCTCCTGCCCCTCCTGAAGCCAAATTCAAACCAATTAATAGTTTCGTACGAGAAATCTTATCACTTTAATGGCACCAGCTTCTATTGACTGAATATGTTTTATGAAGTTGAGTTTAGGATCAAATTGAACTGTTAAATTTTCCAAAAACTTTGGCCTGTGCAACACGACACCTTTTAAATTATAATAATAATGCAGAAATACGTTATGCTTTCTAGTAAATGACAAGGCATTACAGTTTTGTTCATTAAGTGGCAGCTTATTGATGATGCATCAGATCGTTTTGTAATTTCTCACAATCTTCCATAGAATATTTTTTAGTCGTCTGCATAAAGCAACAACGTATTGGTCTCAAGATCGGATGTAATATAGTTCACAAACAAAGTAAAAGAAGCAGACATTTGAGGAACACCAAAGGTAATGTGTAAATTACATCAACCTAACTAGACAGATCTAGTTTTCCAAGTATTAAGTGATGCAAACCACAGTGGCTACTGCGGATCGGCTACTCGTATTCGTGCTGGTTGGACGAAACCATGCCGGGATATTATGGTTATAAATAATAGTGCAAAATAGTTTTCAGAATTCTTGTAAAATTGCGAATTATAATATTTGGCCTATAAATAGACAAGTTGTTTTATCGCCTGTTTTAAAGATAAGACAAACTCGCAATAATAAATTTCATTAGTCCGTAAATAGGATGTCTTTAAAAAAAAAGAAAGACGTATGTGACAGGTTTTACAAATAGTACCGCACAGTTTCTCATTAAAAAAGCTGGAAAGGGGTCTGGTCCTATTGTTATATTAGCCTTTAGATTTTTGGTAGACAGTAAACTGTGTTCTTCAGTTATTTCTGTTAGGGTAAGCAATGGGTTGTTATTGTTAGAACTATGTTCTTGATTACAAGATGGTGTTGTTATTGACTTGGCAAAGTAATAGACAAAACTATCCACAATTAATTATGGGTCTTCTATTTTCGCGGTATAGACGAAGTATTATTATTATTATTCTTTGAATTGAAGAAATTCCAAAACTTTATAGTGTTAACTTTATTTTCTGTTTCAATGGTTTCAAGATACAGTTTATATGAAATGTCTATCTCACGTTTAATTTATGCTCGTACTTGTTTAAATATCTTGAATTTGTGAACAGAATCCGATTTTCTATATATGTTAAAAGATTTAATTTTATTTTGTAAATAATTTCTCCGTTAAATTATGGTGGGTATGACTGGTTACGAATATGTTTTGAGAACATTCCATCCAATATAATGTAAAATAGTTCAAGTGAATATACCTAAAACCCTCCCCTAAACTACAGATTGGAACAGGTGCCAGGGCACGGCAAGAATTAATTTCGAGAAGAAATACTAGACTGGATGAAATCCTATTTTATGATTTTTAATGAATTTTCTTTCAGAATAAGGCTCATTTTTTGGGGGGCACACTATTTAGGTCCAATGAACAGTAAGTATGTAGGCTTACCAAAATGATCTTCGCCTTCATCATTGGAACATTTTCTAATGATGTAGCAAGTCTGGAGAATTATCGTCCTCTAGAATATCTTTGCGAGGCCTTTCGATAAACAGTGTTGTTCTATGTATTTCAAGAACCTCTTCGTCACCACACCTGTAGCTGATATTTTTTTTTTTTTTATACATTTATTTAACGTCGGCGTATTTCCGCTACTGAGGCCTAACACCGACGCCTGTAGACGAGCTACCCCCAACCAGAAATTTTGCCGAACCTCTTCCCTTAAGAAGAGTAGGGATCTTTTACTTGCCTAACATTTAATAGACAAGGGACCGACGGCTTTACATCCCCTCCGAAGGATGGTATATCTCCTATACAACCCTCGCCTAAGGTTGTATAGCTTCCGCGCATACACTGATATACAAGCCGCTGGAAGATGTGTGAGGCGAGGACGCGGTTTCCGTTGGAATGGTCACCAATCCAAGTACTAACTGCGCCTGTCGTTGCTTTACATCGCATACCGAAGTATGTACATAGTAAAGACGCACCTACGCTCGCCCCCTAGCTGATATTATCACCGGGATAGTTCACTTCTTCCAATCGCTATACTTGTCGAAGCTCGATGATCATATACTGATATTTGCTTCTCTTTTCTACCTCCATTGTTTGCAAGTTATTTGTTATTTCTTCTCGATCACCAAGATGTCAGGGTCCGGTCGTTGTGATCTACAGTGCTGTTGAACTGAACTGGTCTATCCCCGTATAGCAATGTAATTATGTTCCTAGCGTTGAGCTTAATGTTCAGGAGCTTATTTAAACGTTATTCGTATTTTTCTTTGAACTCCTTCTTTAGCTGTGTGGTTTATCCTTCTATTATGCAGAATGCCCAGGTGCTAGTAGGTTTCTTTTAGAGACATTTGCTCAAATCGCGTGTATTCTCCGGTTGCTGTGCTAGCTGTTGAGCCTCGAATTTGATTGTTCTAGTCTAAAGCCGTTCAGTATTGCTGAAAAGGGATTGAGACCGAAACGAAACCATAATGGACTCAGCGAATCCCTTTGGTATATTCCTCCAATTCCTAGTCGTCATTGCATAAGTTATCGGCCGAACAATGGAGGGACAGACTCTGTAGACTCCTAGTACTTTTATTAGACAGTCGCGAGATACCGAGTCGAATGCCTTTTTGTAGTCTATGCAGGTCATGCTAATATTTTCGAGCTATATATTCAGCTTGTTTGGTGGTTACCCTATTTATAATTAGTTGCTCCTTGCATCCAAGTGATCCTTTTACGCATCCTCGCTGTTCTGGACCAATTCTATTGTTTATCTCGTAGTGCTTATTGATTTGCTTATGTATCAATTATGTGAGAAGTTTATAGACCGCAGACAAGCAAGTGATTGGCGTCTTCTTCGGGTCTTTCAAGTCTCCTTTTTTCGGTAGAAGGTAAGTTACTCCTTGACCTAAAAATTCAGGAAATCTTGGATCTTCAAGAATTTTGGTAAACGCTCGGGCGAAGTGCGTAAATAAGACTGGGAAGGATTTCAGCCAAAATTTTGGATGTTGTCTGGTCGAGGCGCTTTTGAGCTTTTTCTCTATGCATTCTTCGATATTTGAGGAAGTATCAGTGGTATCTGGCATTTCAGGTAGGTCATCTACAATGTGCTCCGCTGCATGGAGCCACGTAGCTGCTTGGTTGTATCTCGCAGGGTTTGACCATATGCCTTGACAAAACTGATCAAGGCCATTCTGATCAATTCCCGCAAGTTCTGTATTGCCTTGGTTATGACTCTCAAGAGCGCAATAAATAATAATAAATAAACACCACAGAAATTTGACAATCCCCAATTCCAGGATTCGAACCCGGTGGTGTGATGTCCGTGTGATTAATCGCGATTGCCACCTCGCGCCTTAACCCACTCGGTTATCGACCAGATCAGAAGGTCCTTTACCTTCTGGTCTCTAGAAAATAAGTAATTTTAGTCATTGCGCTTGTGTTATTATTAAATAAACTTGTCATAACACGTTATATTCATCACCGTAGATTACATTATCCAATTGAAAAACATAAATTTGCGATTTACAAAACTTCGTAGACGTTAGACAAATTGTGTTTCCAAATTCATTTTCAACGTATTATAATACATCAGAAACATAAGAAAATTGCCGTATCACAAATTGTGCGTCTGCCAACGATTTCTTTAAACATTGAAATGCACCTCCATCTTTACAAACAAAATAAAACTTTGACTGAATAAACGAATAAAACTTTAACTGAACTGTTAATTTAAAGTCTTACGTTTCTCCTGCCTGCCAAGATTTACAAAATAAATGTAAAATAAACAAAATCCTGGAAAAAGCTACCTGTGTTTCCTTTGACGTTATCCTGCCCAGGTATTCTCTTCTGTAAATATTTTACCTTCAGCATAATTAATAGATGTTTACTTTAATTCTACTTCAGTAAACAGAACTCAATATACAAAAACCTGTCTACATCGCAGTTTCTCAATCCGAGCTTTAGACTTTTTCTTCAGGCGTATTTAATTACTTGTGTTCTACAAGATTCGTTTGATGTCTTTTTTATGATGTACACGTTAGATTTATTAATTTTTTTTTTGTTCATAAGTTTCCATTTACAAGAAAGCAATTTTTATATTAAGGCTCTTTAATACACAAGAATATTTGACCTATCATTGATTTGTACGATCTATATCCTCCTTTAGTCCTGGAACGTATGTAATTAAATAATATTCCGTGGGATTTTGAATGATGATTTTTTTTCACGCCTTACCAGGTGTTTCGGTTGAATTCCTGGCAGGTGACCTGTTTAACGTTATAAATATAGGAGAGTACCAGCTTAATTTTTTATATTTTGTAGTAACTAATGTATATTTAAGAAAAACTGGGATGATAAATTTGATACGTTCAAAAGTAGATAAAAATGCATTTTCTTGGGGGATGAATTTTTTGGACAAGACGCGCATTTAAATATAAAAATTGACCTATCTCTGAATTAAAAAAAAAACATATGACTATGAAATAATGAATTTATTCTATATATTAGGAATATAAAAAGAGGAGGATAACATAAGTTAGACGTAGAAACGAATACAAAATATTAAAATCGAATTAGAGCAAATCAGAATGGACAAAGACAATTTTGAACAGCACACTAGAAAAAATAATATAAGAATTTTTGGTATGAAAGAAAGTAATCAAGAAAGCGCTGAAGATTTAGTGATAAAATTATGTAAAATTTTATATTGATCTGAATAAATGCGATAATTTGTCACCGGGTGGGTACAAAAAATAATAAGAACGATAGACCTATATTTGTCATTTCTAATAATAGATAATAATAAATAAAAAAAAATCTGATTTATTATGCAAAATGCAAATTGAAAGGAACAACAACAATTAGAGAAGACATCACAAAACAACATACGGAACAAATTTCAATCAGAATGATGGAGTGATTATTTATGTTCATAAGTCACTGAGTTGAAACCCGTTCGACTAAAAGCCCACATTAGAGGTGCAGAACACAACATCCTTCTGCAGCTCCATAAGGATAAGCCATTGCATGGAGTCTTCTATAAAAATATAGAAGACCTCGGCTTATCCGAAAGGCTGACCTTCGCCTTTTTAAGGTCAGCCGGGCTGAAGTCCGAGACCGAGGGATTCATAATGGCTTGCTAGGATGGTGTATTTAACACCCTCGTCTATCGAAGTCGTGTCATGGGTATGGAGGTCCCTGATATCAACTGCAGGACCTGCCGCAGGGCGCCGGAGTCTATAATGCACTTACTGTCGGCTTGCTCGACATACGCAGTTTCAGCCTATATTCACAGACATGACGCAGCATTACGAGAGCTTTACTATCATCTAAGGAACTCGTATGGGATAGACGAAACACCAGTGCTGCCTTACGCTGCGGGGGATATTGAGTCCGTTGTGGGGAATGAGAAGTGTCTAATTTATTGGAACTACTCGTTTCCCACAGTCAGGTAACTACAAGCCAACAAGCCTGACATAGTACTCCTCAACCACCAACTCAAGACAATGTATGTCGTGGAGTTCTCAGCCCCCGCTGAGAGCAACATTGTTGTAAAAGAGGAGGAAAAACGGACAAAATATCGAGCTTTACCCTTCGAATTCCGCAGGCTTTATCCAGGCCATTCTGTTAAAATAATGGTACTGATTATAGCGGCACTCGGTGGAATGAGACAGATGCTGCTTTCAGAACTAAAGATCATACTGGCCTGCCGAGATTCGGCAGAGATCTTAGCCGGCAGAATGCAGAAGGCTGTCATCCTCGGTTCATTGCGACTACTCGGGGCACACGATTCGCGAATCCGGTAGTCACTCACCCCACGGGTGTAGGGAGTGGCTATTGGTATTTTACCAGCTTCCCTCTATGAGGGTCGGAGCCACAGAGTAGGGTGACTAGATTTTCGCAAAATAATAAAAATGTCTTTATTCATCACATTAAGCTTTTCATTTACAATAGAGAGTATTTGTTGCTAGAAATGAAAGTGCGAAGTTCGCTCCTGAAATATCACAGAGCATATTGCATTCGCGCTCTACCAAATAATTACAAAATAAAGATACGAGAGGCGGTTAAAGTGTAAGAAAAATGTGAACAATAATTAAGGAATCTACAAATGAAAACAAAACACATAGTACAATTGATAAGATAAGACTTGAAAATGGAGATATGTAATGCATATAATAAATACTTTTCAGAGATTGGACGTAAGATGGCACAAGAAATCCGAATAAATAATCCATATGACATTAATTTTGACAAAAATATAAATACTACCCTAAACGCTCTATTCCTGAATCCAGTCTTAGAAAGTGAAATAATTATTTGTACAAATAGTTTGAAAATTAATGCATCCCCATATTAAAGTAAGTGATATCAAAAAACAGGGCAATATATCCTAAAACCATTGAAACATATTATAAATCTAGTATATCACAATGGAAAATTTAAAGAGGTTCACAAAAAAATAGTTATAAATCCGGTTTTAAACTCAGAAGATCAACTGGAAATTGAAAATTACCGCCTAATTTCTCTCATAAGTAATGTTGCCAAGATCATTAAAAAATATATAAAGATTAGGTTACTAGACCATATTAACAAGTATATATTAATTTCTCCTCTGCAATTCGGATTTAAAGAAAATATGTCCACACTCTGACCCATGAAATACATCAATCATTAAATTCTAATCAGAAGCTTTTGGCGATCTTTCTATATCTCGCAAAGGCTCTTGATACGGTGTCACATACTAAGTTGATTGATAAACTAAATAATTATGGATTTCGTGGCATATGCAACGATTTGATAAGAAATTACTTGACCAACAGAAAATAAGTTGTACGTATTGATCAGTTCAGAGTGAAGAAGATCAGTAGAATATGGAGTTCCACAAGAAACAGTACTAGGGCCTATTCTGTTTCAGTTGTATATAAATGATATGATAAACTTAGATATTTCTGGAAAAATAAATCGTTTCATATGCTTGACACAGTTCTAGTCTTTTCAGATTCAAACTGGGAAAATGTTAAAATTAAAGCAGAACGTCTCTTTAATACTACGCAATGGCTAAATTCTAACTTATTGACTTTAAATGAAAAAAAAAACAACAAAATTTATCACTTTCTCGCTAAATACAATGGGTCAAATCAATATAAATATCACATGTAATGACTGAAACAACGTCTTAAATTGCAATTGCGGCAATTTTTTTTTTTTGAAAACGGACCAAATCAAATATTTAGGTATTCACCTTGGTGGGTTTTTAAAATGGAATCAACACATAGAATTTCTGAATAGCAAATTACGCAAATTATTTATATAAATTTTATCAGCCCCGAAACATATTTAATACAAAAACTACAACTAACGTTTACAAGGCATTGATTGAATCAATAATAAAATATGGAATAATGATTTGGGGATCGGCCTATGATACAGTTTTAGGCAAATTAAAGATAACTTTAAAGCACTTTATTAAAATTATTCTCAACCGACCGAAACAATTTAGTACAAAATTATTATTTGAAGTCAGAATTGTTAGATATTGATACCATAATATAATCTCGTCCTTAAACTGGATAAAAAAATATAAAAATTCGCGAAATGTCCATCAACATTTATATAAAACTCGATCTCAGACAAATAAAACATAACTAGTTCCGAAACCTACTAAAAGATCATTTGTTCAGTTTATAGACTGTAATGATTATCGGGTACCCTGTTTAATTACTAAAAGAAAGTACTGGTAATCATGTCACCAGTAAATTCATTACTATTTATTTATCTGAAGGATAAACAAATAAGATTGGCCATTTGCGTGATCGTCTAGTTTTGTTAGTGTAGGACCCAAATTTAGTTGTGTGTGTAGTAACCCTTCTTAATTTACCTCAGGTTCTTTTATATAAAGTTTAATATTACTTGTTTCTCTCTGATACTATTTAACTTAGAAAATTAATCACTCTGTCAATTGAAATACCTGGTAAACCTGAACACACTGTCTATTAATGGAGAGACCTAGTTAATTGTATATGTTATTTATGTGGTATTTTATTACTCAAGATTGCACTGTACATTTATAGTTGAAGTTTGTTTTCTATTTTGCTTTGAAACAAAACCATTTATTTAGTTTATTACTTATATGACGAAAAGGTAAAGGTGAAAGAATAAGACAATAATTGATGGGAAAAAATATTTAAAAAAACCCATTTTATTTTATATAAATTGATGCAACAATAGTCGAACATGAAATCAAAAGCAATCCAAATATTTGAGACAATTGTCTAAATATTATAATAGGAAAATCTGCGCTGCTATAGTAATGACCATACTATAGATATGCTGAGTGTTTTGATGCAATAACAAGAACTTTGTTATACAAAAGTATGCTGTGTTATTTTAATAGTAATTAGAGTTGTGGCAAATGCCTGATAATGATAATCTATAATAGAGATGTTAGCAGTCGCTAGGTAATAATGGTTTATAATTAAATAAAGTTGTTAGCAATCGCTAGATAATAATGATTTATAATTAAAGTTGTTAGTAATAGCCAAATAATGAATCGAATGCAAAACAAAGGACAAGAATCATGTCATGTTTATACCTTATCAAAATTAAGTTGAGAAATGTGCATTAAATACTCATGTAAAATATAGAGTGTTGAGGAAATATCCTTTAATTATACAATGTGTATTGATTGAAACTAGAGTAGGAACAATCGTTCAGATAATCATATTAACCTTGCTGAGGTGATAATTTACACTCACACACAATTTTTTAGAATGCTGGGGAAATCTCCTATCGTAATTAAATAGAAAAGCAACCAGAAGATTGCCTATGATTGTCAAACATACGGAGCCGCGTATCCGCCAAGGTAAGAAAGTGCGGTTGCATCACCCTTCAATCGAAACACGTGACCAGAGAACTGTCTGAAATATTGACATATCCCTCGTGGTAACTGAACCCAATTGGAGAACAGAACCAGCCAGTTGGCCCTAGTCAATGTTTCAAACCTTTGTTAACGTAAAGTACGCCGAATTCATGTAACTATAGTATTTTATTGTAAGTAAATGTCCAACAATCAGAAAACCTTGTGGTTACAGTAGGAAAATATTCCTATTGTGCTTTAAATATAAAGCATTCTTGAAAAACCCTACATGAGATGTGATGGAAACGAAAGTCCACTATTTGTTTTATAAAAACTGCAGAATAATGATAGACATGAAGTTTGGCTAGTCTGTGATAAAGTACCTTGTTATTGCATAGCTCTAAATATATAGTTCTTGAATATGAACTTGTTATTTTGCAAACGCAAATTTCCCTAGTAAAATATTCAGAAAGTGAAATTATATGAATTAAATTCGTGAATGAAATCATAACTGAATAACTGGTAATATAATACTATGATAGTTAAAAATCAAAGCTAATATTTCATTTAAAATATCTAATATTCTTTTAGTACCACAAATGCGTCAATTAAACCTTTTTTTAAACACCCCGTAACCAGAATATGAATGCAATTGCAAATAATAAAGTAGGGTCTCGAAATAAGAAAGGAACCACTTTTAGAAATTTATGTCAGCTGAATTTTTGTGCGCTCTGTATAGCGTTATATCGTCCGTGAATGCTCTCCCCCAGGTTCTACATGTTTAGTGTACTCGTCGAGTATAACAGAGAGGTTAACATGGTACTTCATAAAGAGTACGCCAAAGAATGGTTGTCTGCGGCGTCAGTACAGCGAACTCAATGTCCAGCGATGTACCCAAGGAGGGGTGCAATTGTAATCTCCAGGGAGCAACAGCGAATCCAATGTCCTGCGATGTAGCTCGAGTCTGATTACCCCTTTTCATGGGCCCTGCAGTTTCTTTTATATTGTAAATGACGTCACAGTTTAAGCGTCCCTCAAGTCGGACGTGGGAATTGTTTACGTTAAAAACATGACTATTTGATACGGCGTAGTTTTGTGCAGCGTTTCAGATTTAAAACTCCACTCTCTATCTCCTCCTACGGTTAAGATAGAAAAGGGTAGGCGATTTCACACTATGGGAATACACAAAGTACTTGACGTTTATCTGAATATACAATAAACAAACCCTGCGACTCGACTAGATTTTATGTAAATTCTGTCTCAAAATTGTAGCGTTTAACTTTGCTTTAAAAATATAATTTTAAAATGCATTCTGGTAACTTTGTTGTGTTCAATATTAAATGACTAAATAAATGTAAAAATGAAATGAATTAACTGCAACAATTTGGAAACTAAATAAGAAAAAATAAATTTATATATATGGGGTATATACGGGGTCCTTCAAGACTACACTGGAATAAAATTATTTAATATGGTACCGGGGTGCATAAAAGAACTAAATAGTAATAACGCATTTAAAAAAGAAATGTGTATATGTTTGTGTCTGTCTCCGTATTCAAAATGTAAGTTCTAAAACTTTTCGTGTTGTGTGTAAAACCACTCCTTTTTTTATTCTTTTTTTTTTCCTTTATTTATTTTATCTTTTGTTTACGACTAACTACCTTATTACCTCTTCTCAGCTGTATTAGCACACATTCTGTAACTTATATTAGCTTGCACAAAACAAGCTATTCAAGAGCTTAGGTACATTATACATCTGTAATGAATTCTGTATATCATCTAGTTGTAAATAAAGATTATTATTATTATTATTTCCACCATACTGTATGCATAAATATAAAACTAAGTTACTTTTATACTTTTTTAAATATTTACGAACCAAATAATAGGAAAATAAACTGCCCTGAGATATTTTCACCATTATGAACAATATATTGAATGGGATTGAATTCCTAGTAGGTATTAATCCGGCTTTGCTTCGATGAAATTCGACTCGAATGGACATCAACAAAACTTTCCGACATCGGCTTTAGTTCGTCCGGTGGTAGTTCCTTTTCTTTTGAGGGGAACCTCGACAAAAGAGTGCATCTATTGAAGTACATCCACCCACAGCACGGTGCGACAGCTGCGGAGATTGATAAAGATAAAACGGCACTATTATACGAGGGGGACTACCAGTCATATTAATAACACGTCGAGGAACTTCTGAGTCGGAAAAATGTTCGTATCGCTAACCTCATAGAGCCGGAGTATTTATTTCACTATCAGCGACGGAGTTCTTTATTATTTTGCAGCAAAAATAACGCAGGCAGCTCTAAAGTCAGAATATTACAAATGTCAGTTATTTAACTTCATTAAATTTCTTATTTTCTGCCAGAGTCATTACGCGAATATTGCTATACATTGAATGTGATAGTGGGTTAACTAGAAGCAAAATATTAGTCCCTTCAAATTAGTAAAAAAATCGCTGTTTTATGAAAAATTTTCCCACAGCTATGAGACTTGTAAAAAGTTAAGTATTTGAGTTGTCTGAGCATGATTTTAACCCCCCGCAGTTCGAAAAAAGCGTTGTTTTGAGAAATATATACATATATATTAGAGTATCTTCGGGTTTTCTTCTATTTTCAGGAATAACTGCATTTTTCTGAAAAATATCAAGAGAGTAGAGTTGTAGACAGAAAATTTTCCAATGATATTGTCTCTACTTTTTCAGATTCCGCATAGTTTCTCCGCTAGAGGGCGCGAAATATATATATATATATATATATATATATATATATATACAGGGTGTAACGCAACTTACCTGGAAAACGAAAAATTTTAATGATACATGTACCTTTAAATAAGAAGTCGATTTCTTAAAAAAAAAAATTAATAAAAGTCCAACACAGAAAAAGATACAAATTGTTAAAATTACAAATTAATGGAAATGTTAAAATAACATATTATTTCTATAAAAACTGTTCAAAGTTCTGTCCATTGACATTCAAGCACGCCTGAACCCGTCTAATCCAATTTTTGTCACACTAGCTGAAGTGTTCTCCCTTCCTGCTGTTCCCGAAGACGCAGATTATGGACAGACATTGTGATACGTTCACGTAATACATCGATATTTTCAACTTCGGTTTAGTAGACTTAATTTTTTAAATATCCCCACAAAAAAAAATCAAGAGGATTTATATTCGAGAACCGCGGATCCACCCCGTCCGATCCAACGTATTCCGTTTAATTGGGTCAAGTAATCTCGGACTACTAAACGATAATGTGGGGGCGCACCATCATGTAAAAACCACATCCGGCTTCGAACCTTCAAGGACACATCTTCAAGAAGACCAGGAATATCATTACGGAGAAACTGCAGATATTGCAGACCATCCATCCGATTTGACAACATGAACGAACCTATTAGGCGTTCATCGATGTTGAAAGTGATTCCAAACTACTGGATGAGGATTCTCAATGGCCCAAACGAGCATATTATGTAGATTGGTTATACTATTACGCGTAAAAATAGCTTCATCAGTGACCAAGACATCCACAAATATTCATTAATTTGTAACTTTTAACAATTTGTATCTTTTTCTGTGTTGGACTTTTATTACTTTTTTTTCAAAAAACCGACTTCTTATTTAAAGGCACATGTATGGTTTAAATTTTTCGGGTAAGTTGCGTTACACCCTATATATTTGCGCATTTTTTTTAGATTTTGAGCCAAAATTAAAATTAAATTTTGGCAAAAAAGTACATTCTATTCCTGTGTAGAATGAGTATATATTTTAAACCCTGAATTTACCGATGACCCACTGTTTCCAGATGAACTTCTCAAATTCCGAGAAGATTGACGTAGCTGACGATATTACTAATGTAGATTGTCTTGATGAAGAGATGGAACTTGTAGAGATTGAGCCAGATTTGCTTTCAATGGAAAATGAACATTATGAGAATGATAATGATGAAGAGATAGATAATGTAAACGATAATGCTGTATCTAGTTCTAGCGACGATGAATTCTTATTATCGAAAAGAGCAAGATTTTGTAATGAATCTAATATTTTCAATGTAATAATTATTTTTTTTTTTTTTACCAAAAACCAGTCACCCAACTGTGTGACTTCGACCCTCATAGAGGGGAGCTGGTAGTAAATACCAATAGCCACTTCCCGCGCCCGTGGGGTGAGTGACTAGCGGGTCGGTCAATCGTGTGCCCTGAGTAGATGCAATGATCCGAGGATGACAGCCTTCTGCATTCTGCCGGCTAAGATGTCTGCCGAATATCGGCATGCCGGTATGATCTTTAGTTCTGAAAGCAGCGTCTATCTTATTCCACCGAGGGCTCCTATAATCAATACCACTATTTTAACAGAATATCCTGGATAAAGCCTGCGGAGTTCGAAGAGCAAATCTCGATATTTTGTCCGTTTTTCCTCCTCTTTCAAGACAATGTTGCTCTCAGCGGGGGCTGAGAATTCTACGACATACATCGTCGTGAATTGGTGGTCGAGGAGTACTATGTCAGGCTTGTTGGTTTGTATTTGCCTGACGGTGGGAAACGAGTAGTTCCAATAAATTAGACAATTCTCATTTCCCACAACGGACTCAATATCCCCCGGAGCGTAAGGCAGCACTGGTGTTTCGTCCATCCCATACGAGTGCTTTAGATGATAGTAAAACACTCGTAATGCTGCGTCGTGTATGTGAATATAGGCTCAGACTGCATATGTCGGGCAAGCCGACAGTGCATTACAGTCTCCGGCGTCCTGCGGCAGGTCCTGCTGACATCAGGGACCTCCATACTCATGACACGACGGAGGGTGTTAAATACACTATCCTGGCAAGCCGTTATGAATCCCTCGGTATCCGACTCAGCCCGGCTGACCTTAAAAAGGCGAAGGTCAGCCTTTCGGATAAGCCGAGGTCTTTTATATTTTTATAGAAGACTCCATGGAATGGCTTTTCCTTATGGAGCTGCAGAAGGATGTTCTGTTCTGCAGCTCTAATGTGGGCTTTTAGTCGAACGGGTTCCAACGCGGTGACAGAATCGGGGTTTACCCGCTCGACGTCGAAGATGAGACCAAGTTCTTCGGCTGCTATCCGTGCTGCCTTAAAGAAAAAAGCTCCTACCTCTGCATTTTCATGGCCTCGGACCATGCAGAGGAGGGAATCCGAACTCCTGATGACCTTACCTACTCCATTCAGAACCATCCGGCTATGGAGACTTTCCAAGCTCAAGAGTCCACGGCCTCCCCGATGTTGTGGGAGATATAACCGTGGAACGGATGATTCAATGATGCCTACCTTGCACTGACGAGAGCTAACAGCTCGAAACTGCAGTCTGCAGGTGGTGTGTGACGACTGGCATAAGAGCTCCTTTAAGTAGGATCAGTCTTTCGGCTGGTGTTTGTTGCAATCGAAGCATTAGCGTTTTGATGGTAATATGCAATTATTACACATAACGCGCCAGGCTTGTAACTTGTAATTCAACACTCGACGGGGCACATAGCCCGGAGAGTAGCTGTTGGTTGCAGGCTGGTTATGTTCCTTATAGTAAAATAAGGATTTTATAGAAGAGTTTGTGACTAAAAATATGTTTTAATTTATACATCTGTTTTACAGCTTAGGATTTCTCTATAATGGCTTTATAACATTGAGTTTTAAAGGTCTTTAAAGCGAAATTGTTCAGCAATGTATTTATTTAGGCCAAATGCCATTTACGTCAGCCCTAATGCAGATTATTTATAAATGTTTTTTACGTATAGTAGAAGGAGTATTTTATAAACCATTTATTCAACTGAAATTCTGTTTTGGAGCTATGTTGCTGCAATATTCCGCCTTTATAGAACTCATATACAGCTAAACTTACTCCATTTCATAACCTCCAATGTCATTTGATTTGCTTTCGAATTTTTCTTGCTATGTAGTAAAAATTTTCTCATTACAACTACAAAAATCTACCAAAAGTTAGGTCTGAAATTTAAACAAAAGTGATAATATCATATCCCTCAAAATGTGGATTTCTATTAAAGTAAATTCACCTGTCTGAAGATTTTGTCTTCTACTACTACTTCTACACAGCCAAAGTGCTGTTTTAAGAATTATAACTGGTTCTGTAGTGACTTCCTTTAGATACTTATAAGGAACCATATTGTATTTTCTAAAAGTCAATATGACAAGGCGGCCATTGTTATACCGGTTTGAGGTATTATTAACTTATAACACTTGAAAAGGAAAACTTTGCAAAATATTTACAGCAATCACTTATATGGTATTCAAAATACGTGACTTATCATTTTAAAACAATTCTATAGAAACAAATTAAAAAATATATTTTTTAAAATTATTTTCAACTTATCAAATTCAAGGAATTTTGGAGGCGCGTATATTTATTTCGAAGTAGAGGCATATTTCATCAGAAAAATTTTCTTCGCATGACAAATTTTGTTTTCTACGAACCACATCATATATCACATTCAGAGGAATTTTTGCTGTGTAAAAACTTACTTGAAGCAATTATATAACAAATTCTTAGCAGTCATAACATGATTTATAACAGTTGATAAGACGAAACAAAGAGGTCGCCACAATGTTACTTTAAGCATTTATGTACCTTTTACAGAGTTTACCGAGGCTGTATAAACTGTGCCTATATTGGGTATATGGATACTTCATTAATATTGGACTATCGTTCTTAACTCTTAATTATAAAGTATTAAGCTTTATAAAAAAAGTGAAGTAGATAGTCATAGAGTTTAAAAAAAGCAATTTGTGCTATTTGGGTAGTGATATAAACTTAGGAATTATTGAAATATAGCATGTGCGATAGGGTACCAAGTGATAAGTGTAGGCTTTTCTAACAATAAATTTTTTTTTATAAAATCGTTAATATTCAAATTATCTAATATTTTTTTATTTCTTAAGTATAATTGGGATTAACCCCTGTATCCTTTTTGTTAATTATTTAAACTAGTGGTCCTAAATGGGGATGGGGACGGTAGCTCAGTGTGCTAAAGCATCTGGCTAGCAAACTGAGTTGCCTAGCGAAGTGGGTTCGATTCCCGCAAGGCAAAACAATATTTCATTAAAAAAATTGCCCCAAGAGTGGTTCGGAGTCCACATTAAACTGTAGGGCCTCGTCTCTCTTTACCAAGCACAAGATCCTTGAGATCTTCCAGGGGGTTACTTCGGTAACTTGAGAGGCGGTTAAGGAAACATTTTTTTTTAAATCTAATTTAATAATGTAAAGTGTGTAGTAATGTATTTAGACGTTTAAATAAAATATGTATAATTTATTCCTTAAGTAAATGTTCATAACTGTTTCCTCCTTCACGATATACATATTAAACCGGTTAATTAATGATTTCCAGTTACCTCCAATAAAGCATTTTTAGCTACGGTGACAATACTCGCATACAATAATAATAAACCTCTTTATTATTTTTGTAGTACAAAACAATAATATAAATCAAGTAAATGAAATAGGTCACTGAGTGAGTGAGCTTTTGCATATTCAACCAATTAATTTCTTTTAATTTATGTGATATCCTTTAACACCTTCGTATACCGTATATTAGACGGAAGTAAGAGTTTTGAACCTTTTGAAGTTTATGTGTGTATAAATAATTTAAACAAGGACAGTAAAGTACATCAGCATAATTAAACAAAGGCAGAACCAAGGACTCAAATAATATAATTCTAGTTTTTTTGAGATACACAGTGCCTGTTAACATATTTTAGTTTAATATTTAAATAAGCCTTGTGTATAAGAGAAGTATATTAAATTTTTGTACGTATGTTTAACCAAAGTTGCTCAATGGTGGTGTTTGAATCAACTATAGCAGCTTTAAATGATTTTTAAATAAATACATGTACGCAACCGCCTCTTGTAACTGTATCTCGCCTAAATATATAGTTCTTCATATTTACCACATTATCAGGTATACCCTCATATAGCCACGTTTCTATCGCATAGAAATATCATAATTATTGTTAAGAATAATTTCTTTACTTTCTGGTAACGAAGGTAGAATAAACCTTACATTTAAACTTGCAATGAATTATATATTTGACATCCATATATTTTGTTGAATAGGTCTGCCATATCAGCGATTGGCTCCCTGTAAAACTATATCTCTTGGATGTCCCCATAAGAAGAAATCTAATGAAATTATGTCAAGATTGTGCTGATAACCTAATTGCTCCATTAGTTCCTATTCATCTTCCAGTATATGTATAATACTGACAATTCGGCAATAAGATTTACGCTCAAAATCACCAGGTCTTAAATGATGAACATTTCTTTTTAAAATTCTTTGACAAGAAGAGTAGGAAATATTTGTTTTTAGACGATAATTTCCGTAAAGATAAATTAGGATTATTTACAGTACTGTTCAGTACTAATTAAAATAACATTTTGGCTTCATGGGAATTTTGTTTTAGATTCTCCGTAAATAAAAAATTATAGTTTAGAAAAACTAAAAAAACACGCTTTAACAGCAAACCGAGCTAAAAAGTAAAAAGTACTGTTTAAATATTAAGATTCTGCTCAACAGAGATAGAAATTCCACCAACTCAATATAATTAAATGATTTTTAATAAGTCGAAAATAAGAATGAAGTGATTGACAAAAAAATTCATTTTATTGTAAAAAGCGTGGGGTGTTTGATATCAATTATTATAAATAATTTATTGGTAGCTATTGATAAAAGTAGAATCATAAAAATATAGTAAAAAGCACCCCATGCTTTTTACAATAAAATGAATTTTCTTATTTTAAATTTGTTAAAAATCATTTAATTATATTGAGTATATCGCTGTTTAACAATTTTTTTTCGTCAATCTCCTCTTTTTTAATTGTATGTAACGTATTTGCCGTTGTATAAGCCCTTGTTAAAGCTAGTTTGAACTTTAATACATACAATATGATGTAATATTAATTATGTATTACTAGTGGATACTTAGTGGTTTCGAAAAGCAGGCGGGTGTCAGCTGGTTTCTATATGTATCGGTGTTCATGATGCTAATTCTAAATTTCACCAAATCCAATATATTGGTGAGAAACGTGCCGAGGGATAAACAGCAAGAGGGTGACTAAAAATGTCATGTCGCTAGGGTCAACTCCAGGGAACCTGGCACACCCTGTTGTAAAAGAGACTTACCCTTCTATCGGACCTCTGGGAGCGTTGACCGTTTGTAATAAAATATATATTAATAACAGCGGCGCCTCCGACAAAATCTCGACAATAGATTAGTCATTTTTTATTTTATCCTGATGATCCTGGTGAAGACACTAGGACAAAGTTGATAAATTATTGTATTGTCATTGCTCCTTGACAAGTGTGCAAAGTTTCAGTTCAATCTGACGTTTTGAAGTGGGTGAGAATCACGTTCAAAGATTCCGTTACAAACAAACAAACATACAGGTGAAGCTAATAAAAGCTTGTTAAACACTGTTTAATTTGTCTTCGTTAGTATATACAACCCTTTTTCAACTATCTTGAACTCATAAACGCATTCAAGATTTTTTTAAATTGACTGTATATGTCAACAAACGTCAAAATAAACTACTACATAACCTATAGACTTTACCTTATTAAATTAGACTTAGGGCCACTGGTTTAAACAATCAACCAAAAAGATACAGGGGTTAATTTAAATTATACCTTGAAAAATTTCAAAATATAAAATATCAGATAATTTGAAAACTAATGGTTTCACAAAAAAAGTGTTCTCACAAAATTATATATCATTTGGTACCCTATCGCGTATGCGTATTTTTCAATATTGCAGCTCAGCTATCGAAAAATACTATTTCCCTTCGCGTACAGCCATTTGAAAGAGTAAAGTCACTAAGAATATCTAACGATTGACTTTACAGAATATGAATATCTGTTTTCCTTACCACGGAAAATGCCTGAGGAGTTTTATGTGAATCAGCCTGTATAAAATGTAATGTCCAAAAACAAATTATAGCGCCATAGAAGCGCGTATTACTCTTATCCAGCTCTGCGACTAAAAGGAATTTTAAATATACATCCAATTTACTTCCTTCAGAGCAAATCATATTATTTTTATAAACGCCATAAATCAAGCTTATTAAATTAATTTTGAATTAAATTGGCTCTGGGTTTTCAATGCCCATCATTAAAACTCGAGATAAAGTCATTAAATTGAATGTGTTTCTGGTGAACAAAATTCAATTTTGTTTTATAGTAGATTGGATATTTGATATCGAAGTATTTTATTTAATACTCCTTCAATTTTTTTGGTAGAAAGAAAGCATCGATCTCGCATCCTTGAACAAGATTACACATTTACATTTCAGTTAGAAACATTCGTTTCTATTTTTCACTATTAATGTCCTTCATATTCAAACATAAAATTTTACGAATTATTTTTAGATGTACCGGACCATTTTCTAATTATACCACAAATAAATCGAATGCATGAGTTTGCAGATTGTAAAATTTTGTTAAACAGGATCCGTATAACACATCATCAGAATTAAAATGGGATATCAGGGAATCAAATTAATGCTGTTAATAATAATATTTCATTCTGTAGTGAGCCTTATTTTCGTAGGCCACTGTGTAGCCCGAGTGCTACATTTGCTATCCGCCTAGGGGTTGACAATTAGAACTTTTTAAAAAATAATCAAGGTAGGAAAATGCATGACGGGCTGTCATGTTTTTTTTGCGCGTTTCTTTGTGACTGTTAAACTCTATCTGATAAGTTATTAATTAATTATAGTGTTACATTGTTTCCTTTTTATGTCACTTCATTTAATAAATTTGTGCTGGACGATAGTGCCTTATTTAAATCGTCCTTCAATTCGTCTTTAGGGCTACACAGTATATGTATATAAGTCAAAGTAGTAGATACAAAAGACAATAAAACTTATATTGACAAACATTCATAAAAACTACATTCAAAAATGAAATGTTAAGATTTAAACGTTCATGATACAGATTATTTTTAATTAATTGGATGGAATCTGCGGTAGGTTCTTGATGAAACATATTCAATAGAATAATTATAAATATTCAAAAGTATAGTTACAATACGCACTTGGTTTATTGTTTCATTAGTTTTGTTCAGACTTCTCTGACATATGTTTCGGCCTTGCGACGATTATCAAAGAGTCTTAAAAACTGTTTTTAAGACTCATTGATAATGGTCGCAAGGCCAAAACATATGTCAGAGATTATTTTTTCTTCTGTTTCAAATTTTAAAACAAACTTACTAATAGTATAGAATGCAACACTTGCTACCAAGTTATTTAACACCTGAATCTTGTAGAAAGTAGGTTGTACATGTGTTGTATTATTCCTTGTATTATATGTGTGAAAATCAGTACGTGAAGGAAGTTTATTTTTGCATTCATAACTAAATATTAGACATTTTAGTATATAGATACATGCGATTGTTAAGATCTTTTCCTCTCTAAAAGCCCCTCTACAGAATGTACGGCTATCAGGGCTATATATCAGTTTTGTAAAAAAACACTCTTTCCACATGGGAGGATCTACCCCATACGACAATATTATAACTAATAACTGAATAAAACAGTAAGCTCGTCTTTTAATTGTTTAATTGTAAAGCAGGGGCGAGCGTAGAGCGTGCGTAGGGCGAGCGTGTCTTTACTATGTACATATTTGAATATGCAACGTAAAGCAACGTGTATAGTACCTTTCAGGCATAAGTGAAAAAATAAAATTAAAAATTTCATAATTTTCAAAATAAACATCATTTTCAATCCATAAAGTAAAAATATAATAAAAAAGTCATTCAGTAACTTAAAATTACCAAACACTACATTTTTTTCCAATTAAATTCTGAAAAAATTTACGAACATAACATAATTCACAAATAAACCGAAATTACCGATGATAACTTTTAAACTTTTCAATTAGCCATTTCACAGCCAGTTATGTTCTGTTCCTGAATGTGATCATACTAATAAAAGTGGATGTAAAATGTTAAATTTTCCAAAGGATGCCAAGTTAAGAGAAAAGTGGGATCTACTTATTAGGTAGGTTAGGGTTATTTATATTTTACTTTTAGAGTTTTCTAATATTAAAATGTTGATTTATAGTATAGTAACCGATGCACCCGACTGCGACCAGAAACCGCGACCGAAGACGGGGACCACGCGACAAGGTAGAGACCAAGACAGAGAGGGCTACTCTCCCAATACACGCGGCAGCGACACACAGTGGTGAGTGCGTTGAACACACACGTTCAACACACTTATACGAGTGATGAACGAGACAAACGCAGCAGCGCGACGCGACAGAAAAAGGTGTCGCAGCACCGCTACCGAACCAGTACAGAGACCTACTCAAAGTCGCCTATTAAAAAAAAATACATTTATTACAAGAAAATTGTAACGGTAATTAAAAATGTGTATTTTCGTAGTATTACAACATTTTTAAAAAAGCCAACTAGATATTACAACTACTTTTAAAATGTCTCAAACTTTTCAATTAGCCATTTCACAGCCAAAACAATACAAAATACAGCCCTAAAAAGATATTGCCTCCACGATAACGTCAATCTAGTCTAATTTTCCGCACAAATCTCCATTCACATCATTTAACTTCTATTTCTATTAACTCCGATTCATATAATTCAACATCTAATTCAGTTTCTCATCCATTCAAATTATTTAAATAGCAAACTCATAAACTCTCCGTCCCCGAAGCGTAACTTTTTTCATCAACTTTCCTTTCAACAAAATGCAGACCAGATGCCTATACGTTAAAGTTTGTGTATGTTTGATCACCCACTATGTTTGATCAAAATAGTGTTGCTATTAGTGAAAATGAGCTTGCAAACACGTTTAAGAACTTTTTTATAGATTCAGTAAATACCATCGTACCAATAAAAAGTGGTGATGTTCTTCCTGAAAACAATGTTAACCAAAACTTAAACTCAATGTTTATCTCAGAATTGAGTGAAAAAGAGGTACTCGATATTATAATTTCTTGTGGTAAAAAGAAATCTTCAGATTACGATGATATACCCTGTTATTTGATTAAAGACGTGGCAGGATACATTACAGCCCCACTAACTTATTTACTAAACCTCTTCATGGTAAATGGCTACTTTCCGGATGAACTCAAAACCGCTGTAGTAGTACCAATTTTCAAAAAAGGTGACCGCTGTAATATAAATAACTACAGGCCAATTGCCCTATTGTCAGTTTTCTCTAAAATTTTTGAAAGAGCTTTTCATAATAAATTACTATTGTTTTTTGAAAGACAAGGGTTGATATCAAAAAGGCAGTTTGGATTCACTAAAGGCCGATCCACCCAAGAAACAATACCGTCTTTTTATAAAAAAATCTTAGATAATTTAAATTCAAATCTAAAGTCTTGTGGAATTTTTTACGACCTGTCGCGGGCCTTTGATACAATCAATCACGAAATTCTTCTAAACAAGTTAGAAGCTTATGGAATTAGAGGACCTGCTCATTTATGGCTAAAATCGTTCTTGACAAACAGATATCAACTCGTAAGTATCAGCAAAATCAACTCAAAAATATACTCTGAAAAGATTCAAGTTACCACTGGCGTCCCACAAGGCAGTGTACTGGGCCCATTATTGTTCATAATCTTTAGTAACGATATTTTTAAAGCATTCAATAACACCTTCTTAACGCTATTTACTGATGACACTTCTGCAATCTTAACGTCTAGCGATGTGAATAATCTTAGTATAGACGCAAACGTGTGTTGTCAAAATATGACTGATTGGTGTAAACAAAATGGTCTAGTACTAAATGTATGCAAAACAGACTTAATGACCTTCTCACCAATCAATAAAAAAATTGACTACAGCCTTTTGGTTAAAGCGACAAAAAGAGTTTGCATCAGATCTATGAAGTAAAGTTCTTGGGCGTGTGGCTCGACAGTAACTTAACATGGGACAGTCACATAAATACCCTATCAAAAAATCTGGCAACAAAAAATTATATGATCCTTCAATTAAGAGGAAGTGTTGCCTTAGATACATAGATAAAAACCTTTTATTATGCATCAGTTTATTCAGTTGTTTCTTACGGTCTGATGTGCTGGGGAAATTCTACTGGAGTTTAAAAAATATTCGTTTTGCAAAAAAGAATACTCAGAAGTATGCTTGGACTACCCTATGGCACTTCCTGTAGAACTCATTTTAAGGAGCAAGGTATTCTTACGATCTATAATATGTATATTTACCAGTGTCTGTGTCATTGGAAAAAACATAAACTCCTATATAAAGTGCAAAGAGGTTCACACTTACAATACACGTAACTCTGAGGACTTATTAGTACCCTCATATAGATTAACACAGGTAGGAAAGGGGCCTCTGATAACAGCAGTCAAACTATATAATCATCTTCCCACAAGACTCAAATACCAAAGCAGCTTCATTCAGTTCAAATCAAAAATCAAAATTTTTTTAAAAGAAAACTGCTTTTATTCTTTAAATGAATATTTTTTGTACTGAGTAAATGCTTGTTAGTAAAATTTTCATATCTGTTCTTATACTTATATGTAGTGCATTGTCATTTCATGTTAAATGATTTTTTATATTTTTACTTATACTCTAATGCAACCTTATTGATAATTCCCATACTGTTAAATGTCAGTCAAATGGAAATAAACGATTTTTATTTATTTTATTTTATTTTTTAAAGCTCTCGCGTAAACTCCGAAAACTCGCGCGTTAACTCCGAAAGCTCCGATACACATATTTGCCATTTAAATCGAAGTGGAGGCCTTCGTGAAATATTGCTGAACCACATAAACGTCAGTCCGTCAGTCTCGCAGTTAATCTCAAATAATTCAATAGCCATTTTATATAGAGTCCAGAATCTTATTTCAAACGATGTCTCTTATTAATGCCCAACTTTTTGTATAATTTTAATTTTCAAAAAATTCCATATTCAATGGCCGAAAGGACTGGGCGGGGCACGGCAAATGAAAGCAAAAAATTAGGTCAATGACCGTGCAAAACTACTGTCCCCGGCGAAACGAAACGCTGGCACAATAAGACCGTCTTCGTGTTATATATCTTTCAGTGTGAGTTTAAGCAGTTTACCTTAATAAGTGAAATTACTAGTTAAACAATATTTTTAGTCGCAAACTCCTCTATAAATCCTTATTTTACTATACGGAAAGTAACCAGACTGCAACCAAAGTTACAAATCTGGCGCGTTAAGTGTAATAATTGCATATTACCATCAAAACCACGCTAATGCTTCGATTGCAACAAACACCAGCCGAAAGACTGATCCTACTTAAAGGAGCTCCCTTGCCAGTCGTCACACACCACTTGCAGACTGCAGTTTCGAGCTGTTGGCTCTCGTCAGTGCAAGGTAGGTATGCGACGACCGACATGAGAATCCTTTGACTATAGCACATCCCGGTATTTTTACAATAGCGACATGTAAAACAGCCAGCAGGCACCATCTAGCGGTCCAGCGTCTGTTGCAATCGAAAAATAAATAGCCTGACTTAGTTTAGCATAGTTCAAATGTGCTTTTAGAGGGCGGAATATTAAACATAATATTTTTAGTCGCAAACTCCTCTATAAATCCTTATTTTACCATAAGGAAAGTAACCAGACTGCAACCAAAGTTACAAATCTGGCGCGTTAAGTGTAATAATTGCATATTACCATCAGTACGCTAATGCTTCGATTGCAACAAACACCAGCCGAAAGACTGATCCTATTTAAAGGAGCTCCCTTGCCAGTCGTCACACACCACTTGCAGACTGCAGTTTCGAGCTGTTGGCTCTCATCAGTGCAAGGTAGGTATGCGACGACCGACATGAGAATCCTTCGACTATAGTACATCCCGGTATTTTTACAATAGCGACATGTAAAACAGCCAGCAGGCGCCATCTAGCGGTCCAGTGTCTGTTGCAATCGAAAAATAAATAGCCTGTGGTTAACTCAAATCTTCAGCATCTTTCGGGCGGTAATGATCCTTTACTTGGCTAACATTTAATAGACAAGGGACCGACAGCTTTACGTGCCCTCCGAGGGATGGTATAACCACTACACAGTCCTCGCCTAAGATTGCATAGCTTCCGCGCCTACACTGATATACAAGCCGCTGGAAGATGTGAGGCGAGGACACGGTCTTCCTTGTGAATACGAGAGATACTCCGGATATTAAAAAAATAATAATTTAGAGCGTAGTTTGAGACTCTTGTAGTTGTATAAGTCAAAAAACACTTTTTAAATTTTTTATGATTTGGTCAGGGCTAAAAACTATACCGTGTGTATTATTTTTCTTGAGGTTCTTGAAATTATAACACTTTAAACGAAAATGAACAGTATTTATTTATCGCATTTACACAGTGTTTAACGAATTTTAAGCTAAATATTTTATTTAACAAAGTAAGTAATAAGTTAATTATTCGATAATCAGAAATTTGTCCATAAAATAAAAATATGAAGAAGTGAATAAAAATAAATGAAAATGAATAAAGTGGAAAAATGAATTAAAATTGAAAAAATTCACTGAGTGAATATAAAACAACGGCGAAGGCATCCAGGTGCGTTTTACTTATTTTAAGCAACGATGTAGCCTAGCGATACTCGATTACAGGGACATTTACTCGCGACGAGGTATGGTACAGTAGGAACGGACAGTGTACTACAATAGACAACTGATATTCCATACCGCCAAACTGCACACAAAAGTTTACCCGCGACGACGTGTCGGTGCCCAAAGCAGGAAAGTGTGCTAGGTAGAAGGCACTAAAACAGTATTAGTTAAACAAACCACAGGTAATTACCACTGCTAATTACGACCCTCTGTATCCCGGAAGGCTCTAGAAGAGCCTTGTGTGGGAAGGGGCTACACATTTAGAGACAAGGGACACACACCCAATATCCGTGTATAGTGGAAACATCCCTCTCACAGTATTTTCCACTACCACGACCGGGGATCGAACCCGGAACTTTTGGGTGAGAGGCAAGTGCGCTCACCTCTCGACCACCAGTCATATGACATGTAAGACATAATTAAAATTTTCATTAGCTATCTTACATTTATTTATATGAATGACAAACTTCTGTGTCATTAGCAGAGAGATGAGATGAGCAATACTTAATAGATCATATTAATTTTCTTGTATACAAGGTGAAAAATAATAACCCCAGAATAGACCTATGAAAAAATCCACAAGTTATGCTTGCTGAATATTGTCTGAAAGTTATTTGTGGCATTCTACGAATATTCTTTCCTTTTGTTTGGGTTTCCTACCACATGTTTTCTATTATTTTGTAGATTCGGTGATTTGTTTTTAAAGAGGACAATACATATAGTAGAAAACCCAAATAAAAGGAATGAATATTGTTTTCTGATTCAAAAAATTTGACGATTTGTTTTATATTCCTATATACAACAAAGGTTCCATACATGATGCATCAAAATACCTACCCACAATGCCTATTTTAATATTTGATAAAGTACAAAAAATAAAAATATATTTTTTATGTACGAGATAAATAAATGTAAGGTTTGAATCAGTCTGGTCGATAGCCAAGTGGGTTAAGGCGCGAGGTGGCAATCGCGATTAATCACGCTGACATCGCACCACCGGGTTCGAATCCTGGCTTCGGTACTGGCACTGTCGGAGGAAATGGTTGTATGTCCGCGTTTTTTCAATGTGTAACCCACTTCCGCAGAAGCCCTGATTTCTGGAATTAGGGGTTGTCTAATTTCTGTGGTGTTTATTTATTTATATTTATAATTATTAATGCCCTTACTAGAAAGAAGTTGACAAACAAAATTATTTAAAAATTCTAATCCATACAAATCTCTGGATAAAACTGTAATATTGCCACCACCTAAATGACATCACGAGTTTAAATTGTTCAAGTTTTAAATCAATGCACGCCCTGGGCCCTGGAAGTCGCAGCTCAGACAACTTTATAAACATAAACGGGTGTATTGTTTTGTGAACATTGCAAAGATAGCGGGCTACTAAGCAAATTTAATTAAACCCGGATATAGATTTTGCGTGATGCATGTATCCATGCTGAATTATTCTGAATGTGGCAATTTCAGCGCTCCAGGCTGAACTATCAGAGATACCAATTTATGTGCCCACAATAATTATTGATGTAAACGAAATGGAGTTAATGATGAATTGTAATTAGGTTAACATTATTATCACATACAAACAATTTAATGTATTGAATTTAGAATCAAACGAATCAAACATAATAAACAATATATGGTATAAAAGATTATTGAAGGTAAAAGCCAAATCCGGTAGGAAAAATTTTTTGTAACAACCTTAATAGCAATACGCCTACTTCAAATGTTTGAAGACAAATAAAATTCATGAAACATGCCAACGTCGATCACAACATAGAAAAACCAGTATTGGATGAATTCCTTACTAAATTTCTTTATGCTTTAACACCTGACATGGTACATCCAATACCAGTAACCTAGGAGCCAGAAATAAACAAGTATCCTCTAACTACACATTTTTCATTGATCGAGTTAGATAATGTTCTCAATAAAAAAGTTGAAACTTCTCCAGGAGAAGATGATGTTGCTTCATACATATAACAAAATGTAATTACTTGGAGGAAATGTTGAAAAATTGTAATCTTGTTTAGTAGTACAGAACAATTCAGTAGGAACAACGGTCAGCCCAAAACATCTAGACCGATTTCATTACATTCTTGCCTACAGAAAACATTAGAGAGAATGATAAAAATTATACCAGAATAGTGGTTGGAATCTCAAACTTCTTCTTCTTCATAGCGGAGTAATAATGAATGCGGCACTCAGGCCTTGTGGCACATTGTGCATCCGCTAGCTGGCCAATGAATGTTCCCATCCAGACCGGACTCCAAACCAAAGGCCAGAATCCTCCCCAGCGGGACATTCCTAATTTCCTCCGGTATAGGGAAGCCAATACCGAAGTGTTTATGCCTCAAGTTCATGAGACTGGGGTAGGAGGTTAAGAGGTTCATGGAAGTTTCCTCTACTTCTCCACAGAACTTGCAGTCGGGGTTGTTAACCACTCTGATAGTGTGCAGATGTTTCCTGAAAGGGCCGTGTCCAGTTAATAGACTTACTACGATTCTAACTTGCTTTCTGCTTAAACACAGTACTTGTTGTGCCCTCTTCGGCGAGGGTCCTGAAATGAGGAGCTTCGCTTGCCGAAGTTCTGGGTGGGAGATCCTTAGGTCGACGAACTGGGACTGAGACCAATCTTCTACTGAATTCTGGTATGTGTTTTAGGGTAAGCCAGAGCTGGCTCCAGGTTCCTCAAGGGCTGCTGAGAGCTCTCTCTGGCAAGAACATCTACCTGCTCGTTACCCTCAATGTTACTGTGTCCAAGCACGCAGAGAAGTTTGACCCAGTTGGACGAGCCAAGTTCGCAGAGTGCCTGTTTACAGTCCAATGAAGACTTGGTTGTAAACCAGGCAGATCCGAGTATGTTCCCGAGTGTGTTCCAATTCCCTATTTTCGGGATGACGACTTTAAAAGGTACTGAGAAGGAGAACGTGAGAATTATACTATCACTCCTGGCATCCAGAAGTGAGTGAGTCCTCACAGCGTCGCTTAGGGCCCTTGTATGCACTAGCCGTGCTCCCTCTTCTTTCCACTGACCACCGCACTTCACCCTGTAGGCCACTTTCCAAGCCTCGGCCTCGATCAACACGTAAAGGGGCACAAGATCCAGAAGGGTCCCCAGTGCTGCAGTGGGAGTAGTGCGTATAACCCCAGTGACTCCCAAACAGATGAGTCTTTGGAGTTGATCTAGCTTCCGTTGAATGTTGAATTACAGGCCATCAGACAACGGAAACGTACGTTATTATGGCACAGTTAGTACCACATTGCTACTCTGGGGTTCAATCTCCAAGTTCTGCCAAAGGTCCTTCTACATACCCAGAGGGTAGTGATGGCCCTTTGTATTTGTCTCTCTACATGATCTTTCCAGGACAGTTTTAGAGTCCAGGATGATGCCTAGAGACTTCACCGTCCTGGAGACCCTTAGAGTAGTGTCGTAGAGAACGGGCTCGACGAAACCGTCCAGCACACGATTCCTGGTAAAAACGACCAATTCTACCTTGGAGGAATTAACACTACGGCCCTGGACATTGCACCATTGCTGTACGATTTGTAGGGCCCTTTGCATGAGCCCGCTAAACGTATTAGGAAATTTTTCACGCATGGCAATGGCTAAATCATCGTCATAGCCTTGCGTGTAAAGACCTCCGTCCTCAAGTTCCTTAAGTAGGCCATTAAGGACGAGACACCATAACAGAGGGGAAAGGATGCCTACTTGTAGGCAGCCCTTCCTTACTGTTACTTTCACCACTGTGTCTTCACTACAGCGATAATTTACCTGTCCGTCAACATGGCTCTTATCCATCTAATGATGGTGTCTTCGAAGCCATCATAGACAGCCGCGGCACAAATAGAGTTGAAGGAGGTGTTGTTAAATACCCCCTCGATGTCCAGAAAACCTCCGTCTGCGAGTTCTTTGCAGTGCAGCGCCTTCTCGATTCTAGAAACAATCGGATGAAGAGCCGTCTCCATCGACTTCCCAGCCTGATAAGCATGTTGTGATGGATGCAGAGGCTCCAAGATCAGTGCTTTACAACCGCTCTAATGTTTTGCGCAGGAAGGATGTAAGGCCGACTGTAGGATTTGGCCGTATCGTAAGAAATACTCCTGCTATTGGGATGAAAACCGCCCTGACAGTTCTCTAGGGTATAGGAACATAACTTAGGGCCAGACAAGTTCAAGGTTGGAATCTCAAGGACTTTTGCCAACGTTCCAGTACGTTTTTCGTAGGGGACTTAGCACACAACATGCTCTAGGACAATTTATCACAGACGTCCAACTTAATTTTTCCAAACATAATTATTTAGGCGCTATTTTTCTGGGCCTCGAGGATGCATATACTTCCGTTAATTTGGAAATACTACAATCAAGGTCCATTGACTTCGGTTTGTCACCTTTTTCATGTAATAATATTATTAACTTTACAAAGAAAGGCGAACGTTCTTGAGAAGAAACCAAAATAAGCTAATTGGTCCCAGATATATTTCACAAGGACTACCACAAACCTCAGTGTTGAGTCCCCTTCTCTTTAATATTTATATAAGTGACTTTCTGTCTGAGATTAATTGCAGCGTTGTACAATACGCCGATGACTTTCTTGCATATTGTGAAGAAAGAAAATTGGATGACTATACATACTTTAGGTGTGATCATGCCAAGAGTCACTGATTGGTGTAATTCAAAGTGCTTTACAACCTCTTCTAATAAACCAGTTGCCTCAATTTTCACTCAACACCGAATAGTCAATTTCCAGTCACCCCATTTACTAGCCTCATCAAAAGAACTGTCAAATATTTGGGAATATTGCTGCATCAAAAATTGAAGAGGAAGGATCAAACACAAGTGGTGATAAGTAAAAGTGAAAAAACCATTAATACTATTCGCATATGCAATAATGTTTCATGGGGCGCAGATATAAACATATCTTTGTTTTTATACAGAACGATGGTTCCATCTATCTTGATTACAGATTTCGTTTTTATGGTTCAGCATGTAAAACCTTTCTAAGTCGCTTTGACGTTTTACAGAATACAGCCTTATGGACATGTTTGGACATTAAGAAGTCTACTCCAACTGAAGCTCTATGTGTAGAAGCAAATGAATCTCTTGACTGATGGTCGAGAGGTAAGCTCACTTGCCTCTCATCTAGAAGTTTCGGGTTCGATTCCCGGTCGTGGCAGTGGAGAATACTGTGAGAGGAATTTTTCCACTAAAGTCGAGTAAACTCTAACTTGGCGGGTCCAAAGGTCGCTTCGTCGTATGAAGTAAGAAACTATTTACTCGATAGCTCAGGTATGACAGTGGTTCACAAACAGTTTACAACAATTTACAAATGATTATATGTCTGTAACTGTAATGCAATCGCTAAATAATTATACAAAAATATTAAAGGTGTTATCATAAAATATTAGGAAATATGAATTTACTAATTTCGTTGTTTTAGTGTAATTTTGATTATACCGATATAGGCTCGGGCACAACTGAAACCGATAGCAAAAAATGAATTGTCCAGTTCTTTGACTGTTCATTTAAAACGCCTAATTTAGTTGCCATATTTACCAAATATTGTATTTTTGTAATTTAATGTTATTGGAAATAAATATTTACACACATATCTAATTTAGAAACCCGGACACATTTAATGTTAAATAGAATGACCGGCTTAGCGACCCTCCAAACCGCAAACTGTAGATGTTACGTCTGTATATTGGATAAAACTATAGATATGCCACGCCCATATCATCAGGTGATATAGGAATGGGCTGTAAAAAATACCTTAAAAAAATACTACAGCTTTGGCACACCGCGTAAACTGTTCGGTCTAACTATTTGTTTAGCAAGAAATAAAACACGAAGGATTGAGGGCCTATGGCCTATGTAATGTATAATAAATTTTAAAAAAATGGCTATGGATATTCGTCTGACAAGCGAATAAATAACCAGACCATTAAATACCAAGGGATAAACTCGCGCGGACTAATACAAGAAAAATGCTTAACGAAAAGAAAGTTTTAACAAAACTTGCGGCGCGGATTAATAAAATAAAATGTTTAGAAGAAAAATGTTTAACTTTTAATATAATAAAATTTTTCAAAAAATCGGTAGGCTACAGGATTTGAACCCGGATGTTTTATTCCCTTTACTTACACACTTCCCTTTACTTACACACTGAGCTATTCCACGACGTACGATTCATGTAATATGTAGATACTAGAAAATTGCAAGTCCTAGGTATAGTGGTTTGGCAATGTCCGTTTGTCGGATGAATATCCACTATCACTAAAAATAGCTTATATATTTCATATAAAGATGAATTTAATTCTAATATGAGACGATTGTTAAATAACCAATGACAAATCTTCAGAGTTTGAGAATCGCTGAACTTATTGAAAACGTAGATTAAAATTTATCTCTCTCTTCAGTGTGTATCGCAATATTTCTATCTCAAAATAGGTGAGAGAGAAGCTTGGCAGACATACGCGACAGTGTTTTTGGGCTATTACTTTAACTTTGTGTGCGAGAGAAATGAAATCGTACGCGCATTGTCAACTCATACACATGCCAGTTTAGAGTCTAAATGTATAGCCCCGTCCCACACAAGGCTCTTTTAGAGCCTTTCGGAATAAAGGAGGTCGTAATTACTTGTGGTGTTATTTAATATTTATTTAGCATTAAGAAGAGAATGGTTAAGTTCCAAATTGAAAGTTCTGCAAATCTCTCTAAACTTATAAGTGTTTGCATATCTTCATAATTTTGCACTAACTGATGGCTACGGTATTACTTCTGATTTTGACGACATCCTTTGTACGTATATGTGTCCTATTAAAGATGTAAATGGAAATCTCCTCAAAGAAGACCAGGAAATAAGAGCCCGACGGAAAGAACACTACTCTAACATTCTTAACCAGCAAAGTCAAGCCGATCACGATATTATAAATCTTATCCCACAATATGACACCTTCGAAGACTTAGATAAACCACTAACAACGGAAGAGATCTTAACTGCCATTGGGCAGCTAAAAAAAAAAAAATAACAAATCTCCCGGCCCCGACTCGCTCCCAGCTGAGATCTTTAAAGCTGTGTCGTCAGAGCTCATACCCTACCTCAAAAAACTGTTTGATGTCGTGTGGGAAAGTGGTCAAGCTCCGCAGGAGTTTCGTGATACACTTTTAATCAACCTCTTCAAAAACAAAGGGAGCGCTGCGGACTGTGGAAATTACAGGGGTATAGCTCTCCTGGCTGTTGGAGGGAAGATACTCACTAAAGCGATGGCAAATAGGCTAACACCTGTTATGGAAAAATTACTTCCTGAAACACAGAGTGGCTTTAGACCAAACCGAGGCACATCGGATTTAATCTTCACACTTAAACAGCTTCAAGAAAAAGCACTCGAACATCAAGGAGAAATTCACATGGCCTTCATTGATTTAACCAAGGCGTTTGACTCGGTGGACAGGGAAGTGCTCTGGAAAATTATGTTCCGCTTAGGTATCCCTAGAAAATTTGTGGAAGTATGTCGCAGTCTACATACAAACAACAACGCCCAGGTTATGTATAATAATGAGGCAACCGAACCTTTCCAAACCCTCACTGGAGTTAGGCAGGGATGTGTCCTGGCACCCCTACTCTTTAATTTGTTTACCACTGCTCTAACAATTATTGTTGACAACAAACTGACAGTCAGAGGAATAGGTCTCAGATACCGTTTTGATGGCGGCCTCTTTAACATAGGGCGCTTTAGAGCTTTCACGAAGACACGCACACGATTCATTTGTGATCTCCAGTATGCGGATGACTGTGCACTTTTAGCCTCTACGCCGGAAGAGCTTCAAGAACTTTTAGATGTGTATGCCCAGAGCTATGATTCCTTGGGACTTAAAATCAACATTGGAAAGACAAAGATTATGTCAACTCCTCATCAAGTGAACCAAATAGACATTGCACTTAACGGAAATTCTCTTGAAGTGGTGGATCAGTTCAATTACTTAGGCAACGTTGTTAATGACAAAGCAAACATGGATAGCGAGATTCGCAATAGAATTAACGCTGCATCTAGAGCACTCTGGGGACTTAGAGAGAGAGTATTTGACAACCACGACCTTGCTTTGTCAACGAAAATGGCTGTCTACAGAGCAGTTGTCATTCCAACACTGCTATATGGATGTGAAAGCTGGGTCACTTACCGCCGTCATGTGAAAGAATTAGAACGTTTTCAGCAAAGACACCTCAGAAGTATGATGAAAATCCGTTGGTTCCACCACATATCAAACGTGGAAGTACTCAGGAGAGCAAACAGCCTTCCAATTGAGGTGCTTATTTCAAGAGCACGCCTAAGATGGGCAGGTCACGTTCATCGTATGCATGATAACCGCCTTCCTAAATGTACACTTTATGGTGAATTGCTAAGCGGTAGAAGAAGGCGTGGCGGTCAACGAAAGAGGTTCAAAGACGTTCTCCATGAAAATCTAAAATCCTGCGGTATTGCAGACGAGCAATGGGAACAACTTACAGCGGACAGAACCGAATGGCGAGGGATTGTGGCCAGCTATCAAGGAAATGTTGCTGCAAGAAGGCCGAATCCAAGACCTAACCAGGTCTATGCTTGTCCTGACTGCGGTCGACATATGCTCTCCCGAATTGGCCTCTATAGCCATAGTCGTGTGCACCGTAGATGAATGGGAATTACAATAGACTACACCTTTTACTTGTTTTTTTATTGTACACAATCTATCGACTGTAACATTTTTATACTCGGACTCGAGTAACGGCTAATAATAATGTACGCATAGTTTTCCCTATTTATTCACCTTTAATTATTTCTTCATGCTGCTTGCTCCTAAAGTACACTTACCTGGTATCACTGACAATCCGACACTCAACAAAAACACTTGTTTGGAACTCTTAAATATGTACAAGCATCATTTATATATTTTTATATATGTTTGTGTAAATGCGGGGATGTTGGTAATGTTTTGGTATCCAACCTTTTATTTTAAGGCAGCCGGCTTAGAATCTAAGGGTTGTGAGAAATAAAAAAAACGCTTTTATAGAAAATGCGCTAGAAAGCAGAATATAGCAGAATTTCTTTAATTCTCCTAAGATTGTGTTTTACATCTGAATCTTCATATTGTCCTTCTATAAAAAGAAAATAATCTCTTCGTAATATGTCATTATATAGTTATATGCAATATGTAAATCTTTAACGTCTAGAACATAATAAAAAGTTACTGAAATAATAATTACTTTCATCTCGCACTAATTTAGAAAATTGCAGTTGACAATTAAAAATGCCCCTATATATGCTTCCGGAGAACTAACCTTTAAATTCAAAGGCAATTGAAACCGGCATAGTGCACATAAATATCGTGCATTTCAAAGTATCCCGACGGAACACCAATTTAAAAAACATATTTTAACTGCTCATAAAGAGATCCAGCTAATAGTTCTATTTAAGTTTCAGACGAATATTCTCGGATAAAAAATGTATTACATTACAATCGAGGTATAATTAATTTCGTCAGTGCCATAACTGAATAGTTTCGTTAGTAATATGAGGATAAAATAACTTTAATGGTGTAATTAGCCCCTTCATATTTACGTTTAGAACTAAAGTATTAATGTGTACGTATATGAGAAATGCGTTCATGTAAATATGCAAGTATACGATACTCCCTCTTTAAAGTCGCATCTTCTTGATGTCTAAATACTTTTATAAATGAATTTAGAAAAATGTTGCATATACATTTTTCCAACTTCAGTGATATTTAAAAAATAATATTTGAGAATCGTAGTCTCAGAAAAAAGTATATTGTTTTATATAGAGTAAAAGTGCCAAAAAATTACTCTCCACACATAACCATGCTATTTTTCTTCAAACTTCGGAATAAATAAAGTTGTATGTTAAAATTTCTATGTCGTCAAATCTCAGTTAGCTTTCAACTAATCTTATAGACCGGGCGGCGTCTGCAAGAATTATGTACCCATCGATTTAAAGAAAATTTCATTTTTATAGTAATAGTTTACTATTAGTACGAGACAGCTTGGTCGTTCAACCTCTGCCCTGGTAGGATTTGTGTAAAAGGGTGATTTCGCTCCTCTCTGATACAGTAATTAAAGAATTTTTTCTAATTGCGCTTAAGTAGCGCAACAAAGTAAAAAAAGTCTGCCGTGTGATATCCTGGTACCTTTCACCGGATAGCAGACTTAACCGACAAAATAAAAAATTCTTGTACACGATGGTGGTCAGGCCGTCCATCACATACGCGGTGCCGGTGTGGTGCAGCATACCGACCACGACAATGAGAAAACTAAAAGTGCTCGAGCATAAGTTTATGCGCCTCATTTCTAATTCTGGAAGGTACACCTCCCTCAGAGACCTATACGCACTTTGCCACGACATAACCCCAATAGCGGACTACATCCGGGACATCTCCCAAAAATTCTACTCTTTCAAATTGGGCAATAGTCCGCTAATAAGAAACAAAACACAAATTAGACAGCATAATGCCCCATTTCGGATAAAACACTCTCTACCATACCAGACGTTACCGATCTTCCGGCAATCTCTGTAGCCAAACTTCACCAACTATAACTTCCGCTTATCCTATCTGTCTTTACTGATATTTCATATCTTTGAATCTTTAAATCTTTTCTGTCTCTTTCTTCCTTTATGTTTGTTCATGTTTGTTCCGTTTGTTTCTTGTTTTCCTTTTGTACATTTTTGTTTCTAAATTAATTTCCCATCGGAATTTTTCAACATAAATCAAAATTTTCGAAAAGCCAAAATTATCAAAACCAAAGTTTAGGCCAGCCTATGTGCAGCCCGGCATTTACACGTTTCGCAGAAGGTTCCTCCTTCAGATTGAGGTACTTGCGTCGGTATCAAAATTAAATTAAAAAAAAAATGTGAGAGTATCTAAAACCAAGTTTAGTTATAAGTTTTTTAAAATCTGCTTTTGTGATATAGAAAATGTTACCACCTATTTTAATTCATCTTTTATGTGAAAGGAGTTTAGGTTAAGTTTTAAATTGTGTTTTAGCCAAACCAGTTCTATTCCGCCCGAAACTGCAACCCGCCACCGCGAACTACGCGGTGGTTGCATGGTTGGTCCCCGGAATAGGTTCTGGGGCGACACATGTATTGTATTCATAATATATAATAAAGAAGTTTTGAATTGAATTGGTACTTTCCACCCATAGATTTAAAGGATCAACTTTACACCAAATTAAAGGTTAAATCTTTAACTTTTTTATCTCATTGTCTTCCAGGCCACAGCTTGGTGATTTTTTCTGGCCGACCAATTTTATGGGAGAGGAGAAAATAAGATAAAAAAACCGGTTTTTCGCAAAAAACTGAAAGTATCAATTTTACTGTAAAATATGTGCACACGAAAATTGTAAGTAATAAAATCCGCACAATTTCGTTTTTTTTTAACTTCGTACGACCTATTCCTATTGGAGTAGATAGATTTTTTGAAATTTTGACCGCTTTGCGACCTAACGGAAACGCGCGCGTTTTTCGATAAAATCTCGAAAATGATCATTCGGATTGCAAAATGTTTGAAATGAAAGCTGTAGAGAATTCGAAAAACACTTTCCTTTTATTTTTCATTTCCATTCGATCAAAGTTGGCAGAGATATGAGTTTTTAAACATTTTTATAGCGCGCTATCAGAACACTTGTTTCATGATAAAATCGAAAAAACTCGAAAACGATAGATCGTACACATATAGTATATCTAATAAAAGTTAAAAAGAATCAAATTTTGAATTTGCTGGTGTATGTACAAAATCGTTTTGATAACGAGCGAATGGAGATAAAAGGGAAAAACTTGAAAAATTGTAATTTTCAAGTGAACTTTGACAAAAAGCTATTTTTTGATTGCCTTTAGGTAATAATGACTCTAAAGGTTTTTTGAAAAGAATTAAATTATCCGTAAAATGAGCTCCAAGTGACCTTCATATGTGAATGGTTCACGAGTTACAGCTGTTTAAAGCTATGAGCAAAAATTTCTTTCTTTATTATAAATTATGATTTTCCTGTAAGAGCAAGAATTAAGCAGGAATTTTTAAAAACTGGTCTTGACCTATTTTTATTAGTTTATATACATATGAAGATAATTCAATAGCATAATTCGCAAGGTAAATTTAAAAAAAAAATCAGCAGCTACTGGAAGCGGCTGGAACCTCCCCACTGGGTGGATCTTTGAAGCCGAAAAGAGCATTAAATTGTGTGACAAAACGGCACTAAACGTAATTTGATCTCATCCAAAACCTTTTCAGATCTTCTGGGCACTAAAAAAACCCTCAACTTAATGAATTTACAATCATCTATGCGAGTTATTACCTACATTATCACTCGTTGAATAATATACTATTAGGATATTAATATTAACAACTTTAACATCACTTGAACGACTAAGAAAGTCTAGTTATCCTAAATACTACAGATTTGTAAAGCAACAAACTGAAACTTGGTAAAGTGATAATCTATAATAAATTCACCAACGAAGGTACAGAAAGCATATGATATTGATTTTTTTTACATCTACCTTTAAAGTTTGTGACAATCCACTAAAAGTTACAAATATGCCGAAATCTTATTAACATGACATGACACCAACGTTATCGGATGACAAACGATGACAATGACAATCGTCAAAATTTGCTCATTGCAATCCGATCGCTCGCGGCTGTCTTTGTTAAATCAAACATTAGCATTTCAGTAATTTTACTAGATTTTTAGAGGAATATTTGTAGTTTAATTCTTCGATTTGTCTGTATATACATTTAAAAACGGCACTAAACGTAATCCGCTCTGCTTCTAGAGCAGTGAAGAAACCCTCACACGTGAATTGACACGCGACGTAACGGCTACGCGCATCGATCATGTCATGCGAAATGCGATCTATGCTTCATATTTGCTTTGTTTTTAATTTTTTTTACGGAAACCAAATTGAAAGGGTAGAAGTGTGATATATCGTTGAAATCAGAATTTTAACTGATTTTCAATGGTTCCATTGCAAATTGAAAGTAATTATAAAATAAACAACTTGTTGCGTCAAAATGGCACTAAACGTAATCCGATCTCAACCAAAACCTTTTCAGTTCTTCTGGAGCACTAAAGAAACGCACATGCAAAGTTTCATTCAAATCCGTTCAGTAGTTTCGGCGCTATCGTGCTAACACACATACACACAGACAGACATTTTTCAAAAACCACTTTTTTGGATTCCTAGGACCTCAAAACGTAAAGATTTGATGTTATCTCAATTTTTGTTTTTGAACCAATTTTAGTAACCTCTCACAATTTTATTGTGGAGAGGTTAAAAAAAGTTCTTGAAAACTGTTTTTGTTCAGAGAAATTCAACCAATAATTTTTTTCATTTATTTTCTTGTATATATCAATGCTTCTTTTGGCTTTACGACAAAAAACGAAAGCCTAAAAAATTTCCTACAAGAACCACATTTTCGTGTCTGATTTTTAATAAATAGCGACAAAGGAACTGACGATTGAAAATGCGGTTGATTTTTAATTTTTAGTAAACAGGCAATTTTCGTCACGTTTGAAGTACCAAAAAGTACATTATTTAATAATATTTTTTCACTTTTTGAAGTGTCAGAAGTTATTCTGTGGGCATTTTTGTTCAAAAAGGAAAACATATTATTAAATGTACTTTTTAGTGCTTCAAATGTGACGAAAATTGCCTATTTACTAAAAATTAAAAATCAACCGCATTTTCAATCGTCAGTTCCTTGTCGTTACTTATTAAAAATCATACACGAAAATGTGGTTTTTGTAGGAAATTTTGTAAGCTTTCGTTTTTTATCGTAAAGCCAAAAGAAGCGATGATATATACTTACAAAAGAAGATATGGAAAAAAATATTGATTCAATTTTTCTGAAAAAAACGATTTTCAACCTTTTTTTTTAAGAAAATATACCTTGCGACTTATGCTATTGGATTACCTTCATATGTATATAAACTAATAAAAATAGGTCAAGACCAGTTTTTTAAAAATTCCTGCAGGAAAATCTTAATGAACATGAACCATTCTTTATATGAAGGTCACTTGGAGCTCATTTTACAAGTAATTTAATTCTCTTCAAAAAACCTTTAGTGCCATTATTGCCTAAAGCCAATCAAAACATACCTGTTTGTTAAAATGCACTTGAAAATTACAATTTTTCAAGTTTTTCCCTTTTATCTCCATTCACTTGTTATCAAAACTATTTTGCACATACACCAACATATTCAAAATTTGATTCCCTTTTACTTTTATTAATTACACTATATGCGTACGACCTATCGTTTTCGAGTTTTTATCAATTTTATCATCAAACAAGAAGTGTTCTGATAGCGCGCTATAAAAATGTTTAAAAGCTCATATCTCTGCCAACTTTGATCGAATGGAAATGAAAGATAAAAGGAAATTGTTCGTAATCGAATTCTCTACAACTTTCATTTGCAACATTTTGCAATCCGAACGATAATTTTCGAGATTTTAGCGAAACATGCGCGCGTTTCCGTTGTGTCGCAAAACTATCAAAATTTCAAAAAAAAAAACTATCTCGGCTCCAATAGGTCGTACGAAGGTAAAAGAAAAAGAAACGAAATTGTGCGGATTTTTATTACTTATAATTTTGATGTGCATATATTTTCCAGTAAAATTGATACTTTCAGAGTTTTTTGCGAAAAAGCGATTTTTTTGCCTATTTTCTCCCCTCCCATAAAATTAGTCGGCCAGAAAAAATCACCAAGCTGTGGCCTGGAAGATCAATGTGATAAAAAGTTAAAGATTTAACCTTTAATTTGGTATAAAGTTGATCCTTTAAATCTATGGATAAAAAGTACCCCTTAGAAATGACCATTCTTTTCGGTTGGCCCGCGCTACTTAAGTACAATTAGAAAGACATAATTTTATTCTTTAATTACATGCATGCAGGGGCGAAATCACCCTCTTACATAAATCCCACCAGGGCAGGAGTTGTACGACCAAGCTTTCTCGTATCTAGTAATAGTAAATTAGTACTACAAAAATGAAATTTCTTTAAATCGATGGGTACACGATACTTGCAGCCGTCGCCCGGTCCATTAATAAAATATGTAAAAAACTGAATTATTAAAAAAAATAATTTGCAATTAAAAGAGAAATTAAAAAAAAAAAAAGTAAAATGATAGGATTTGAACCCAAATTTTCTGGGTGATAGTGAAATGCTACATATATGGGAAAGAAAAAAATTTAGGGTTGGCATAGTTTTTTTTGTTTGGAAAATTCCCACAATAACATATCTCGCGGCGGCGTTTGCAGGATGTCTGCCTCAGTTAAACTTTCGAACTTAAATACGAGATATAAAAAATAATACATAATAATGAAATCACTGACAATCATGTTTAGAGTTAGTTGGTAAAACTTGCCAATTTCAGAACAAGAATAGGCATATAATATCTTTTCTGTCAACTAGCTTCTAAAAAATAAAGTTGCGCCACAAATTATACATAACTGTATTTTGAATATTCGAGGTACAATTATTTTTTGTGTTACTGAATTATGCTATGCTTTACTCCAGTAAACTTGTAAATTATATATATTTAAAAACTCACCGAGAATTCTGGAATTGAGTTTTTACATACCTGTAACAAAAAAATTAAATCAATATATTTTATTTTACAAGGTGAGAGATTTGGCGCCCAACGTGGGGCAATACATTATACGACAGCAATACATTAAATTGCACAGAAAAAATAAATGAACAAAATTACCGACTCCACACATGGTCCACGAATGTTCGTGTACTTTTACGAATATTTGCGTACACATATTTGTTTACGAATATTTAGCGAACACACTCTCCACACATAACATCGTTGTTACCGATTATTTGTACACGACATTCATGGCGTGGCGTTTCCTTTGATGTGTGTCTATTTACCGACTCGAAGCGGGAACGTGTTCGTGTTCGGACCAAAATAACAAATATTCGTGCACGAACACGAACATTCCATCCACACTTGCGTACATTTCTACAAATAGCAAACATTGGTATACGAATAACGCATGTGTGGAGCCGGCGTTACTGTGATGGCAATACAAGTTTTTCATTCTATATTTGAAAGTTAACAACGTAAGAAAGAGCTCAAGCTCCCTTATCTGTTTAAGGACAATCAAAAAGTTAAGTTCAAGAAGAACATGCAGAAATAATGTCTCCTTGTGCGAGCGCAGTCATGTACAAGTTTCCGAGTCGCCTCCTTGGTCTCCTCTAGCTGTAACGAACCATGCGCTCTACAAGACACTGTACAAGCAGCAATATGAGTCGCATTTTATTGGAAACATTATGTGCAGGGTTATTCACCCCCTCTTTGTTTTTGTTATTATTGAAAGTAGAAAAAAAATTTGTACGATCTTACCTATATTTTATTGAAACGTGATAAAAAATGTATATGTTGCAAGAAGAGTGAGCCATGCGTGTCGAAACAAAAGTGAAACAAAAATAACAAGGTAGGCCACGAAAATAATTATTTTATTGTACATTAAATTTTGACATTTCAAACCGTCATTATTAACTATATAGCAACAACCGTATATAGCTGTTTATTCACTGGTAATATAAAAAGTTTCTTCTACGACTGGACTGCTTTGAAAAGTGCTATTAACTACGCACTACGAATTACGCTTGAAAATTATTTATTTCACATAGCGTGTGATAAATCTTTAACGCACGCTAAAAGTATGTGGAAACGCTTTCACGTAAAAAAACCTAACTATAATCACGTGTAAATAATTAATATGATATTAGAATTAACTTCATATTTAATTTATAAAAAAAAAACAAATTTAACAAAGCATGAGAAAACTCTGCTTTGTTAAATTGTCCTGAAGATTGTGATTATGTTTAAAATTGACTTTGTCTTTTAAAAACCCCCATAGAAAGCTATCTAATGGCGTCAAATCAGGGCTATTTGGTGGCCGTCGAATGGTCCCAGCATTGCCTATCCAAAAGGGAAATTGATTATTTAAATGTCCCCGAACTTCTAAAACGCTATGTGGAATCGCTCCGTCCTGATGCCAAATCATTCTAAACAATATGTCCATATGGAATTCTTGAATTAGACGAGCTAGCTCTGGTAAAATTATTTCGAGATATGTTTGTCGTGTCAAAATAAAATCATAAAATATAGGCCCAACTATTTTGATTTGAAAAATTCCGCACCAAACGTGGATTGATTTTCTACCTGATTTTTTATTTGCTTCACCTTTCTCTGTTTTTGATTTTCATTCTCCCAGGAACGTCTGTTTTTTCTATTAAAAAGTCCCGCCGTGGGAAAATTTGACTTATCTGTCCACATAATTTTCACCTAATTCATGGAGCATGATCTGACAAAACTCCCATCTTCTACGTTTTTGGTCTTCATTCAGTTCAACCTTCAAAATATAACAATATATCTAGATATTCTTCCTCGTTTATTGTAACGTTACGTCGTTTTCTTAAAAAACTATGGGTCCTATTTACATGACGATGAACACTCAAAAACGTGTTAACACTAGGAATCGCTCGATTCGGATACAACGTCAAATTCTTTTCTTGCGGCACGCTTTTTTTGTATTATTTTTCACATAAAGGGAACATATTTCGACCTTTTCAGCCTCACTATAACCCATTTTGATTAAATAAATGTTAATGATAATTTGAAACGTCAAAATTGAATAAACAGAAAAATAGTTATTTTCGTGGCCTACCTTGTTATTTTTATTTCACTTGTGTTTTGACAAGCATGGCTCACTTTTCTTGCAATAAAGCAGCTCATACAATATATATATATATTGTATGTTACATATTTGAAATCAGAGGAAAAAGGACTTCTTGAAAATGCAACAATATATTTAAAAAAAAACAGATATTTATTTCGTATCACGTGACATATACATGATATTGTTTTTTCTATTTTCAATAATAACAGAAAAATTGAATAACCCTGTGCGAACGCATATGGAAAGAAAGTAAATACTTACATTATTTAAATAGTCATACTATAGTAGTACATATAAGACAAAAAAAGTGAGAGTCCTCTGGGATTGGAATTTTGGGGTAAATTGTCCCATTTGTCTTCATGCAGATAACACACAATATAACGCAGTTAATAATTTTGCATATTTATTTTATTTCGTGTAACACACACTTATTTAATTTATGCCAACATTTGCTCATTAAAAATGTTAAAGAATTCCAAATATACAAGAATTGTTGATGGCACTCAATCCTTATTTCAAGCACGGTAAATTATATTTGATATTTATCACATCACATAATTATCATAAATAAATAAGGCGAATGAATAAATATTTTGAAAGATGGAAACACGTCGACTAATATAATTCCATCAAAACAAAAGGTAAACAAACTCTACGTAACTAGGTCAGCTTAGGGTTGTACTGAATTAATTAATGCCCGTGGTGGACTTTGATAATCTGAATCGATAAATCACAAGTTAAAAATTACGCTAACCCTAACATACAACAAGGCAATTAATGTACTTCAAAAAGTAAATGAAAATAAAAAGCTAGTTAACTACCTCATTTAATTCAGAAATTATGTAAAAATATATAATATAAAGATGATGAAATAAGTATATTATGTAGTTATTATCATTAACAATAGTCCTTGAAGGGAGAGCAATGTAAGAGTTCTCTAAAGGTGTGCAATTCGTAAACGAAAGCATCGTACTACATTGGAATGTCGAATAGAATAGAATATAATAGAATAGGATAGAATAGGATAGAATATATATTTATTTACGCTTTAACAATAATTATAACATACATATAATTTTTATTTTGAGTTGCAAAAAATAAATATAAATAAAATTTTAACTTTAAACTTTAACTTTAACTTTATTAACATATAATTCCAAGTACATATATACTTAATTAAATTACATTTGTTGGTAAAGACCAAAAGAATTTTTATATACATTCTCGTATGTCTTATACATACATACGTACATATATATACATATATACATACATTAATCAGAGACAGGTAAAAAATTTACAACTAAAAAAGAGAAAAAATATCAAAGACAGTTTTCTACATATTCTGACACCATCCTGCAATGATACAGTAATCTACAAAGTCGAGACTTGTATATAAGGTAAGTTTTGTGTCTAATGTGATATATAATATTAAATACTGCAAGCAAGAACGAAACATATCTTATGACTGATTATACAAAAAACCTCATGTGGAATAAACCGTCTTCTGCGAAAGAGTTCTTGTATATAGATCTACAGTTATTCTTCCAGAGTTTATAAAAAATACTAACCACAAGGTAACTAATACTAAAACAGTAAATATATTTAAAAGAGAGAGAAATACTAGACAACAAAATAATATAATAACTAAAAAACACATACTATTAGTAATCCTAGTACTAATGTCCATAATAAATTATATACACGGAATTAGCAACAAACACCCACATAGACAAACACTGTAGCGTACTTTCCAACAATTAAGCACGGAAATACCATAATCGTAAAACTAAAAAAAGTTATACCTTTAAGGCAAAAATACCGACATGCTGGAGGCAGTAATGGCCAACTACAATAGCCAACCGTAATTTGGAAATTACGCTCATTTACCCATCCCTCGAGAGGTATACGAGAGACCGCCGAAATGCAGGCAAAAGAGGCCAGTCATATTTCTGTTCTCAAACAATTCACTTCGTATATGTAAACTTAAAATTCGTAACCACTTTTTGTTAAAGTTTTGTTTAATAAATAACTCCTTCTGACGAACAGTTAATTAGTTGTACCCACACAAGAAACACATATAGTTCTAAAAGCAAGTTAGCAATATTATTTATAATACAGATATATATTTGGGGATCCATTAATTTATGAATATCCATTCTAGATTTATTTTTTATCCACGTTTTTATTCTCATTTTAAATAAATTCAATTTCCTTAATCTTAGATGGAATGAAATTGTAAATTTTGGGACCCAGATAGAAATAACATCTTTGGGCAATGGTTTTTTTCTATTTTAGGTACTCGAGTTGCATTGCTTCTGTACCGGGTTTGATTATTATGAGCAATTTCCTCTAGTTCGCTTTTATTTTTATGTTGTGTAATGTATGTAGAAGCCATAGTCGTGTGCACCGTAGATGAATGGGAATTACAATAGACTACACCTTTTACTTGTTTTTTATTGTACGTAATTTATCGACTGTAACATTTCTATACTCGGACTCGAGTAACGGCTAATAATAATAATAATAATAATGTAGAAGTGTCAAGCAAAATAACTGCCGAATGTCCAGTATTTAAGTTTCCATATATAATCTTCTGAGGGGTATTTAATGATTTTTTTTTTAAATTATTTTTAATATAAATTTCTGTGTATTCTGTAAATGGGTTAGATGATTATTCCGTAATTTAAGTGAGTCTCCACTAGACCAAAATATAAGGTTCTTAACTGTGTTATATTTAGTAACTGGGATAAATGTTGAATTTATATCATAACGATATGAGCTTATTAGTTACATATTTTTTATGACTGTCCCATCTTAAATGATTATCTATGTAAATTCCTAAATATATAACATTTTGTGAGCCTTGTATGTAAGTTTCATTATTGTCGATCTTTATATTTAATTTCTGGAAATTAGGTAAATTATTGCTATAAGATGTAAAAGGGGCACAGTAAGTTTTTGAATAATTAACTGTTAGTAACCTTTTGTTAAAGAAGTGGCTGATATTTTTAAAATCGAATTCAGCTTTTTCTGTAAGGCTCCTCCAGTTACTTAGAAGTTAGAATATATTATGGCAGTGTCTTCGGCAAAACTTACTATGTCACCACTCAAGGGTAAATCAAATAGACCGGTCAAGTACATACTAAAAAGAATTGGTCCTAAGACGGTTCCTTGTGGTATACCATATTCTACTGTCATTTTATTACTGAAGGTGTTGCCAATATTTACACTTTGTTGCCTATTTGACAGATAACTATTTATTAACATGTGTGGAATACCTCTAAATTCTATACCCTCCAATATCTGCAATAATTGAACAGTTTATCACCATTCTTGTAGAGAGGCTTTATTACAGCTATTTTAAAAGCCGATGGACAGTTACCGGTTTCTAAACATTTATTGATAAGGTACAAAGGTGCTCATATTCCAGAAGCTGTTTCCCTCAGTGTATATGATGGTATGTTATCAATTCCAGGTACTTTATTTGATTTCAATTGAGAAATTGTTTCGATTATTTCATTTTCACCGATAGTTATATTGAGTTGAAGATATTCCTTAAGAGAAGAGTTATCCTTTTTTAATTGAACTATTTTATCAGCGAGTATTTTACCTACCTTTGTGAAATAGTTTACAAAAACATTAGACATTTTGCAGTTCATCGCTAGTTACTGTGCCCTCCTGGTTTCTAATTTTAGATATTTGATCCTTACTCTTTTTTGCCCCAAATGTTAATTCTTTGACACAATCCCATATTTTTTTGAGTTATTTAAATTTTTATTAATTTCATTTTGATAATGGCAGTTTTTAGTAGATCATTAAGTTTATTACGATACTGTTTATGTTCGCTAGGATATTTTTCTGAAAATCTGAATAGTTCTGTTTTTTTATTTACCGATTTTATAAGACTGTTGGTCTGATCTCTTCTTTTCAGAACTTTTTGTTTTAACTGTTTCTTTTCAAATTTCAATATAATTGTATATATACATACTTGAATATGCAACAAAACTACATTCATATGTAAATATATAATAAACTGGTATACCTCCGGCAAGATACAGTCCCTATTAAGAACTATTTGTGACTATGATGCAAAAGATAACAAAGTGTCTGCTACTGTTGTCGCTCTGGTTCTGACATATTCTTCCAGTATGTAAATGAACAGTAGATTAATTATGTCAATGAACATCTGCAAGATAAATGTATATATATTCATAGCCCGTAACATTCTCTCTATTCTCACACAAAGTAAAAGGATCTGAAGCTGTATCAAATTATTTTCTTCTAACCGAGCCAGACCCGGTCGCCTATTTCCTAAATCTAATATTGTGCAACGCAAGTAACGCCTCTATCGAAGTTTTATTGGTCTATTCAATATCTAATCGGCCACAACGTACCGCTCTAAAGTCTAATGGGATGCAATCCAGCCACAATACCTCATGAAATTTTTAGCACTAGGCTCCCAAATACACACGGGCACAATGCAACGTGACAAAACTTAATTCATTGCAGCATAACGTGTTTCTTATAATATACAATAATAAATAAATAAATACACCACAGGTAATGACAACCCCCTTTATCCCAGAAGGCTCTAGAAGAGCCTTGTGTGGGAGAGGGCTACACATTTAGAGACAAGGGACACACACCCAATATAATACAATACAATACAATCATCGCTTGAAAAGAAAATTGGTTTGGGTGCGTAAGTATAGGTAAGTATAATAATCATTTAACCCTTTGAAAACCTATTGAGATATTTAAACCGTTTGAAACACAAAAAAAATTAAAAAGCAAGTCGTTAAATTTTTAGCACCATTCAATTTTGTCAAATTGTCATATTACTATGATGACATACGTACTTTTCAAAACAGCATCTTTTGCAAGTATGGTAAAGTTAGCTTGACCACCCATTGAGTTTTGGTTAAAGATAAAAAGCTTTTATCCATTCATTGCACCTAATATTAAAATCATCTGACGTTGAGTCTTCGTCACCTTATCATGTCAATTTTATACGCAGCACTGCCTTTTAATAATTACCTCAGTCCTGCAGTACTCAATTATATCTAATTATCCATCATTGGACACTAGTTGCTTTAATAAACTGGTTAATTTATCCATTTTACATAGAAATAAGAACAAACGTAAACAAACGAACTTTTAAATAACATTAAAATATTGGAGGTTATGTTATGATATTTGTCTGAAGGCAAACCAGCGCAAGCTGTGCTTCAATGAATTAGATTTTGCCAAGTTACGTTGTATCCATATGTATTTGGGAGCGCAATGTTAAAAGTTCCAGGGATATTGTGGCTGCGTTGCATCCCATTAGACTTTAAAACAGTACGTTGTGACCGATTACATTTTGAATTGACCAATAAAACGTTACTTGCGTTGCACAACATTAGATTTAGGAAATACGCGACTCGGTCCGCCTGGTCTTGCAATCGGTCATCGCGATCAGTGCGACGGTTGTACGGCCGGCCCCGGGACGGGTTCTGGGTCCATTGGCTGGATGTCGGTCTCGATAACTAGGGCCGAGTAGGACTATTACTCTTTGCACCTAGATAATCTCTGTAGACCTGGACCGGCCTTCGTGATAGGTGGGCCCACGTACTTCTACCAGACCCAGCTCACAAATGTGAGATGTGTCGTGGTATTTTCTGCGGACCTCCCCTGGTCCTGGCTGTTGAACCTCGCTGGCTGAGGTCTCTTCTGGCGCTCTTCTTGTCTTGACAACTTCTTTCTTCGTCAGCCTGTCACCCCCGGGGGTAGTCATCGGTCAAGTTGGGTTTGGGAGTTTTGGTTGGGACTGACTGCCGGTACGTAGGACATCAATTGATATCCTACCCCGGATCGTCGGAAAGGTAAGGATGAGCTGTGTAGCTCGGGAGTGTGGAGACCTAAGTGCTTATTTTAGCACTTTCGGTCTCCACGGAGCAGGTAGGACAACGGTCGTCGGACGGTATGTTGTCCAACGCCCGCAAGGAGGTTGGGTTAGGGTTGAAAAACGTCATGTCTCTGGTAGTGGTGGTCCGTCCTGGCGTATCTGAAACAAATCTGTTAGCGGGAAATAAAGGTTATACTTACCCGTTGTCCAGTAGCTGAACCCTCGGTCGCTTGTGCATCGGGGTGTCGGCGGGGTCGTAATCAGTGGCCTGTCTGATCGGCGGGTTCCCGTGCTCCTCGGCTTGGGCGTACAGCTCCTTCGCTCGTTCCCGGATGACTTCAGTGACCGTGGTGTACTCCAGGTCTCTGACGATGACTGCGTTTCTCACATACCATGGGGCGTCCACTGCCATCCTAAGGGCGATGTTCTCCACTGCCTGGATCCTCTTCATGTAGGACTTCGCCTGGTAACCCCACGCTACCGAGGCGTACGTCAGCTGCGGCCTGATGAGGGTCTTGATAAGCGTGAGCTTGTTCCTCAAGTTGAGTCGGCTCCCATTTCCCGTCATTGGGTAGATGAGGGCTCTCGTTCGTCGGGCCTTGGCTGTGATGGCGTCCGTGTTCTGTCTCCACGTTAGGCTTTTGTCCATGACCACGCCAAGGTATTTGACGGTGTCGTGCCATTGGATGTCCTCGCCGTTCATGGAGACGTGTCCTGTGGGAATCTCTTTCCGCACTCGTCTGAAGAGGATGGCTTGGCTCTTGTCGGCGTTGACTGCGACTTTCCACTTCGTGCACCATTCTTCCAGGAGTGTGGCCGCTTCCTGGAGTTTTCTGGTTGCGTTTCTGGCCTTCCAGGATCTGGCAATCAGGGCGGTGTCATCTGCATACAGGGCGGTAATTTCTGTATTATACTTAATAAAGCTGTTTTGAATTGAATTTAAGTTGTATAAGCTGTTAATAACCTTGTGCAGTATTAGACCTCAAATGCGAGGGCAACCGATGAGATTGAGACTTCAGATAACTGCAGGACATGGCATCGGTTGTCGAAAACGTTTATAAATACACGAACGAGTAGAACAAAAAAAACTTATCTGTCGAGTCTTACCTAGAAGAGATCCGTTGTCTAAACAAATTCAGAACACCGGCAATCGACATAACTTATGATATCAAGTACACGAATGAACCTAACGTGTAGCGGGCTACAATAGTTCAGCAGCAGTTGTTCCCGAGATCTGGAAGGCAAACTCCTGTTTGAGCAAAGTAAAGCTGCTTATTTATTGTAAATCTTATTGTACATTTTCTATTTTATCTCAATCTATCAGTGTTATAATTAATATGAATTGAACCCTCTTGCAAGTCAAGCCAAGCCTACTTTGTTATTTGAAATAATTACTCCTAATTGTAGCAATATTTTAAACAGAAACATCACAACATAGCTGCACAATTACTTATTTTGTGTTTCACTGTCGCTAATAAGGAAATGCACGAACATCATTATTCATTAAAACCATAATGAACATTTTCAAGCTTACTAAAGAATACTTACTATTAGTGTTACAGTAGCATTATTTTTACAAATGTTCGCTTTATCTTGGAACGGTAATAAATCAATAATTCATAAAGGTGAGTTATATTTAGTAAGTAGTCTACTACTATACAATTTATGACCTTCGGCAACAACAATAGACACAATGCACTGACGTCACTAATAGTAAGGAAAATATATATAGTATGGAAGATAAGCTGTGGGCGTACGGGACCAAAATCCTATGTATTTTCTTATGGAGGTTTGTTCTGGTTTTCAAGGTTATCCTTGTAAATCACAAGCTGGACATTCAAGGTCAAAAGACTGCCAACCAGGTATAATAAAAAATAGGTCTACTTTTCAAAGTTATATTCTCTTAACTGTTTTTTTAACGGGCCCCTTTCTTTTAACAGTTTATTTTCTTAACGAGGTTGCCTTTTTTGCGTCTGGTTGGCCGACTTTTACCTTGAATGTCCATGTTAGTTTCAGCTTGTGCGTTGCATGGATGGCCTACAAAACCGGAACGAACCTAAATAAGAAGATGCATAGGATTTTAGTTCGGTATGCCTGTGAACGATCCATCTTCTCGCGTCTGAAGGACTTTTATTATATTTTCCAAAAATGAATATTAAACGTTCACAAAGAAGGGTTCAAAACGACGGAGAATAATACAAAATCTATACTTACTGTTCGTTTATGCTTAACTGCTTCACTGATGGTACGTACCAATTGGACGTCGTATCACTATAAATCTAACACAGTGAATACTAACACTTTCTTAAATTTAAACCTGAAAAGGAATTTTGAAAACACAAGAAAAAGACAATATAAAGTTTAAAAAAATGTATATTAAATCTCTTTAAAAAATCATGTTTCACAAAAATGTTCAAGAAAAATGTATTGACAAACTATAGCCTGGCCTGTGTACAACATATAGTGAGGAACGGAACGACTCACAATGTGCCAACTACCATCCAATGTGTGGTTTATAGCTAACGATTACACAAAAAGATTCAAGAAAAGTTCAAAGTTTATAAATTTTTGGAGGGCTTTTGCTTGCCTGTCTGTTTACGTATTATCAGTTCAATAGTAATTTGGTTCACTCCTAGGAGCTTAAAAATGCTTGAATCGCAATGATTTTGAATTATATTGTGGCAATTATATATTCATACGTTCAGGCAAGGCGGTCCCACGCACGTCTGAGTACATGGTAAAGATACTTTTCTGACACCGAATCACTGAGGAACCTGTTTAGGGCAAATCCCGTTAAAACCCATCATTTTCCCGTCAAAATCGACTGCTAGAAAATGATGGGGCACCCTTGTCGCTAAAGGCTATTTTCGTCAGAACTCTCGAAATACTTTGACTAGAGACTGGATTAACTTGTCCTCATATTAAACACAACGCATGAGTTGCAGTGCTGCACAACGTGGATTCGTAAAAGGGTTAATTTTGAAATTTGCGAAATTAAAGTCGATCATTGTTACACTTTCTAAATTTTGGTTGTCGGGGCGACATCACGTCCCCGTGCAGCGACATTTACTACACTTTCTAAAATTGCACTCCTTGATGAGGTTTCAAGGTTTTGGCATAAAAAACGCTCCGTAGAGCGAAAACGTGATTTAAAATGTAAAAACCTCTTCCAAAGCATTTTTACGTGAAGCACGCTGTTCATGCGAAATGTTTCGTTGGATTTTGTTACAGTTTCGAAAAATTTATCGAAGGTTTTGGCGTGTTCTTTAACATGCCCACAGATTATCTACTCATATGATGAAATAAAAATGAACGTTACTTTCAATCAATCTGTGGCATTAATTAATTTTAAAAAAATTGCATTAAATTGAACAATTCTCTTCTGCAGAAATGTCAATTTTCTGAGTGTAAATTGAACAAAAGGGCTCTAGTTGTTTTTCTCATCGGCGTCCGTTTCGCCATCAGGGCTTTCAGCCATCAACGGTTTCAGAACCAGCTCAGTTCTCCGCCGCGCGAAGGAAAGCCAGAATGGCGATGGTCATGTCATTAGGAAGCTTAACAGTTGTTGGCGTAAGGTATATTCTTAGAAATATATATGTTGTTTCACCCACTATTTTATCGTTAAAAAATTCACGCATTTCAACAAGACGGAGCGCCCCCACATTTTGCCGTGACTGACCGTTAATTTCTTAATGATATATTCCCTAGTCGTTGGATACATAGAAGAGGTCCGATCATGGAGTAGCCACCTCGGTCACCAGATTTGACTTCTTTAAATTTTTTGTAGGGATATTTGAGGACGAGTCTATGCAACTCAACTAGATGACTTACCACAAAGGATTGTTCAAAAATATCAACAATACTAATAAGGGTTTATTAGCAGATTTGCTATACAATATTATAAAACAAAAGTGTTGTTGTTATAGGTACGTTCCCAACACATTCATGTAAACATCACATATACAAGAAAATTCGAAAATAAACCTTTTAACAAAAAAAAAAAAAAAATCGATGACAGGAGCCAGTCGGAAAGATAGATTCGTCCTATATTGTTTTGCACTGTTTTAGGTCTCTATTATTTTAGTAAATAAGTATATCTTTACTAACTTTGTTAAATAGTACAAATAATGGACAAAAAAATTAGTATAATATAAAAAAATGTTTTAGATAAAAGTTGTAGGGCTAAATGAGCACTATCCAACGATGATCGCATGTACATATATGATTCGAAATAAAACTTTGAACCGCCGCCATTTTCAAACTAAGCGAAGAAGGCGATTTGGCCCATCTTCGAACTTCCGAGATATGGACCCAAAGTATATGACTGTCAAATTTCGTGTTGATCCGTTGAGAAATGCGCCCTCTAGAGTGTTTACAAATTTCGTTATATAGCATACAATAAACTTTTGAACGGGCATTTTGGCGTCTGGGGACCATAATCGAAAAAACTATAGTGAAATTTTCCCGAAGTCGTCACATGCTGCACCCTACAATAGGTAGATTAGAAATCTATCTAAAAGTTTACGTTCAACCAGTGAACTCTACATACAGTGTTATTAATAATGAAAATCTAGTTTTACATATTCACTTATTTCTGTTTTAAATGTTTGTATATTTTCTACGGATTTTAAACTCGTAGGCAACGAATTATGAAGCACCAGTCCTTTATAAATTAAGAAATTTTGTGTTCTAGTCTTCTTTGCTGTTGTAACATATCATTTACCGATCTTGTATTATGTTCATCAAGAACTTCATTTTATTAAACATATATAGAGGTAAAATTTTATGTATGATTTTATAAATATTATGTTCAGATAAATTAGTCCTTGACTTAAGTTCATAAAATTAAGAGCGCCCAACATAATTCCAATCCTTATATAAACACCACAGAAATTAGACAACCCCCAATTCCAGAAGTCAGAGGCTTGTGCGGAGGAGGGATTACACATTGAAAAAAAACGCGGACATACAACTATTTCCGACAGTGCCAGTGCCGGGACCGACACGGCTATCGACCATGATTCGCTTTTAAAATAGTTTGCATGCCTTTATATTGAAGTATTTGTAACATATCTTTTATCTGGTCGATAGCCGAGTGGGTTAAGGCGCGAGGTGGCAATCGCGATTAATCACACGGACGTCGCACCACCGGGTTCGAATCCTGGCTCCGGCACTGGCACTGTCGAAGGAAATGGTTGTATGTCCGCGTTTTTTCAATGTGTAACCCCCTTCCGCACAAGCCCTGGCTTCTGGAATTGGGGGTTGTCTAATTTATGTGGTGTTTATTTATTATTTATTATTATATTATTATCTGCTTCGTTTCAATAATATCGTAGGACAATACTCAAAATGCGGGCTAATGTTGATTAAACTAATAATCTACACCACATTGACACATTTTCACCGATTCTATTAAAATATCAAAGCTTTTTATTTACCTTTTCTATTACATACGTAGCAAGTTATCAATAATAATCCCTAATAGTGGAGCAGATCTGGAAGGAAACCAGACTCGAATAAGGAAACGTCCGTTTGTGATTTTTTTTCCTTTGCCGATAAATAAAGTTGGGTCCCCCCAACATTCCGACACATTTGTGCTGAGGAAGTCAGGGGGGGAGGAGGAAATGACATGTTAAATGAATGAGAAAATGGTTTTTCGATGATAACGCGGAGGCTTTTGATCTGATGAAAAAAGTCTTCAGATCAAAAATGAAGAACTCACGAAAATAAGCAAATTTTGTTCCCAAACTCATCGCCGTCAGATCATTATAGATATCTCGAATCCAAGGTGCAAAATTAAAAAAATTTAAATTCAGCATTTATCATGAAGGAGTGGAGTTGAGGACCCAATTTTTATTTAATAGAAGGGTATTGGTGGATATTCTGTTAGACCGGTGGCTGGGGGTGCTGCGATAATTGGGAGGGGCGGGAGAGGGTGAAAACGAAAATAATTCATATGTGTAATTGACCTATTGAGATCAGACCGACGTAATTTATTTTATTTTTTTATTTGCTACAAGATAACACTCGCATAAAATGATTTTTTTCGCAAATAAACGCTTAGTTAGCAAAATAAAAATTGCACGTTTTTTCAAACAGTTCCTTTGCCGCCCTCTAGCTCCCTTCCTAATCATTTTATCGCGTTCTGGCCGGACGGAAATTAAACGTTAATAAAAAAGCTATGAAGTGGTCAAAAGAATTTGTCCCCCACCGTGCCAAAAAAAACTGTTTGGAAAAAAACGTGCAATTTTTATTTCGCGCACCAAGCATTTGTTGGCGAAAAAAATCATTTTATGAGAGTGCTATCTTACAGCACATAAATTTTTTTAAAAATGTACGTCGGTCTGACCGCGATAGGCCAATTACCGCGTGGTTATCAGCATTTTGGTTTTCCTCCTCTCCCTCCCTTCCTAATCATCTCACCGCCCCCAGCTCCCGGCCCAACAAAGTATCTGCCAATACCCTTCTATTTTAAAAAAGTGAGTCCTCAACTCCACTCCTTCAGGATAAAAAATGAATTCAATTTATTTAATTTTTGTACCTTGGATTCGCAATATCTCGTGAATCAATGGTCTGACGTGAGATTGGGAACAAATTTGCTTATTTTCGTGAGCTCTTTAATTTAACTAACGTTCATTTTCACTTCTACTAAATAACAACTCTGGTATTTTTAGTAATTACAAATAAATTATTTTCAGTTAGCCACTCCTGAAGTTTTATTTAATTCAGTTTGCACTTGTAATAATATCTCGTTGACATTGTCACCAAACACTGAAACTGTCGTATCAACTGCAAATAAATTTAGAATTGGAGATTCATCAATACATTTATTAGTCATTTACATAGGTTATAAACAATATGAGTCCCAACACAGTCCCTTGAGCTACACTGTACCTTACTACTTGTTTTAGGTCCAACATACAATCTCCAATGTTTGTTTGCTGAAACCTGTCACTTAAATAATTTTTATTAACAATCTCGTGAGCTTCTATTTTCTTGATTATTATTTCTTTATCGGTGGTTTCAACAGCTCTTTTAAAGTCAATAAATGCCGTAAGCACTGTCTTTCCTTCCCTAACCCATAAGTTCCTTCCATTTAGATATTAACAACTGTATTGATGATTCATATGAGTGTTTTTCCCTAAATCCTGACTGGTTTTCAATTAGAATGTCATTGCTGTTCAAGTGTTCTAAAAACTCTTCTTTCCATTTTTTTGGTATTAATGATTTTTGGAACCAGTATTACTATTGCTATTTTCCACCTGTGAGATAACTGTCGCTTCTATGGGCCCATTTATAATTTTTATCAATTCTTTTCTCATAACCGCTCCTCCTGTCTTAATTATACTCATGATTATAATTCTAAACGATTCTAATTCTTTAAGAGATACTAATTCTTAATTATCTATGCATAAATTACTGTTAGTAATGTCGATGTTATTATTATTATTTTTAGTTTCCACAATATTCTTTATACTCTGCAAAATAATTATTAAATTTATTAGTTATGTTTTCTTTTTCAATTTCATTTTTATTTTTTTATATCTTTCCATTATTTCTTCATAATATTTTCTCTGTATTAATTTAATTATTTTTATTATTGTTCCCTGTACACTGCTCAGTTTTCATTAGTATCTTCTAAATGACATTTATTATACGCCAAATCTCTTTTTTTGTAACCTTTTTTAATTCTTGACAAAACCATTCATTTTTTATGCCATTGGTGCAATCTCATCTAAAATATCTGTAGTATTACAATAGAAAATTTTGTCATCTCATTCTTTTTGGTCAATAGTAGAGGAAGTTAGCCGTAGGTCGGTCTCCCCCCACCACTGACCTTGACCTTGACCGTGCACCTGTGGTCCGTTCCTTCAAGGCCACGGTGGCACCGTAGGTTCGCATAGCATATACCGTGACCTTGACCTTGGACGGCCGCAGTGCGTTTCGACTTCAAGGGCGCAGTGTTGCTGTTACCCAGAACGATCACTTGCTGTGACCTTGGCCTTGGCTAACACTATTAGAGAATGCAAGGACGGAGCTTCCTCCTTGCCACGCAACTCGTAATGTGCCGTGGTTTGATATTTTGTGACGTAGTATATCTTTTCTATAAAAGAGTGAAAGGAGTTAATATGGGATCATTCTTAACGTCAATTTCCTAGAGTAAAGAAGCAAATATGTATTCGTGCAGTTTTTGTGGTGCAAGCTTCACTCGCAGTGACAATATGCGACGTCATCAGAGGGAGGCGTGTAACAGTTTAAATGGTAATGGACCGCCAGCAAAGAAAGTGAAATTGGATTCGAATCCATCAACATCGGTAATTATGCAGACGTGTTATAGCTGTAATGTGACTTTAACAACTAACCAAATGAAGTCTCATAAAAGAACACTACAACACAGAACAAATTCATGTGTACGTTTGATGGATGGTACAGAAATTGTTCGCAGTGCTTTCAAATATAGAATCATAACATACCGAGTGCATAGTGATAATGAGAAACTGGACTATATAATATTTTTCAACGAAATTCGACATAAAATATTGAATTTACTAGAAGAAATATTATTACTTCATAAAACTGTGAAAGTAAACATGGAGACATTTGCCAGCTATATATTACAAGCACAAGAAATAGCTGAAATTAAATCGTTTAATACGTGTAATAAAATATTGGATCAAGGTGTGGATTTAAACATTGCACTCGACACTTTTATAGACATGATGGTTGCGCAAACTACTGAGTTCCAAGAGCGTGATTCTGGTATGTAAATATCTTCTGGTATGTGGAATAACAATTGACATTTTTTTTTTTATTTTTAGGGTGGGCCCTCGAACAAATAAAATTTGTTGAAATTAATATAAACAAGTACAGTCCAATGGGTGGTTCATCATATATCAAGTTACCAAAGTTCATCGCAAATAAGAAGGCCGTAGTGAATATAGAAAACCAGGACCAATACTGTTTTGCTTGGGCAGTCACTTCAGCATTGTATCCTGCAAATGGTGGTACATCTCAAATGTCATCTTATCCACATTATTCAAGAGTTCTAAATTTGACAGGTATGAATTTTCCAATGAAATTGAGAGACATTTCAAAATTTGAGGAATTGAATAATATATCTATTAATGTGTATGGGTTAGAAAAGAAATTCGAGAATAATAAAGTAAAATATGATGTTGTCGGACCTTTGCGTTATTCTCAGAAGAAACTACGTATTCATGTTAACTTATTATTAATTTCCGCGGAATGTGATCAGAATCATCATTGTAAATCGGATTGTGCTAAAACTCACTATTGTTGGATAAAAAATTTATCTGGATTAGTATCAAATCAAATATCCGCTCACGGACATAGAAAATATTTTTGTGATGGGTGTTTGCTGTATTTCTGTAACGAACGTCAGCTAATGTCTCACCAAACAAATGATTGTAATCATATTTACACTACAACACCATCGACACAATTTCGGGTTGATAAATATGGGAAACGTGTACCGGAAAATATATTAAAATTTGAGAATTTTGACAGACAAATGCAAGTACCATTTGTAGTATATGCAGACTTTGAATCCATTTTGAAACCGATAAATACTTGCGAGCCAAATCCTGAACGCTCTTATACCAACAAAACGTTTATTCATGAACCTTACTCTTTCGCGTATTACATAAAATGTTCCTTTGATAATAGCATTTCTAAATTTGAACTATATCGCGGATCTGATGCAGCAAAAGTATTTGTATCATGTATAGAGGCTGATTTAAGGGAAATTTATAATAGATATATGAAAGATGTAATCCCCATGTCCCCGCTTACAGCGATAGAAAGAGAAAATTTTGACAATGCAACCATCTGTGGTATATGTGAGAAGCCTTTTGCAGAAGGTGATATAAAGGTGAAAGATCATTGCCACTTAACTGGTAAGATACGATTCGGTGCCGCGCACTCGATCTGTAATTTAAATTATAAACTACCAAATTTTGTACCTATCATATTTCACAACATGAGTGGATACGATATTCACTTATTTGTAAAAGAGTTATGCGCTCATAAAGATAAAGTTGACGTAATACCACAAAACAAAGAAAAATATATATCTTTTACAAAACATCTTTACATGCATGATTACGTTACTGACAAGGGGGAAACAAAAAATAAATATTTGCGGTTACGTTTCATCGATAGTTTTAAATTTATGTCAGCATCACTACAAAATTTAGGGGAAAATTTAAATGAAGGCCAAATGGTTACAATGAAGAACTTTTTTACCGATAATGCAAAATTTATTTTAATGCGACGGAAGGGTGTATTTCCATATAGTTTCGTAGATAACTTAGAGAAATTAAATAATCGTGTTCTACCCACCAAGCAGGAATTCTATGACAGCCTAAATGAAACACATATATCAGATGACGATTATGAAAGGGCTAAAAATGTGTGGGAATTGTTTGAGTGCCAGAGTTTGGGTGACTATTCAGACCTGTATTTAAAATCAGATGTCCTTCTTTTGTGTGACGTATTTGAAAATTTTCGTAAAATTTGCGTGAATAAATATAAATTGGATCCAGCTCAATATTACACAGCTCCAGGTTTATCTTGGGACGCTATGTTGAAACTAACAGCGGTAGAACTTGAATTGTTAACAGATATCGATATGATACATTTTTTAAAAAAAGCTATACGCGGTGGTGTCAGCCAGTGTACAGAAAGGAAGCATATCGCAAATAATAAGTTTGTACCCAATTATGATCCCTCAGAACCGTCGTCATTTATCACATATCTTGATGCTACGAACTTATACGGTCATAGTATGTCCCAAGCATTACCAACAGGGGGATTTGAGTGGCTGTCCGAAAGAGAAATTATCGACTTAGATGTTACTAATATTTCAGACGAGAGTCCACACGGGTATGTTTTTGAAGTAGACATACATTATCCGCAAGAGTTACACGATTTACATTCAGATCTCCCTTTCTTAGTAGAAAATATTATACCCCCCCAATCAAAATCAAAATCACCAAAATTAATCCCAAATTTGAATGATAAGAGACGATATGTTGTGCATTATAGAAACTTGAAACAAGCCATTGAAAATGGTTTAATGGTGTTAAAAACCCATAGAGTACTTAAGTTCAAGCAGTCGCCCTGGTTAAAAAAATACATCGATTTAAATACGCAAATGAGAAATTCAGCGACCAATAAATTTGAAAAAGACCAATATAAATTAATGAATAATGCAGTATTTGGTAAAACCATGGAAAATGTTGATAATAGAAGAGATATAAAGTTGATTACTCATTGGGAAAATGTTAGAAGAACTATAGGTGCAAACGCATTAATCGCTCGTCCAAATTTCAAATCTTGCACAATTTTTTCTGAGGATTTTGTAGCGATTGAAATGAGCAAATTGCAAGTAGTCTATAACAAACCAATTTACGTAGGATTTTGTATTCTTGAATTATCGAAGACGGTACTGTATAATTTTTTTTATGGTGTTATTAAACGTCAATTCGGTGCTAATGCTTCTTTGTTGTACACCGACACCGATTCCTTAATTATGAAAGTTTATACAGATAACTTCTATGACTTTATTGTACAAAATCCAGAAAAATTTGATACTTCTAATTACAGGGAGGGAAATAAATTTAATATTCCAAAAGGCTCGTCTGTGCTTGGGAATATGAAAGACGAATTCCCCGAAGACCCTATTATCAGCTTTTATGGTACTGGAGCGAAAGCGTACTACGTGCAATCGGTCGGTAATGAGTTGAAAAAAGCCAAGGGAGTAAAGAAATCTGTGATTGAAAAACAACTTACAATAGATGACTACAGAAAAATTGTTGAGCAGGGCGGGTTAATATTTCGTAAAATGAATACTTTCAGAAGTCACTTGCATGATATCTATACAGAGATGCGGAATAAAGTTGCTCTTTCTTATTATGACGATAAACGTTTTGTGATTCCCAATACCACTAAAACTCTACCCTGGGGTCACTCAGACATAACATTTTTTCAGAGTGAACCAGAGCAGAATTTAAAGTGGTTAATATCAGCCTTAAATAGTGTCGTTGAACGAAATGTTTTAAAGGATGATGATAAACTAGATGTGTTACTCAAAGCAATGAATGAGTTGAGTGATTAATTGTTAATAATGTTTCTACTTGTTAACGCAAAGGTCGACAATTATAATATTCAATTGAAAAATTCATTGTGATATTTCATGTTATGTGTAAGTCGAAGTAAGAGATATTTGTATGAAATAAAATGTTAATTTATAAATAAAGATTTAAATTACTAAATGGTATTTTTATTGTATGAGTACTGTAGGCAATAAGATAGAGAGAGACGATAGGAAGAGTGGGGTGGGAAGTAGGGGGTTAGTTAGAGTGTGTAGGGAAATAATTTGAACCAATAGGAACAAGAGTGGTAGGGAGTGGAGGGGTTAGTTCAGCGTTATGGGCTTCAGAGATGCTACAAAGATTCTTTCCGTCTCCAGCTCTCGAGTTGTAAGGAAGTGTGCAAAATAGTGCTGTCTGCTCTATTCCTAGCATTCTTTGTGTTCTGTGTTTTGTGTTTCGTGCCCGTTTCTCGTGTCCGTTTTGTGTTTGTTGTGACAATGGTAGGACAAAAAAAGATTGGTGTTTCTGGTGGTAGCGGTAAGGGAGGCGCTTTGTTGAGTGCTGTGGCTGCATACTTAATTAATTATATGCCAGGGCAAGACGACAATGGCGACGCTTGTCCGGGTAATGGTGTGGCGAACAATGGCGACGCTTGTCCGGGTAATGGTGTGGCGAACAACCAGACGAGCCCTGGCGTGGGTGACAATGGCGACGCTTGTCCGGGTAATGGTGTGGCGAACAACCAGACGAGTCCTGGCGTGGGTTTACTACCGGATATTGAAATCCCGACGGATTTGACCGATTTGAACGATGATTTGCTGGGTGATTTCGATTTCTCCGAATTGGACGCGCAGGCTTTGGCTTCAGATGAAGCCAGAGCTAGTACATCTAATGGAGAGGCCTACCCGAACGCCGCGTGGTCTAGGTTCCCTACGGTTACGGAGACAAATTCTGAGGACGAATTTCAACCTGCCCAACCAAAGATTTATTCGCAGAAAGGCCAAAAGAAGATGACGACGCATCCTTCAACATCTACAAAGCAGACGCAGGTAGAGAATACCGAGAAAGATGATGACGTGTCGATTCTTAGAAGAATTTTATCGGCGCAAGCATCTGTACCTGCTCGCCTGAGCCCTATTCCCGATGTTGGCTCAGACGAGGGGCAGGTAGAGATACCTGAAAAGCCTAAGAAAGCAGCAGCTAAAAATAAAAAGCCGTTATCGGGAAGGAAACCGGTGGTTAAAAAAGCTGCTGCAAAAAAGTCGGTAGCTAAGAAACCGAAAAAAGATGCTGCAAAAAAGCCGACGAAAGTGCAACCGGTATGTTCGAGCGCGCCGTTGCCAGGATGCTCTCATGCGGTGTTGCCAACGCAGGAACCCCGTAACCGTGCTCTGGTTGTGAATGAAAGTGATTCTGATTCACAATCGGAGTTATTCTCCCAAGAAGAGCAAAATGAAACTTTCAAAAATTTCTTGAACATGTATGAACAGTTGCAGCGGGAGGATAGGGAACTTAAAAGTGCAACTGATGATGACAGCAAATTAAAGGATCACGCGCAGTCCCTCAAAAGGAAGGCGGAGATGTTGAATTCTCGGGCCGATGAAATGCTCAGAGGCATTGCGAAGCGTCGCAAAGCCTCTGAGAGATGTACAAGGAAGCTAAATGCTATAAAGAAGAAACTGGGAATAAGGTAGTGCGTAAACACACTACAGAATGTTGCATTAAAAATGTTTGTACATAAATTTAGTATTAGGTTAGGGTTAAGAGAAAAAATGTAAAAAAATATAAAAGTAAAAATGTAAAACTGAAAAAAAATGAGGTTAGATTAGGTTAGAAAAATGTAAAAAATTTAAATGTAAAAAAATAGGTTAGGTTAGAAAAAATGTAAAAAAAAATTTAAATGCAAAAATGTGAAAAAAAAATTAGGTTAGGTTAGGTTAGGTTAGAAAAAATGTAAATGTAGAAAGTAATAACACCCCCCCCCCCCCAACCCCCCCCCCGCGTCACGCGCTGGGTTATGGTTAGTTCAGGTTTATATATTAAAAAAAAAAAAAAAAAAAAAAAAAAAAGCGGGTCAAAAAATTAAAAAAAGGTTTATGCGGGCGAAGCGACCGAAGGCTGCAAGCGTCGCCCCCGCCTCTGCCAAAACCCCCCGCGCCCACCCACCCACCCGGGGGGGGGGACCAAGGTAGCGCAGTGGTATAGCGGAAAATTGTTATTTAATTTTATAATTATAATTTTATAACTCTATAATTTTATAATTATAATTTTATAATTCTATAATTTTATAATTCTATAATTTTATAATTTTATAATTTACGTGTTGAAAAAAATCCCTGCAAGTGCTAGGGATTGAACTACCAAACCTTCGTTCACAAAGTTTACAAAGCAAGCCACGTTACCACTGGGCTACCTTGGTCCTAGGAAACTCTTATACTTTACTCTTATACTTACCTATAACGCGAGTTTATATATATATTTCATGGAATTTTTGGTAAATTGTGTATTTAAGTATATAATTAGATTAGAACTGTTGTATTCATCGTAGATGAAATAAAAAATAAATTTTAATACATTTATTTATACACAAATATTGGACAAAAAAAAATATATATATATATATATAAACAACTGAAAAACTTCCAAAGTACACTCAGACACGCGTAAGGGGTCATTTTCGACTAAACTGACCACTGGGAATCGATTCCGATAATTTCCGAATCGATCCGAACACTACCGAACGCGTTATTCACTGTTTTGTCAAGGATTGGGGGAATAAAAAAATCAAAACACGTTTCAGGGGAGTTCACACATGCAAAGGCTGCAATTTTAAGCGAAAAGCCGAACTCATGCCGAACACTCCCGAAGTTTCCCGAAGCCACCCGAAGACGCCCGAGGACACGCGAGGTATCGTTTTCGACTAAATCGATCACTGGGAAGCGATTGCAACCACTTTCGGAGCGATACGACTAGCCGTTCCGGGAAAAAGTCTGCTGCGGCAAAACTAAAGGTCGGAAGTGAGTAGAAACGGTACTGGAGGACAACTGTGACCTCGATACACCTTTTGCAACACTTTTGACCGACAGTCCAAATACGAATAACCAATTTACTTAAATAAGTACCCCGTTATTTCTTATATTAAAGCAATTTTTTATTCTTTACTTTACTACTGTTATTTATTGTATATGAAATGAAATAAAAAAAGAATAACTCTTAATACATTTATTTATAAATAACAAAAATATATATACATAAAATAAAACAGAATTATCCGTCCGAATCATGCTCCACCAGAATGACTGCATCCTCATCTTCATCGGCAGATTCCTCCACCAGAATGGCTGCATCCTCATCTTCATCGGTAGATTCCTCCACCAGAATGGCTGCATCATCTTCCGAGTCAGACGATTCCGCTGTGTCCGTCGATGATTCCTCCAGAATTACTCCATCCATCTCGTCTTCGGAATCATCATTGGGCACAGTGTCCATCGACCATGTGGACGGAGACCTCTCCAATGGTTGGTATTCTTCTGGTGAGGTGGTGCTATCTGCTACACCACCCCTTGTCGCCTCTCTAACGCGCTGCAGGTAGGCACGATACCTTTCGCACAAAACGAACATGGTTGAAGTGGAAGATACAGTATTGTCTTGTACTTCAGACATGTTGGAGCGTAGAAAGTAAACTGAGGATGGTGAGGGCTTTCTTATGTATATATAGCCCCTACCACCACCCCCACCTCATCACTCCCCACCTCACTACTCACACAAATAAGAGTAGAAAGTGTCCTAATACTCATATTTTTAACACCATCAATATCAATAGCACTGTCAACATAAGCAATAATCGAAGTGAAACACAGATTTCTCTAGTAACATTGTGTTACTTACATTTAAATATTTAGTAAATAAAACAAAAAATAAGATTCAATTTAACGTTTATTTAACACTTAAACTAGTTATATAATATTTACAATAAACTAAAAATTAAATATATACATTTATTTATCACTAAAACTAATTACATAATTATTTACAATAAACTAAGAGATATATACATATTTACAAAAAAAACTACAAATTATCTGTCCATATTGCAAATATTGCAGATTTCCACTCGCCTAATCTGATAGAGTGGATCTCTGCAAGATTTGCAATATCCCCGCCTGCCTCTCATTATCCTTGTAGTGGCATGGTAGTCCACATGACGATGTCTCCCAGGATCCACCCTAGACTGGTATCCCAGAAAACATCCGTGGCAAAGATTGTATTCCATACCACCCACTACTTGGACCGCAACAAAGGTCATGGTGGTGCAGAAGATGCCATCCATCGGGTTCACCCTTGCTAAATATTCTGATGTTATCCACCGCTGCCCTCTTTGGTGGGGAACATCTACGACGATACCCTCATCATCACTTGAATCGTCTGCACCCTCTTCAGCGTCAAAAAATTCCTCATCGTCTTCCTCGTCGCTTTCCTCATCGCCTTCCTCATCGTCTTCAACTTCTACCTCGTCGTCTTCGGGAGCAGCCAAGTCGTCCTCTACCTCTTCAAGGTACCATATATTGTTGAGGACATCTAGGGATGCTAACCAGTCCAGGAATCTGAGGTTAGCCCAACCAGCAGGTACAGCAGCCATATTAATACTTGGAAACGAATATATAAGACAGTAGACGGAATGATCAACGTTGAAGTTTGCAAAGCAACTGATCTAACGTGGAGTTACACCTCCTCTTTTAAACATGTTGCTGGTGACGTCACATCATCTCTAACGACATACCATGGCTCTAATATCGGCAATTCCAGCGACTACTTAAACAAACAAGGCCATGAGGAGGAACTCAGTTATTATTCAGCTGTCATACCGTACACTTGTTTTTAAAACAGCAATGTCTTGTCCAAGAGAGTGGCAATCGAAACCAACAATCGCCGTATATCCATATAGTATGGATGGTGCAATTCTGTGCTATAATTGTTCCCAATTCTGGGCAAAGCAGCAAATTAATCCATGTACTGGACTATGTTCAAATTGTATAAAAGAAAATCCAGTGCCAGTGAATACCGTCCGAAAAGCAGCATCACGTGAGCGTCTGGAGCAAGAGTGCTACAAGTGTCTACAACCCACGACTCGTACAAATTTTGGAATTATCCGAGATGTTTGTGAGACATGCAAGGTGGAGCACCCATTGAGGCAGCGGTGTCTGGTTTGCAACAAGTACACTGGTGATTGTTGGAACAATATTTGCAGCAAATGCAGAGACGAGAAGACATACAGTGTTTTACTTTGTGAATATGTTGGACATATTTATGGAGGTGTGATGAAACACAACAGAGAATGTTTCTGTCAGGAAGCGTTACTGTCGAGACGGGGGGATTTCATCTGATTAATTCCATAAATATGTATTTGTATTTTTTCTGTATTATATACGTTTTAAATAAATATATTTAATCTATAATTCGTTGTAAATATTTTCTTCTCAATAAAATTTATTAAAATGATTTTCTTGATTTCATCTAATAATTTTTAGGAGTAAAAATTAATTCAAAAATTTTAACAAATTTGCATTTGTATATATTTTTTCGTTAATGTGTATATAATTACTAAGGCTTTGGAGTCTTATATGGGGAAAATAAATAAAACAAATATTAATGGAATACACACATTTTATTATGAAATTTCTAAACATAAGTAAAATATTAGTTGTTATAAATATACACATTTTATATAAAGAATGTGACAATATTAAATAAGAGCTGCTTCGTTAATCCAAGAGTTGTGGTCATTAGAGAATCCGAGCCACTTCACAAAAACCTTGTTCCCTCTCCTTCTTAAAACCTTTTCCACCAAGTAGACATCAGGGTATTTAGCTTTTTGTAGCTCCATTTCATAAAAGCACCCCTTTATTGGTTGGCCATGAATGTCCTGGAGTGTATATGTTGTGGGATTTGTTACATTTATTTTAACGATCTTGAAAAGTTCAGTTGAAAAATTTGGTGTGAACCCCTTTTCAAATATACCTTTATATTTACTGATTCGAACTAGATCGCCAATACGAAATTTAGGTTTCAAAGCAATTTTAATGTGATTATAAGCATTTAAACGTGTAGTTGGTTTAACATCAGCAGGTTTCATACCAGTCGTACGATGTATTTTATTATTGTACAATTTTGTAATGTCGGATAGAATGTCAACCCATTTGTATTTACCTCTAGCTGAGAATTCTTTATATAACCAGGTTTTTAATGTTCGTATTACTCTTTCTGCAATTGCTGCTTTTTTCGTACTATACGTGGAGTAATGATTAATGATGTACTGTTTCATTAAAGCAGAAAAGTTTTTGTTGTAAAATTCCGTACCCTGATCGCTTTGTAGATTTTTAGGAGAATAATTTGATTCTTGTAAAATACTTCTCATAGCCTTAGTAATTTCAACACCAGTTTTATTTTTTAGAGGTTTAGTCCACAAATATTTTGAGTAACAGTCGATCACTACGAGAATGTATCGATAACCATTGTTTTCATCAGCGTATGGTTGCATTTCAGCTAAATCCATTTGCCATAAATCACCATAACCTTTGATTATTGTTCTTCTTCTACGGAAATTTCTCCTACAAGCTTTATGCAATTCGTTAACAACTTGTAATTTCTCATTACTAATCACCATAATTGAAGTTTAAGTCAGGCGTTTATATAGATAATTTAGGTCTGTTTTTTCACTTTTTTCCTAATGTAGCAGCGTTGTCCGTGACTTCAGCCACTATTTCATCTATCACTTGTTGATTACGATCGTTCCTCCCAGCTTGTGCCACAATATTTCCAAGTGATTTCTGTCGCACTGTCATACCTTTCAGACGGGATTCATCGAGAATGTGGTGCACTTTGCTTATTGCATCATATAAAATAGTATAATTGTCCTCGGTTAATTTCTTAACTCCAGAAATTTCTTTATTAATGTGTTGCAGAGCGTCATTAATCATCTCGGTAATTTTGCTGTGTACAAACTTACTATATTCAGTCCACTGATTCTCCATAAAAGCAATGTGTGACTTTTTAATGTCTTTCATACATTTATCGATATTTTCGTCTACATAGTTACGAGTTACACCATCTTTTTGATTTATTGGTTCACCAATGTTCAGTAAACGCTTATTTTGCATATCAAATTGATTATCTGCGGTAAGTTTAAAACCAATACCTGGAGGTCCATGTACGATAATCGATTTATTATTATTACTTCTTCGTCTACCGAACTTGTCAATTGTGTTGTTTACAACAGCCATTTCTGTTTACGTCTGACCCCGTTTAAGCATTTCACAATATTTTATACTAATTAAATAAGTGTGAAATGAATTTTAACTTCACTAATAGATTATCCTTTCTTCCCTCATTTCTTCCAATAAACTGACTATTTCGTTATTGACACCATTGTTACCAACCATTTTTGAGCTATAGAGCAGGCGTAGGCGGTCCACCAGTTCTTTCGGTTTATTCCAATATACATAGTCAACACCTCTATTATTGTATAATTTATTAATAGGAACACCTAAGCCAGTTTTAGATCTCGTCACAACTGTAGAAGATACCAATGGTTCTATAATATTAGTGAATTTCTTCCATTTAGCTTTATTCAAACCCTGTTTCATATCATAATTTTTATATGGTGCTTTTGTCTGTTTTAAAATCCCCCCATATAATTGACACTCTTTGTCGCCAATAATAGCCTCATTACTACGCGAAATTTGTGGTTGTTTCATAAATATCATATCATATAACTTAGGACTGCCAGAATACGTCCCCACCTTCTTAGTTCCACGCCACAATGTGATATTTCCATTAGAAAAGCGTATTTCAGCATTACCCATTTGTAGTTTTTCTGTATGGGGGTCTAAACGTACACCGTATATAGTATCATACCTAGCATTGTCGAATTTCAGATTTTCTAAATGTGTTTGCACTATATCACATTTTCCTTCTGCGCCACTAATAGAACTTTCTGAACATGGAGTGCTCATTAACGACGATCCCGGTGGTGTTTCCAAAAAATATTGTTGACTTGCATTTTTGTCACCATCTTCATCACTAGTTTCAGGTGTTGCTTTAAATGTACTAGTACTAGCTCTTGCACTTTCTATCGGTTGTGTTGGTTTCTGAGGTTGTGTTAGCGATTGGTTATGTGAAGCAGATGATATAACCTTTAATGGTTTTGTTATGGGTTCATAAATTTTTTCGAGTGTTAACTGATTCTCAACGTTTCTTCTCTTCACAGAGTTGAATTTTTTGCGCACTGAATCGGTGGCCTCAATCAATTCACGTTTCAGTCTTATTTCTTCTCTCATGTTTCTACCTATAGCACTACTGAGTTTATTCTCACCATTGTCATTCATGTCTAACAAATGCAGCCTCACTGCTGAAGTTATCCCGATGCTATCTGTAGACCAATTAAAATTTTAATTACAATACTTCATGGATATATGAAACTATCAAGTTCTTTGCGATATCTCCCTTCATTTACTTCTCTATCCTTGTCAATTACAAGAAACCCATATTTGTCTTTCCAGCACTCTGCACACATTTCTTGAAATTCTTTATAAGTCACATCCGGTGAGACATGGTCTGAGAAAATGTGGTGTAAATTCATATCATCCTGCTTAAAAATTGCTATGAAATTACTATTATCCCTTACCAACTGTTTAGGGACGCGGGAATACGTTTGTGCCAAATAGAAACAATCTACATGTTTATGACGCCCCATTGAGAAGTATGCTCGAATAACATCTTGCTTTTCACATATAACATCATCAAATATAAATATAGACTCAGGCTCAGCGTCGGATGGTTGCACTATTTCCGCGTTGTTACTGAAGGTGTAATATCCTAGCCCCGTAATCGGTGCTAATATATCGCGTAAATATTCATACTTGGGTTGATGTAAGGACTTTGAATATAAGTAAATGTTTGAAAAACGTAGCCCAAGTGGATGAGTAAGCAAAGTTATTAGTAAATTTGTTTTGCCACAACCACTTGGACCTATTAAGAGTCCGCGAATAGTTGAGGGAAGTAGCGGGCCATGGCGTGATTCGACTTGTAGTCCACACCCTACTTTTTCATCTAAATTATCTACAGCAAGTTTCTGTTTCTGCTTCACAATGCGCATCGTAGCACGGATGGATACTATATAAATAGATGTACGTATTGTGATTGTTATTTAAATGGTGTCAACCGAGAAGCACACACGTGAAAATCGTCGTGGTTTAAAGATTGGTAAGGGGGTAGTCAATTCTCTAATAAATAAGCTCCCATTTGAACTACACTTACCGGGAGGTTACCAGTATTGTGGTCCAGGCACCAAATTACAAAAAAGATTAGCCCGAGGTGATCCAGGCATAAACAAACTCGATGCTGCATGCAAGCAGCACGATATTGCATACGATCAAAACACCAGTAATTTAGCAGCCCGACACAAAGCAGACTATCAACTTGAACAAGCTGCCTGGAAACGAGTTAAATCAAAAGACGTAAGTTTCAAAGAAAAGGCCGCCGCGTGGTTAGTTACAACTATAATGAAGGGAAAGCAACGTCTTGGTATGGGTTGTACGTCAACAACACCCCGTACTACAAAGAAACGTATAATTAAAAAGAAAAACAAGAAAAAAACTAGAAATATAGCTTTTGGTGCTGGAATAGTACGTAAAGTACGTGATGACATACGTAAAGCCGGTGGTAAACGAAAAATCGCTAAGGACACAAAAAAAGTTACGCAAATTGCGCTTCAAGCAGCACGACGACACATGAGAGCAGCTGGTGGAAAACGTAATATTCGTACACCTAGGATAATACCAATACCGAAAGTGGGTGGAATTCTACCATTAATACCCATTTTTGCTGGATTATCAGCTTTGGGTAGTTTAGCTGGCACTGCTGCTGGTATAGCTAAAGCTGTAAATGATGTTAAAACGAGTAGAGAGGAATTAGCTGAAAAAAATCGCCATAATAGGCAGATGGAGGCGATTTCTATAGGAAAAAGTGGTAAAGGGCTATATTTAAAACCATATCGCAAAGGACTAGGACTTTATCTAAAACCACAAAGTTCAAAAAACTTCTAGATGCTCTACCCCGAAAACCTCTCACTAATATCGATCTTAAATATTATGCAGAGAAGATGAAAGTGCCCTATTTTCGGGGGATATTTATGCGGGACACTCTACCATATTCTGGACCACGTCATAATGAGTCGGCCATCATAAATCTAGACAGTATAAATGGCCCTGGAACACACTGGGTTGCATTTAAAAAACGTGGTAGTTTAGTCACATATTTCGATAGTTTTGGTGATTTACCCCCACCGACAGAATTAGTTTTATATCTGCGCAGAGGTTCAAAGTCGACCGACAAAATTTACTATAACTATGAACGCCAACAAAATTTTAACACAGTGTGGTGTGGTCATTTGTGTTTGAAGTTTCTCACTACAAAATAACTACAAACGCTTGTGAAATAACATCTGCAGACCTTGAAATGGATCGGGAAAGCATCAAGCAGATGGGTCAATCACTAATCGCATTCTCCCGTTTACGCAGTCTATTGAAGATGAGCAAACAACAACTGGCAAATATGCCTAAAGAAGTAATGATTGGATGTGCTGCACATGAAATTGCATTAGTATGGGACAAACTACCCCAGCATCTCCAGAATGATATTGATATTTTAAAATATCAATACTGTCAGGAACATTATCATGATGATGATGATGATGGCGGTGGTAGCAGTGTTGATGTTAATGATGGGCCGCCGCCTCGAAGAATATTTTGCTGCTACTGTAAAGTGCGCGATGTCAATGTTGCATCAAATAATGAGATACAAACGTCTCCGTCATCCAGCAAAAAACGAAAATTACACCACGATTATTGCTGTAGTTCACAATAAATTCATGAGAGAACACTAAATATCATCAGTCATGTCGTATACGTTCACTCTATCAAACCGATCTAGTGTGCTCAGTGCTGAGTTTTATCCTCCCATTGAATTAGATACTAATAGTCGATATGGGTTAGGATTAACAGGATTCTATTCTTACAATTCTATATTCAATGTGGACGAAACCAACAATCGTTTTTGCTATCGAATTGGACCAAAAGTAGCCCCCACACTTATCCACATACCTTGCGGAGCCTATGAAATTGAAGAGATATATCGTGCAATACTGAAAGCTATGCCCGGTGATAAGAAAGAGGAAAAAGAAAAACTATTTCGACTGCGAGCGAACAACAATACGCTAAAGTGTGAGATTTGGTCAAAATATGGAATTGACTTTACACAAGCAAACTCTATTGGTAATTTATTGGGATTTGAATCGACTTATTTGCATCCAAACACTAATCATGAATCAACATTACCTGTTGATATTATGAAAGTAAGGATGATACGTGTAGATTGCAACATTATCTCTGGAGCATATCTGAATACCCTTAAATCCCATACCCTTTTCGAGTTCGACATAGACGTTGAACCAGGTTACAAACTTACCAGAGAGCCAGCGAACATCATATATTTGCCTGTTAGACCTGAAGGACGTCAGTTTATCGACAACATTACACTACGCATATTGGATGATAATGGAGATTTAATCAATTTTCGTGGTGAGAAGATTATCGTAAAGCTAGAATTGAAACAGTTTTAAAATCGCAAACACAATGGGTTTCCGATATAATCAACAACGATTAGCACACAATCGTTTCAATGTGATTGACGATAAAAAGACTAATGACTGCGGAAATCGACTCATTCAACGTGTAGAGCTTAAACGGTTAAGACATAACCTGCCAGCTAAAGATCGTGCATTTCTTCGATCCATCGGATTGAAACTGAGAGAAAAATAGTTAATAATGGTGACTTTTACATCTAGTGAAAAACTTGAGGTGTTCGAGGAACCTGTATTCGATCAGTCACTCGTTAGCTTACATGAGCATACATATAAACCACACGGTTCACCATATTATAGAAACTCTGATGAAGTACGCATTCCTGTCAATTTTCAGGACTTAATACTTGACATTACAGAGAGTTACATTTATATAGAAGGAAAATTTACCCCTAGTGATGTTACCAAGAAGTGTTATCTATCTAACAATGCGCTAGCTTTTCTCTTCGAAGAAATAAGATATGAAATGGGTGGTGAACAGGTCGCCGTCGTTAGGAAGCCTGGCATCACTACTACAATGAAAACTAGGGTGTCATATGGACAAACATCCCTCCCATCGCTACTAACTATAGGTTGGGGTCTCACCGAGAAAAAACAGGATATTTTAGATACTACCAGCCACGTTTTCAGCGGTAAACTCCCTCTTAAGTACCTCATGGGTTTTGCAGAAGATTATACCAAAGGTATTTTAAATACAAAACAGGAATTAATTTTAATTATAGCACGTTCCTTTAAAGACTCTTACATTGGAGAAGTTGATGCACAGTTAGAAATTAACAAAATCGAATGGAAGATAAGACATATTGTGCCTGAAGTTAGACAAAAGGTTAAACTATTAAAGAAAATTGATACGAGCAGTAATAATGCTAAAGTTAAAATGGCTTACCGTATGTGGGATCTCTATGAGCTACCCACTCTACGTGATACTGCTTCTGATATATGGGCTGTTAAAACCACTAACAGTCTTGAGAGACCTCGATACATCATTATCGGATTTCAAAACAATGGCAACTCTAGTGACAGAACCAAGGACGCCGCAAGTTTTATACATGCAGATATAAATAATATTCGGCTATATTTAAATGCCGAAGTATTTCCATATGAACGTTGGAATTTAAATTTCGATAAGAAACTCGACTCTGCAGCCTACTACGCCTATGAAAATTTCCAACGTAGTTATTACGATAAAGATATGAGTGAACCTATGATGGACCTTGGCGAATTCAGAAAAAATCCATTGTTTGTTATTGATTGCTCACACCAACCAGATGCAATGAAATCATCCACCGTCGATATAAAAATTGAATTTGAGACACGGAAGACGAAGTTTCCCGAACAAACTCGAGTATATGCACTTATACTTCACGATGCGTATTTAAGTTATAGCGCATTAGATGGTTCAGTTCAGTGTGGCATTGCTGGTGCTAAGTAACGAATACCTATTACCATGACGTCATTAGGTAGCCAATTTCCTACTTTGATAGTTGACTTGCAGGGATTTCAATATAAAACAAATGATTTTACCGTTAAAGAATTAGCTGTTCTATGTTGTAACACTAATCAGCAAGCACACTATTTCTTCAAACCACCAAATCCTTTCTCATCACTAACCCAAGGCGAACAGACTCACTACCGATGGTTAGAAAACAACTACCATGGGGGCATAAAATGGAGTGATGGATATATTCAACTGTCAGAATTCCCACTAATACTTCATCGACTTTGTCAAAACGCTGTTAATAATTTTCGACGCAACGTATTGTCAGAGGATGTTATAATTGTATGCAAAGGCAAATTAAAGAAAAATGTTCTACAGCATCATCTAAAATGGAATAGAGTTATAGATCTAGATGACTTCTCACCCTGCATACCCAATCTAAAATCGTTAAAGGTACCAAGATGTATGGAACACACCCAACCAAAATATAGTCACTGCTCTCTTGCAAACGTTCACTTTCTTAACAAATGTATTATAGATTTAAATATAGAGTTAAAATAAATATCTTTAAATATGTTTATATTTAGGATTAATAATTAATATTTTTTAATGTATGTCACCAAAAATAATTATAAATAAATTAATGTATAATCTAATAATGTGTTTCATTTATTTCAATTTTAATTTTAAAAATAAAAACAACTATATTTCCATAATAATAATTTTATTACACCATTTACATATTAATATTATTAACAGAAGAATTACAATAAGTGATTAACTACTAATTGAGTTGTCTTCATCCTGTTCTTCATCAGATTGGTCGAGTTGATACTTTTCAATAATTTTCTTAGGTAAGTATTTTTCTATGTCACATAGGAAATGTTTTAAATTTATTTCCACTAGTTGCTCACAGAATTCTTCTAAATTCACAATACCACGAGAGAATTTACCACATAGTTGTGCACCTCTGTAATACCTCTCAGAATCCTCATTAAGCTGTTTAACTTTTTCAGCATCGAAGCAGTAATTCAGATCATAATTTATTGCATGGAGTCTATCCATACTTAAGTCGCCTAGTACAGAAGATAGTCTTTCAATTGCCGAATTAATGTCTTCTGCCCTTACCCAACGTTCTGCTGAATATTGCATCCACATTCTTGCCAGTTATAGTGAGGCTAGAAATTACATAAATAAAATTAGAACAAGTTATCAAATATATGATAAAACTACTTACATCTCTACTACTATTGTAGTGTATTTATAATATTTCAGTCTAAGTTATACTTTCACTATACCTTATTTATTGGTCTGATAATTTAAAGTATACAAATATTTTAAATAGTTTAAATCACGCAATAATTTCGAATTTTATTAGTGACCTTGATTTAGCACCGGTATAAATGGGTGAATTCTCTCCTAAATAAATCAACGCATATTTACCACTAGACGAATTTATTTCTTCTATAAAAGTTATATTTAATAGTTCAGCAATACGTTTAGGCAAAAATGATTTAAAGGTAGTACTTGTACTTTCATCAAATAAATGTACTAATATCGATTTTCCAAAACGTGTATTAAGCATTAACATTTTTTTAATGGCGTAAACCTTATTTAAAATTAACGATGAAATAGGTTTTTGGTCTAAAACTTCAGTATCTTTAATAATAAGTTCATTAAGGGCTAATAAATCGATATTGGTAGTCATATTTAAGTAGTTGAGTACAGTGAAAGAATTACTAACCAAGAAATATTACAGAACTTTGCTTACTTAAAATATTTCAGATCACAACACTATGCTCACTTATTAACTGTAGGTGAACCAGACTAAATATGATTTTGTTCTAATAGTCCGTGCTTTTTTTATAGAAAAAGTATACTACGTCACAAAATATAGAACCCCACCACATTTTACTGTGTACGTATTGAACTAATGTAATTTTAGAGGTCAAGTTGCGTGGCAAGGAGGAAGCTCCGTCCTTGCATTCTCTAATAGTGTTAGCCAAGGCCAAGGTCACCGCAAGTGATCGTTCTGGGTAACAGCAACACTGCGCCCTTGAAGTCGAAACGCACTGCGGCCGTCCAAGGTCAAGGTCACGGTATATGCTATGCGAACCTACGATGCCACCGTGGCCTTGAAGGAACGGACCACAGGTGCACGGTCAAGGTCAAGGTCAGTGGTGGGGGGAGACCGACCTACGGCTAACTTCCTCTACTGTCAATTTCCATTTTTTACTTTCTAATAAATTTTCAGTACATACATTTTCAAACCTGTAAATGTATTTACTATAGAATTCGCAATGCATTTAAAAAGATAGAGAACATTTAAACAGGTCCATTGGCTAACTGTCTTAAGTTGGCGTGTTTTGTTGTTTTGCTAGTAAAATGAGATTCGATGGAATTTGATAATCCTTCGGCTTGACTTCATGAAACAGTTAACCAAGTTCGTGCCACACGCATTACAGCCTGTTTCCCGACGAGTTCCCCTCTTTCATATATTTACCCTCCGGCTACGCCCCTACTCTCGACAATTTTCTGTAATTGTCTGATACCGGCAAGCGCCATTTCTATTGCTTCTTCCCTAAGGTGTTAGTTTGAATAGTCACAGACGTAGTTTTATCTTTTTGATTTTTATTAAAATTAAGTAGAAAATGTTGGAGTAAAGCTGACTCAACACAAAAATCAATCAAAGTATTTATAAACATTTATGAAGGCCTAGATCTATCTATACAGGGTGTCTCACCGGGAACTGAATCGATCGATATAGAGAAAAGTACGCATCAGAAAATTTTGAAAATTGATGGCACTTCCGCTTATACCGGAAGTCGATACCAAATTGCTTATTTGAAATCGAACACCCTATATATTTTAGGGTTTTCGAAAAGAGCATAAAATTTTGAGTCGAGAATATGTAGCTTATCCTATACCTAAACCTAGCCGTTTCAGAGATATTTGACATTTGATAGAAAATTTGACAGATGCAACGGTTTGCAAGAGCCGTTATAACTTTCTTCGTGTAAAATATCCTCATTTGCTTCTTGTCACATAAAAAGAACACAATGAGAACTACATTCTACAACTAAAATAAATTCAATAATATCATACCAAGTGTTCCATTTTTCGCGTTACATTTTGTCAACTTCAAACCGCGAAAACTTCTTGTTCAAGGTCAAATTGAACACCCTGTATTTTTTTACGTCAAGTTGTGTACAATTGAATTCCCTTTTTTCTGATATTAGCATTGTGGGGGTTAAAGTTACAATTTTTTGAAATATTTGCGATTTTATTAGAAATTCATGAACTATTGTAATCATTTCATCAAAATAGCCATGATTAGAAAAAATCAGTCATTATCTTATGTCAAAAAATGCCAGCACGTTTATATTACACCCACGAAGACTTTTTAAATTTGCTTATTATTTATGAAGAATGTGATAAAGTAATATCAAGAACTTGCAGTACATTTGCTACTCGATATCAAGAAAAACGGAAACCGTCACCAAACATTGTAAAACGCATACTGGAAAATTTTAAAAATTATGGCTCTGTCAAGGCAAAAATGCAAAGAAGAAAGCCTATTGTTGATGGCTAAAACATTGAAATAGTCATTCTGGGATATTTTCATGCCCAAGGATGTCATTAAGACAAGCTGCTCTGGAATCGGGACTATGCAAAGATTCAATTCACAGAATCTTATTAAAACATAAGTTTCACCCGTTTTCATTCCATACGGTTCAAGGATTAAAAGAAACAGATTTCCTAAGAAGACAGAATTTTTGTGAGTTTATTCTAATAAGGTCTGAGGGTCACGATTCTTATTTGGGAAATATTATATGGACAGATGAAGCAAAGTTTACTAAAAATGGACTTTTTAATAGACACAATTCGCATTATTGGAGTGACTCAAATCCTCATATGTTCAGAGAGCGAAATTTTCAGGAAAGTTGGCAGTTCAATGTTTACTGTGCCATAAGAAACGATAGTAGTGGCATTACAATTTTATCAGGAAAATTTAAACGGTAAATTAAATTTTCTCTTCTGCTAATATGTATAGGTAAATTTTTGTTTTTTTTTTTAGGTGAAAGATCTCAATATCTTACAAAATTTGAATAATAACTATTTAGAAAATTTAGCTCTCGCCGAACATAGAACATGATTCTATTGTTTTTTGTCCAATTTAAACTTTCCATCTTTAAATGCAAGGCCATCTACGATGCTAAATTATATGAAAAAAATCAAAAAACCATAGTAGACATTTTTTTATAAAAAAAAATATTAACAAAACTTCTTCAAAATCATTCGAAAACCCAGAATCCGAATAAATTTAGTTGAATTCTAAAAGAAGGGGCTCCCACGAATCGTAGCCCCACATTTATTTCCCTATTCTGTACGTAGTAGGATCGACGAATATGCCTGCGGGAAAGACTTCCCCCACCACGCGTCACATCCCCTCAGCTCGAGCGCCCGAACGTCCAAAATTCAGAAATAGCCCGATTTTCAAATGCGTTATCAAGGTACTAAACGAAATCTTACGAAAATTTAAAGGTAATTTCATCAGGAACAAATAGCTTTTTGAAAAATCGTTCTATGACCATTTTTGACCATTTCCACGCTGTTTTTTGGAAACACCTTTTCTACATTTCCGCTATTTCTGCTAAAAGTTATTAATATTTTTGCATGAAATTTTTAGAGTAGGTACGAACAAAATCTACAATTTAAGCTTCGAAACAACTTCCTACGATAATTACAGTCCCTGTAATTAAATGGCAAAAATTGCTATATTTAGCGGGTTTTTAATTTTTTGTGCAAAAAGTTATTGACCGATTTTAATTGTCAAAAACTCATTTTTTCGTCTTTTTACGAGCTATTTCGTAGTATTTTTTGTAAAGCAAAATTTTTTTCCTTCGCATCGAAAATGTGAAAAAATCTGTTTTCGGCACTTTCATCCCCCTTTTCGACAGGTTCCAAATAAAATTTGCTTTCCAAAACATACACATCTAATTCCCACTATTTTTCTCCTAATTATCACGTTCACAAAATGCACTGAGAACTTTTTCGCTATCTGACCTACCAAACAATAAAGCCCCTGGAAAAGACGGCGTCGAATACAAGCTGCTCAAATATCTCCCGAGGAAAGGTGTTGTGCAGTTGACGTATATCGTTAACGCGATCCTGCGACTACAGCACCGGCCCAGCCAGTGGAAGTGCGCCGTGGTCATTCCCATTTTGAAGCCGAACAAGAACGCGAAGTTCGCCGGCAGCTACAGGCTCATCTCGTTGCTGTCGGCGATCTCCAAGTTGGTGGAGAAGATCGTCCTGATCAGACTGAATACTGTTCAGGAGGAGCTTCACATCGACGATGAGTCCCAATTCGGTTTCAGGAAGGGCAGGAGCAAGGTGCAACAGGTCGTTAGGATAGTTAATGACGTCAAAGTGCAATACAACCTCGGGAAGAGCACCACCATGGTGCTGCTCGATATTGAGAAGGCATTCGACACCGTCTGGATCCCGGGGTTACTTTACAAACTACACCACTACAACTTTCCGACTTACTTCACTAAGCTCATTCATTCGTTCCTGACGGGCAGATCCCTGCAGGTTCGGGTGAATTATAAACTGTCAACACGACGGGACATTCGCGCGGGAGTCCCTCAAGGATCATGCCTATCACCGAAGTTGTACAACTTGTACGCCTCAGACTTCCCAGAGTTCCCGAATACGAAGCTGGCCAAGTACGTCGATGACACAGCCATGTATGCGCATTCTCATAACGCGCAAGCAGCGAATATGCTGCTGAAGGCGCACATGGCTCGTGCCACGGCTTATTACGACCAGTGGAAGATTCGGGTGAACACTGAGAAGTCCGAAGCGATAGTCTTCACGCGTCGGTTCATTGAGAACAAAATCATAACACCCATTTCAATCAGGGGAAACAAAATCCCAACCAAGAGATGCGTGAAGTATTTGGGGGTAAGACTTGACCAAAGACTGACGTTCAATACCCATATAAACGAGACAATACGGACGGTCTACTCCCTGTCCAGGAGTCTGTATCCGCTTATGGTCAGGGGTAGCAGACTTAACCGAGAAAATAAAAAATTGTTGTACACAATGGTGGTCAGGCCATCCATCACATTCGCGGCACCGGTGTGGTGCAGCATACCGGTCACGACAATGAAAAAACTTCAAGTAGTTGAGCACAACTATATGCGCCTCATATCGAATTCTGGAATGTTCACCTCCCTCAGAGACTTATACGCACATTGTAACGACATAACCCCGATAGCGGACTACGTCCAATATATCTCTCAAAACTTCTATTCGTTCAAGTTGGGCGATAGTCCGCTAACAAGACACATGACACAAATTAGACAGCATCATGCCCCATTTCGGATTAAACACCCCTTACCATACCAGACGTTACCGATTGTCCGGCAACCTCTGTAGCCAAGCTTCAACAACTATAACTTCCGCTTACCCTATCCACCTTTACAAATATTTCATATCTTTGCGTATCTTTAAATTTTTTCTGCCCCCCTCTTCCTTTCTGTTTGTATCCTTTTTGTCGCGTTTATTATTCTTGTTTCTTTTTGTGCATTTTTGTCTCTAAATTCACTTCTTGTCACGAATCTCTAGCAAATTAAAGCATTATGAAATCAAAATTCTTAAAGCTAAAAGTTTAGGCCAGCCTAGCGCAGCCCGGCGTTCATGCGTTTCACAGAAGGTATCTCGTTTAAAGTGAACAAGTTGTATAAAGTATGTGTAATTTTAAGTTTTTTAAAATCTTTTACATTTGATGTTTTTAATGGTATTACCTATTTTTATTTGCTTTGCTAAAAGGTGTTTAGGTTAAGTCTTAAAATTTATTTTTAACCAAGCCAGATCCGGTCGGCCCGGCCTTGCAATCGACCACTGCGATCAATGCGGTGGTTGCACGGCCGGTCCCCGGACGGGTTCTGGGGCGGTATTATTGCATTAGAATTTTGAATAAATCTGTTTTGATTGATTGATTGATTGATCAACAATACCCTTGACAACAATTTTGGTAGTAAAGTCTGGCTCCCAGGTCCAATTTTTTCACACTAAGAATGTTTGATGTCTCTTAACTACAACTTAAAATACTTCACAGAAATTTTCCATGTTGTGATTTTATCCATTAACGAAGGTTATGAATTTGGTTATTTTGAATTTTTTTAATTACAACACGGGGTTAATGTAGGGGTGAAAGTATGCACTCCTTCAGGAGAAATGTAAAAAAAAATGTAATTGATAAACGTTACTATAATGTTCAGGCATATTTATATGATTAAAATAGACATTTGTACTTTATTTATACTGGTGATTATTCTTCAATTGTACTTGTGTATTATTAGTATAATTTAGTTTTATTGTAGTGTATACGCTTAAATACTTAAATACTTTGACTATCCCCCTATCATCTGTACTAGTCTATAGGAATAATAAATTATTATTATAATTAGATGAAATTTGGCAAGAAATTGATCAAGATCGAATTAAAAGTTTTATTATGATATGCAGGCGTCAAGCTGTAAACAAAAATAAAAAAATTATTTATTTATAACAAGCAAAATAAGTTTTTTGATAGACTAAGTACTACATTAGTGAAATAGTTATTTGCAAAAATCGTATTAATTTCCTTCAGTTTAACAGTATTGATGCTTGGTCACACAAAAGGGACCCATGATGTTTTCATAAAAATCTGGTTTTAAAATAAAAGGCATATTTTGCGGTGCAGGGAATCTGCTTTTATCATGCAGTATTTTAAGACTGAAACAATAGCATAAAAAGAACCCTCTAATATATGTTACTTGTGTCCTGCTGTAAAAAGTATGTGGCAGTACAAGTAATAGATTTTACGAAACAACGGGATATTCAGCGTGTTGTAAATAATGGCTTTCACGACCGCTTCTTTGTTTCAAAAGACAATCTGAAATACATGGTTTCTTTGTAAAATGGCAGTATAATGATATCCAAAATCTTTTACGATTTCTTTGCCTGGGAATAATCAATACTTTGGTGCTTGCGATAAATAATTCATCTTCGTTAAAACAAAAAAATTAATTATTTGTTAATTACTACAGAAAATATATACATGCCAAAATAACATGATCAGATCTAATCAACTCGTCGTATTATCATTTATCAGGAAATAATGAACAAATGTAGTGTCGATAAATTTTATATTGATACTATACAAAAGATCACAAATGAACCAAAAATATAACAACAATCGAACAGAACATACAAAGGAAAATAAGTCAATTAGTAATATACAGAATGTGTTAAGTACGGAGTTCCACGAGGCACAGTTTTGGGACCAATCTTAATTTGTATATATGTTAACGATGTATTTAAATTACTAATAGATGCTGAAATAATAGGCTATGCAGATGACACGGCTTTCTCCTTTACAAATACTACTTGGGAATCATTGAAAGGTAAGGCTGAGAGAAATCTTAAAACGGTAGTAAATTTCTTTAACAGTAAACTAACAATAAATTTTGACAAGACACATTACTTACCGTTCTTTAGCTATAGCAATGGCCTACCCAAGTATAATTCAGTCAATATAGAGCATGAAGATTCTAGGGTTGTAATAGCTCCTGTAAAAAGTATCAAGCATCTGGGCATCGCCATTGACTGCCATTTAAAATGATTATGATTTATTTCAATTTAAATGATGCACCTGTTAATTACTAAAATCTCTAAGATTAAATTTGGATCTAACTGTTCCTAAAACATTTGTTCTTTTTCCTTAGTCTGTATCATTACTATGAAACGTTTATATACACTTTTTTGTTGCTGATTGTTAATAAGGCTTAGTTAATCCCACGAAAAAGGTTCGTCTTCTGTGGGTTATTCTAATGTTTGTTTACAGTTTTGATTGTTTACTTACTATCTAGGTAATTGTAATAATTGCTTAATTACCATATTTATGTATTTACTTAGTTTCATTGTAAACACATTTTTGATAAATAAACTATTCTACTCTATTCTACATGAAAAACAGAAATAGTAATAAGCAGAGCACTGTGCTTAGTGCTCGTTTAAGCACTCCTAAGCACTTAAGAGTTTAGGAGCACTCTTTAAAATTGGTGCTTAATGTTTCAAGCACTTCATGAAAGGACTTAGTAATCGCGCAAAGTGCTCGCGAGCACTCGGACAATGCTTGCAGGACTTTAGTGCTCACGATCACTTGAAAGGGCTAGCGAGCACTCCAAAAACTCTTAAGAACTCTATGGCTCGCGAACGCTTTTAAAATACTTTCCAATTGTGAAACAAACAGTTAGTTACAAATGGTTGTGTACCTCAATTTTGTTATACAGATTACGAAGATTGCCAGAATTGGGATTGAATGTATACATGGTTACATGACCTATATCCATTACCAACCTCATGAAAATAACTGATATATATTGGGATTTAGCACAACTGTATAGCATTTTGATTTTTTGTAAGTGAGACTACTTCAAATTAACAGAATTTTTTTGTATAACTGCTAACTCTTCGCATTGTTTTATATTGTAGTTATATTCGTATCTTAGGAACTTAGTCATGTTTCTTTTACACTAAATTATGTATCTCTATTACAGCACTTCAGATCACCTTGTCTCCCATGCCCGCAAAACATTTATTTACATTCATATAAATTTCATTTGCTTACTTGTCTACTCTGTACTACATGAAGTTAATTTTCGTACCTCTAAAACTTCTTACATGCTCACCTGTTATACAGTGCATATTATATAATGTAATGCTACCCCCTCCCCTAATATTACAATATCCCCAAAAAAATCAAAATGCATGAAAATTTGTTTATCTCAATTTTCGAGGGTGCTTAACAGGATGGTATTATTGATTTTTCCCCACCCTCCATCTCCCTTTTCATATTTATTGATTCTGGGCATGTGGGGACTCATTGCATGAGGGTTTCTAAGGAAATTTCAACATAGTAAAGGGAGTTGAGTGACGAGATATGCCATCAACCCCGAAGTTAAAACTATCGTCACCCCTAGCATTGAAATCCACCGAAAAATACAAAATAGTGGAAAATGTTTTTCCCCGTTGGCGAGGGCGCTAAATACGATGTCAAAACTATTTCATCCCCCACAATTTATCAACCACCCCAAAATTAGGGGTGATTGGTGGGAGTGGGGAGAAATGAATGTTAAAATAATGTTGAGCACCCTAAAAAACAGGGATAAACAGTTGTTGAGGGGTGGGAACCTTAAAAATATCATAATCGTGTTCAGCGCCTTCGAAAATGAGGGGTACCCATATTTCATCCCTTTCACAGAACTTTTGGAGGTTTTCAACTTTTTCATGGACTACTGTTAAAATTATGGCGCTTACATTCCTGACACTCTGTTTGTAAATTACAAATTGTTCGAGTATCTGTCATTATGAATAAATTAAAAATAAATAAAATCAAACATATTGAAATAAATATATTAATAGATTCGGTTACGCGACGTTGAGTTTAATAATTCCAATTTTCGAATGAACTAAAGAGTTCATGCGTATGTCCGCACATTTATTCTAATATTCTTACGCCCCGTGTTACGCATCTGGCAAAAAAACTAGTTTGCTGTGAGCGATGACGATCATCGTGTCGCAGATTGCTTCTGTCTCTGGGGAAAATCACCGAATTTGAATAACCAACAACCGTTCAGGAAATTGGCATATTTACTTATATAGAAAAATAAGGAAATTGCGTTGGATAAATATTACTCCCGCTATGTATATTACAAATCCGGATGAAAATGTGTTCTCATATGTATTTGTTTTATATTCAGCATGAGCCTTGCATACTTTGTTGGCAAAATTTACACATGCTCAAACAAACATGGAAAGATTACAATATAACGTTTCAATTCAGAATTACACAACTCTTTTAAAAAAAAAGTAAATAGTAGTTGAATAATGATCAAAAAGACATGGTGTTTTTAAATATGTTTAATGAAGAATGATTAAAGAAACAACCTCAAATTAGAAAAAGAAAGACTATAAAAGCTGCTCGAAATACATATTATTTTGTGGCTCTTTGCGCTATTTTCCGGGTGAGTGTGTAAATGCCGCTGCTACACCTGTTCGCATGTCGTCCTCACTAATATTGTCATTAAAGCGTATCAAAACTTTTATATGACCCCATACAAAATAGTCCAATGATTTAAATCAGGTGATCGAGAAGGTCAACTTACTGGGCCATTTTTTGCTATTCTCGTTTTTATCCAACGACCTAAAGACACTATCCAAATGACGTTTTGCCAATCTACTGCAGTGAGCAGCAGCACCATTGCCCATGAAAATCATACTCCAATGGGGAAGAAGTGGTACTTCATCTAATAAACCGGATAGTTGTTGTTGGAGAAAATGAATTCTGTAATTCTGTCCATTAAGTCGTGGAGGAAGAAACACTGGACAAAACTATAAAATCAATAGTAAATACATTTTAATTTCAGTTAAAACGTTATTTACGCGTTAAAATACCTAAACGATAGTTTACCGTTAGATTCCCTATTGTTCTTACCCAAACATTAATGGAAAAGGGGTGGTGCTAAAATTGTTCCAGCCGAACTAAATGAGGATTTTTATTAGCCCAGTACACAAAATCTTATGAATTAAATACCCTATTGGAGTAAATGTCACTTCATCAGTCCACAATATCAGACCGCGATAAGCTGGGTCCTCCAACTTATTCTCCCAAATATATGTGAATAGTTGTAAAACTGAATTTAGGTCAACAACAACACGTAACCTGTAAATATTGTAATGCAATAATATTTGTAAAAAATGTCATTTTAAGTGGTAAAATAATTTTGAACATTAGTGATATTATAAACCTATTACATATGTATCGAAAATGTTCCTTCACATCTTTCATACATTACATAGTACAGTACTTACTTGCGCAGAAGATTAATTGTTTTGGTTTATGATCGCATGGCAAGTGTTATTGAACCTTTTGATAAATCGATTATTATATTTTTATGTAATATTAGCTAAGAATCATAATTAAACGAAAAAAAGGGGGTAATTATCCATATTTTATCCACCTATGAATGAAATAAAAAATAGGCCCTAAGAATACAAAATCGCAAACCAATTTTATAAAGTTGTCTCAAGGCATTTTAGAGATAATAACCGCTTTAGTCCAGGAAAATAAGGAAAAAATGAGCGAACGAAACGTCGTTTAGACAACCGTAACTCCTGGAGGAGTCGACCATCGACGCGGGAGAGCACCCGGAAGTACAATAACACTTTATTTAACACCCGCGAAAACCTAAAAAGTGCTGGGAGAAATATTGTGTTTAGTTTTTATTTCTCCCCGCACTCTGACTCTTCTAGAACATTGTTTGTCCAACACCTATTTTCTCTTTCAAGGCAACTACTACAAACAAGTGAGAGGAGCTCCAATGGGATCACCTCTGTCCCCCGTCATAGCCAACATCTACATGGACAACTTCGAAATTCAAATTCATCCGAACTGAAGCCTACCTGCTGGCTAAGATGACATCTTCGTTATCTGGCCACATGGTAGAGATTCTCTAAACAACTTCCTGTCTCACATTAATCATATACACCCTCAGATCCAGTTCACTATTGAAATCGAAAACAATTATTCCCTCCCTTTCCTAGACGTCCTCATTACAAAACAAAACAACAATCAATTCTCCTACTCTGTGTATAGAAAAACAACCCACACCAACCGTTACCTTAACTCAAAATCACACTACCATCCATCACAAATAAATTCCGTTGTCTCTTGTAACCAGATCCCTCAGACTAACAGACAATCATAACAGACAATCCGAACTACAAACATTAGAAGAAGCACTTCTACAAAACGGTTACGACAAAGGACATATAACGCGATCCATACACAAAGCATAAAATCCTTCCCAAATTCAACAGACAGAAACTCTTCCTCAGCAAAAAGCTTTCCTACCCTACATCAAAGGTGTCACAGACAAAATTTCAAAAGTCTTGAAATCCAATAACATAAAAACCACATTCACAACACACCAAACAATTTCCAATTTAATCAGAACCCCAAAAGACCAAATACTTAATGATTCCCACGGTGTATACGAAATACCTTGCTCAAACTGTCCCCAAACCTACATTGGACAAACCAATAGACGGATTAACAATAAATATATGAACATCATCTTGCAGTTAGAAAATCCGATTCCACATCATCACTTGCCCAACACCGCCTCCTAACAGGCCATAATATAGACTTCGATAAGACCAAAACCATAGCACCATCATTTTTCCAGAAACCGCGAATCATCCGCGAAGCAATTGAGATTGAAAAACGTCCCAACTGTCTAAACAAAAGGGATGACGGTCATCGCCTTCCAATCGCTTGGAAATCATTGATCTCCAGGCTAGACCCACAATCTTCATCCACACCTCATAATCCTGATAGCAGCCGTTCTGCTCTGATGCCTCCATCAACAGACCCTCAATCCCCCACCACTCTCCCACCCACAGACAGCTTTCGTATAAATAACACTTCGTCCGATACTGCCAGCGAGTTCGCTCTAAGGAGTAGGCAGATTGAGGCGTTAGAGACGGATCGTGGTGAGATATGGGGAGTAGGCAGATTGAGACCCCGGAATCGAACCAGTTCCACGAACTCCTAGCATTATTTTCTTTGACAATTTTTCTTGACCCACTTTTTCTCTTGAAAATGGCTCCAAAACGGGAGCCGAAACGTCGAGACATTAACAATCTCAGACGCGGTTCAACCCGAGAACCTAGTATTTTTCATACCAACGACCACGGAAGCTTCTCGGAACATATATATATATATATATGGTGTACCGGTGAGAGGTAAGTGAATACCCTCATGTGGTCAAATGCTACTATACACCAGACATCATAGATGTCTCCATGGTGTATAGCGACTTGCTATTTTGCAAGTACCGAGAGCGGTGACCTTTAGCCCTTGGTGGACTTAACTTAACTATCTTTCATGATTTGTAAGGTATAATTCAATGCAGGTCCGGGTATTTGCCCGCTGAGTAGTTGTTTCCTGCAAATCATGTATAATAACAATATATATATATATATATATATATATATAAAGACTAATCCTACTTAAAGGAGCTCTCGTGCCAGTCGTCCCATACCACTTGCAGATTGCAGTTTCGAACTGTTGACTCTCGTCAGTGCAAGGGAGGCATGTGGCGAACGACACAAGGATTCCTTGACTGTTTGGTACATCTCGGTATCTTTACGATATGTAAAATAGTAAGAAGGCCAGTATCCATCGGTCCAGTGTTTGTTGCAATCGAAAAATAAATAGCCTGCCTGGGCTTAGCATAGTTCAAGTGTGCTCAAAACATAATATTTCAGTCGCAAGCTCCTCTATAAAATCCTTATTTTACTATAAGGAATGTAACCAGACTGCAATCAACAGCTACTCTCCGGACTATGTGCCCCGCCGAGCGCTGAATTACAAGTTACAAGCTTGGCGCGTTAAGAATAATAATCGCATATTACCAACAAAACGCTAAAAACTATGTATAACACTACTACCATACTGAGAAGGAAATGTGTGTATTTATTTTTCTAAATAACTACAAATGCCCAAATTGTGCACCATGGATTCTAATGCATAAACGTGCTCTATGAGACACACACGCATTAAATTTTGGAACATTTCAAGAGTAATTGTCTCACATGCGTTTCTAATTCTAATTTTGATGTCCTCAATATTTTCAGGGGCAGTTTGGAATACCTTGTTTTTAATGTAACCCCAGGCGAAAAAATCCAAGGCAGTAATATCTGGTGATCGAGCTGGCCATAGAATGGGTCCATAGGTGCCTATCCAGCTATCTGGCATAACTTGACTTAAATAATTTATACATATTATAGCGTGAGGTGGAGCCCCATCTTGTTGAAAATATGAATAATTTAATCTTTCTGCCACTATTAATTCATAAAGAAAATCTTGAAATTCGTTTTGCAGGAAATTAATGTATCTACGAGCGGTTAATTTGCCATCATAAAAATAAGGTCCAATTACCTTAGTCCCTAAAAGAACCCACCTAAACATTCGCAGAAAATCTTTCTTGGAAAGCAGTCTCTCTGCACCAATGTGTATTTTCTCGTGTCAACTTATAATGCATATTTCTATTGAAAAATCCATTATTAAAAAAATTTGATTCGTCCGACCAAAGAATTTCGCTATTTATCAGCGGGTTATTCCTTTATTTATTTAACAACCATCTACAAAATCTTACTCTCCTCGGCTTACCTCCCTCATTTAAATGTTGAACTTTTGTAGCATCGAAATCCGTTTTTTTTTAAATATTTTTCTTGCACTGCCTTTTTTTATGCGACAGCTTCTCTGAATTTGTCTCAAAGAGGTTTCTTCATTTTGGTTAACACAATTCAATACTCTATTCACTTTTCTTAAATTATCCGTAACATGCCCTCGCCTTACTACTTTTTTCGAAAACGAACCGCGCGTTTTTAGATTTGGTCCGATTTGTCTGCGGAGCATCTAGAAATCTATCTCCGTAAACCGTGACTGCCATCTCAGCGTCAAAATTTCACTGGCAATAAATGCTAATCATATAGAATTTGTTATTATTGGTGTACACCATAATTACTGATATAAAACTTGTCTTAGAACTCGACAACGCAACATACAATAGTGACCATATGTCAATTTTTTAAATTAAATTATTAAGAGCTTGATCGCCTAACAATTTACGAGCGAAATTGGATGATGTGCATAATATTTGGAGAATACATCTGCAAAGGCATTAATTAATACTTCTAACATATCAAATTGCGGTGCGGTTCCCTGTATGACATATTTATTATATACCGTATTAGATGATTCCTTCTTGTTGATCATAAACAATCAAAATTTAGACGTATCATTATTTACATTAGTTTCGGCCATTGGAATGAACTCCATAAGCTATTTTCGAGCTATTTTAATATACTAGCGAATCCTAAGTTCATAGAATACGCGAGTATTATCATGCTTTCTGTAAGCATTCCAATATTTAGCTACTATTGGCTTGATATTTATTATCCGAGACCATCTTGAATGAACAAAATACCTACTATAAATTAGCAAGTATATCATATGTTGCAGTCAACTTCAGAAGGTGACTTTATTAAATGATTCAACTTGTTTTAAGTTAAAATATATTTCCTCTTTTAGAAGTATATAACAATAATTTTCTGCGTAATTAAAGAACTACCTATCTTGTAAACTAGCACCAAAATTAACTACAAACTACACACAGCGATAAGTACGAAGTATCCAGGTTGCAGAATAGAATTTATGTGGTACTTAAATTCACCCGCTCGGGTAATTGCAAAGAAATACCAACAGTCCTGATGACAATAAATACGGGTACAAGACATCTGCTGAATCAGTTGGTCTCAGAACAACCTAATTTCTTATACTAGCATATGCCGGGCTGTTGCAAAACTAATTTTAAATGTATATAAATTGTAAAGTCAGCCACCTTTACATACTAGGGCCATTTACACGTACGATTTTTTTACCCGTTCCGCGCGAACGCTGCAACCCTTGCATAAATGTATGAAGTCTACATATTTGCAGCCCATATTACGTAGATACTTCACGACTGCGGTGCAAGTTTAGCGGATGAATTTCAGTGGCAGTCTGGTCTTCCCAGATGTGCGATTTAGCAGTGAAAATTTTAATGAAAATAAAATGCAATCGGATCAGGGGATATGTGTACAGGAAATATTTATTTCTACGACAATTTCCTTGGGAATGGCGTACGCCCATCGGGAAATCTAATCTCCCTTACTGGGAGCTTTGAAACATCTATGCAAGGTGGTACAGACAATTACACGAAATTTCAATTTATTCTTAAATATATTCATAACAATTTACCAGCTTATCTCTAAGAACCTAAGGCGATTATATACATAATACAAGGATACTTTTCGATGTGTCGCTCTAGTTTAAAGACCGCCTTTCACGCTGTAACTGCTCCGCTTGGAAGAAAATACCTCGACCCCAAGCATGCTCTCGTAAATTCTCATACACACCTGAACTTACTGGATTAGTACTTATTCAATTTTTAATGCAGGCTCCAATTCTACATCCTGTATATGCCCTTCTTATAATGCAACACTTTGTTTAAACGAATTTATAACATTTCTTTAAAGAAATTCATTTTAATGTCTGTGACAGGGTCAATTCTCTCACCCTGTATATAACTTATTAAAATAAGAACACGTGTTTAGACGAAAATAGAATGTAAACAAATTTGTTAAAATTAATTTTTATTTAACAAAGATACCTTTCACAACAAAAAAATCCGGCTTGGGTTTATTGAATTGATTCTTAGACAGAAATAAATTTAAAATTATTATTTATACGCGTATTTTTTAAAATACTGAAAAAATTCGCTTTATTTAGATGCGCGATGGCAAAAATGGGTTAGAGCTTTTTTACTTGGTACAGCCAAGGAAGCAGTCACAGTGGCTCGGTTACAGGGAAAATCGTGTTGGTCGAAGTAGGCAAGCTAGACAGGTGGTATTAAATTAATTTAGAATTCTCACGAATTACTAAATCTTTTATTTCAGTCTTGATGACTTCAAAAACTTTAGGAACCCGCACAGAGTTACTAGTTTTTTTTAATGCCTTGTTTATATTTACGTCCTGGCGGAGTTTAGCTGCTATAGCTACTCTTCCACTCGACCAGGACGGCGAAATGAGATGCCGTTCACCCATCCAACTGACGGACTCGACCAACTCTGTTTAACTTCGGGCAAAATTGAAACTGGTCAGTGTTAAAGCACAGGACCGTGCGCACTGAACTTGATATTTTGTCCTATATATTTAGCAATGGTATCGAGATTCGAACTGTGTAGGCGAGTCCGAGACTGGCAATGTAATCAGCCTGAATGAACCATCTACGACTGCACTGGTTTAAAGATAGTAAAACGGACAGGCCTATTAGCTATAAAAAACTCGTAAATCGTTTCTCAGAAGTCGATGAGGTGTGCTGTCAATGTGCCAGTGCAGTGCATAAATACATATTATAATATCAAGCGTAGGAGTTTAGTTAGTTATTATTCATATTTATAAATATTTACTACTATATAAAAGGTGAAATATTTTAATTATTTACTAATTTACCATGGCTTTCTGGAGACCATTTGAAACAGAGGATAATATAATAACGCCCGAAAATCTTATTTTCTATTTACCTCCGCCCGTGTACAATAAAGAGATGCCGACTGTTTTTGCCGGCTTTTAGTTTTTATACGGTTCCAATTAAGTTCGTATACACTATATCTCACCTCACACCTCACAGTATATTACTTATTACAATTAAAACAATTTTATTTCAATCAACTACTATAAACTCGCGAATGTATTATTATTATTATTATTATTATTATTATTATTAGCCTTTACTCGAGTCCGAGTATAAAAAAATGTTACAGTCGATAGATTGTGTGTAATAAAAAAACAAGTAAAAGGTGTAGTCTATTGTAATTCCCATTCATCTACGGTGCACACGACTATGGCTATAGAGGCCAATTCGGGAGAGCACATGTCGACCGCAGTCAGGACAAACATAGACCTGGTTAGGTCTTGGATTCGGCCTTCTTGCAGCAATATTTCCTTGATAGCTGGCCACAACCCCTCGCCATTCGGTTCTGTCCGCTGCAAGTTGTTCCCATTGCTCGTCTGGAATACCGCAGGATTTTAGATTTTCATGGAGAACGTCTTTGAACCTCTTTCGTTGACCGCCACGCCTTCTTCTACCGCTTAGCAATTCACCATAAAGTGTACATTTAGGAAGGCGGTTATCATGCATACGATGAACGTGACCTGTCCATCTTAGGCGTGCTCTTGAAATAAGCACCTCAATTGGAAGGCTGTTTGCTCTCCTGAGTACTTCCACGTTTGATATGTGATGGAACCAACGGATTTTCATCATACTTCTGAGGTGTCTTTGCTGAAAACGTTCTAATTCTTTCACATGACGACGGTAAGTGACCCAGCTTTCACATCCATATAGCAGTGTTGGAATGACAACTGCTCTGTAGACAGCCATTTTCGTTGACAAGGCAAGGTCGTGGTTGTCAAATACTCTCTCTCTAAGTCCCCAGAGTGCTCTAGATGCAGCGTTAATTCTATTGCGAATCTCGCTGTCCATGTTTGCTTTGTCATTAACAACGTTGCCTAAGTAATTGAACTGATCCACCACTTCAAGAGAATTTCCGTTAAGTGTAATGTCTATTTGGTTCACTTGATGAGGAGTTGACATAATCTTAGTCTTTCCAATGTTGATTTTAAGTCCCAAGGAATCATAGCCCTGGGCATACACATCTAAAAGTTCTTGAAGCTCTTCCGGCGTAGAGGCTAAAAGTGCACAGTCATCCGCATACTGGAGATCACAAATGAATCGTGTGCGTGTCTTCGTGAAAGCTCTAAAGCGCCCTATGTTAAAGAGACCGCGAATGCATATAACACTTAGTGGGACATCAGAAACTGGCTTGGCTCGGCCCGCTTTATCGAGCTTATATGGTGCGGTAGCGTTTCGTTTTAGTGGGGCCAGTCTTCGCCGGAACGTTTTTCACCTGGAAAAAGTGCTGGAAAGGGGAACCGCTCGCTCTTTTCGGCACGCATTGCTACGGAACATATTTTATCGTCTTATTTAGATTTAGATTAACGTCCTGGCGGAGTTTAGCATTAGCTATTCCACCACTCGCCCAGGGCACATATACAGAGACAATTATACAACGACCATTTCCTATGACATTGCCATATGCCGCAGCTGAGACTCGAACTCAGGAGTGGTGCAGCAACTAGCCATGTTGTCTCTCACACGACATCGTCTAGTCGAATCCCACCAACTCGGTAACACATGAAAAACACCACTAAACATCCATACCCTAGCCAGGATTCGAACCCGGGACTCCTTGGTTGCAAGCCTAATACGTTGAGCCACTAAGTGGGCTGAAGTGGAAATAAGTTTTGACGTCAACGAAGCCAGCATGTCGGGAAGTACGTTTTGATAATAATTGTGCTTGCGTTCCTATAGAACATTGGTGAATGTGATTGAAATGTTATTTGATATAACGATGCGAAATTTAATTGAAAGTTGATTTGAAAGAGAGAATTTGTTATATAATTTTAACCGAAATGAAATGTTATGACTGAGGTTTCAGAAAGTCAGTTTGACATTGTCTTTGTTCATATGGGGACGGTATTTTTTACGACGTTGTTTAGTAAAATTTGAGCTGTAAAATATTTAGTTTGACTGTTTGAAAGGTAGTATCGACGGATTTGGATTAATTGTGAATTTTCCATTACTTGTGAATTTTTTCAGTTTGAATTTATAAAATTTGTAATTTTTTATTGAATTAAGTGTTTTGATTAGGTTTTTTCATAATTTGACTACCTGCTGTGAAAAATCAATTTTTTGTCGAATTTTGAGGTTTTTTAATTTGTTTTTGTCGTTGATCAATGCAATATACTATAACACTCACCTACGGCAGACAGTTATGATGCAGGGAATACTTGTTATATAAATATCTGTGTGTTCGTGTGTCATGATTGAGTGATGAAAGATCTGGAGTAATACTCCATTCAATCTAAAGAGGTAACCAACTTCCCAACATCCGTTGGACAACTAAGAGGGTAAATATCCTAATAAAAAGAACATAAAAAAAAGTAATATTTCGTAGGACCACCAACTTTTTCTAGAACACTGCGATGGAACTAATTAAATTCTACAAGTCGTAATTTCCATTCAAATTGTTCTACTCATTTTGAACCGTTAATTGAATCAATTCTGTATGCAAGTGATGCAACTAATGGCTGCCGGAAGTTGTTTTTATTATAGATTCTAGCATATTTTAATATTAAAGGTTCTAGATTTTAAATTGAAAAATACTAAACTCCTAATACCATTTATTAGCACCAGTGTATGAAAAATACGCTTATTTGGTCACCACTGTAATAGGTGAAAAATAAAAATATAACTTAGATACAGTTACTTTTGTGATGATTTGCTAATTACTCGATCTTTATGAGGTAGTTGTTGTTTATTAACACAAAATCACTGGCCACGGCTAGTCAATTATTCTAGGAAGCAAGGAGTCATGGATAAGTGCTGTCAAGCCACTAATTAGAGTAAAATAGTATGTGAGTGAGAAACTTAAATGTTGGTGGACGCCATGGACTCTAGTGGCACAGAAAGGTTTAAAAAAACTAAAACGCACATTTAATCTCGTATGAAAAATAGACGTTACACTTACACGACAAAATAAGCAAAATCTTGAAATATAAACAAATATAAATACTGTGGCAAACAGCTACGATACAGCCTATACTCTATAATTCTAAAAAAAATTGACCCAATGACTATAATAAAATCTTCCAAAAATACACTAAATACAGAACTGTACTGATACACCTATTATACACACTAGGGCTCTAACAATTACTTTTGGTACTCGCTACTAGTCGGTGGTCTTGTTAAAGAACACTCCAAACCCTCGATGAAATTTTCGAAACTGTAACAAAATCCGATGAATCGCATGAAAAGCGTGCTTCACGTAAAAATGCCGTTGAAAGAGGTTTTTATATATAAATTCACATTCTCGCTCTACGGAGCGTTTTTTATGCCAAAATCTTGGAACCTCATCAAGGAGTGTAATTTTAGAAAGTGTAGTAAATGTCGCTGCACGGGGACGTAATGACGCCCCGGCCACAAAATTTAGAATGTATAACGAAAACCGAGTAACTTCGGAAATTTTGAAAATAAAAACCCTTTTATGAATCCACGTTGTGCAGCAGTGCAACTCATGCGTTGTGTTAAATGTGAGGACAAGTTATCCAGTGTCTAGTCAAAGTATTTCGAGAGTTTTAGCGAAAATAGCCCTTAGCGTCGAGGGTGTCCTATCATTTTCTAGCAGTCGATTCAATTAAAAATTTCTAAAAAGAAGAAACACCAAAATAAGAATAACAGCGATCATAGAAATTAATAAATTTATATTACTACGTGGACTAAATGATCACTTTGTAGCACACTTCTTAACGAAAAGGGCCGTTGATTACTTGGTTCAAATGAACGACTGGTAATACAAACTAATAATTATAACAGTAAATTTAGACATCAATATGATCGATTATTCAACTAGTTGTTATTCAAAGGTTTATTAACTAGAAAATTTTGACTAAAATGTAATTGCTGAACGTTTTATTGAAAAGTAAGGGGTGTACAGAAGCTCTATTGAAAATAATCGTGCCACGTACAACCGTAACTGCAGAAAATTTGGATTGGGCGAGAACGATGCTTACTTGAGCTGCTTAAATTTTAAAATTCAAATTGGTCGTAACGGAGATAAAATTATCTCGTTACACCAGAACAAAAATTTATATAAATTACTATGATTCTAGAGCTGTCAAAGTGAAAACACTTTACAGAGTTTAAAATATCCCATTCGTTCACCTGTTTCAGGAAATTTTGTCAACTGACATGACGACCAGAAACTATACAAGAAAGTTCAGTATTCTACTGTAATGCTTTTCTACACGCAGTCTTGTTCTTTTCCAATACCAGCCGTGGTTGTTTATTTTACATTATTGCTCATACAACTATCTTTTTCCTTAAAGCAGTCATCTGTGTTTTATTTGTCACGGGGCGGCCATCTGACTACTATGACTAGAAGCTCACGTCTACGTCTCACCTGCTGGCACTTGAGAAATGGATGGCGTACTCCCTCATTATTAAAACAATGAATTTTTTTTTACGATCCTACAGAATAAACCATTTCGAGATAATTTACTCTCCGCGTAAGCAAAACACATCTATGAAAATTATAAAATCATGGTTACCAGAAATGATGCGTCTGTATATTTCCAGACCCTATACACATATAATGAAGTGGTAGGCAGGAGTTGGGAGTTCTGCTCTATTCAGCTAAATTTAGTACATTCCCATTTACACTAAGAAATAGGGCACAAAAGGTCCGTATAAGGGCGTGATTGATAGCTAACACCTACATTTGGAAAGTGACTCGTTCTTTTTTTGTCCGATTCCCATTTAGTATTGATTTCTTTTAGCATAAATATAGGCTTGACCTGATTATCATACAGTGCCAATGGCAATAAAGCTCAATTTCTAATTTAATAGTGGAGGTTTCTTTTTTAAACTGACTAACTTCCAGAAAAAAATGGTATTATATGTGCTATTATTATTATTTGGGATATTCTTGTCGATACATACATGTAAATAATTTAGAAAATAATAATAAATTTACGCAGTTTCTTATTTATTCACTTAAATATACTGCCCTACAGAGAAACCAAACTCAACTACAGGACAGAGGTTGGCCATGCAGCTATAAACAGGGCGAAATTGACATATCTATATCTACGTATGTTGTTCGACAATCTCGATCCCAACGAAATCAGAAGTGCTACGCAATCTGTTCAAAGTAAAATAATAGAATGTTTGGAACAAAAATGGTGGTCAAACATTGTTCGTTAATAATAATGTATTGTTGTTGTTGTTGTGTGTAATTAAGAAATCCATATTTTTCATTAAATTATTACAATTGACTTTTGTCTCCATGGAATACCTGAAAAACCAAGGAATCCCTAGACAAGATAAGGTATTTCTCAATGTTTATTGAGTCACTGGATAGGGGAGGACGTTATGTATAGGGAATTTAACACATTCTAAAATTAAATTATATTTCGCAGTCTCGTCTCGAATTATAACACTATGTAGTTGTAGCTTGCTGCACGAATCGTACGATATTCAAAGATTAAAAATTTTGAATATTATCCTGGGTGCGTGGCTATCCAGTTCGCCTCTGTATACACTCCCACCACTCAGCCGTTATTCATCATATACAGTGCTAGTGCTTGTGATTTAAGAATGGGAAAAGAGGAAACGAAAAGTGGGAGACAATATGAAGAAAATAATTAAAATACAAATCCGACAGATCAAGCAAGTTGTTACCAATTCTAGGTAAAGATCACATGGAGGACAATGTAGTACTCGAGGTAATGGCCGACATATGACGTGCCATGAGTGCGGTCTAAAAAGTTTTGGCTCACGAGTCCGAAAAATAGACGAAATTTTAAGGGGGATTTGGCGTGAAAGACAAAATTTCTTGAGGACATATTTGCATTTTTGCAATCAATTTTGGCAGAAAACCTATGTTTTCCGCGTGTGTGCCTTTAACCGGTTCCTCAGTGATTCGGTGGCAAAAAAGTTTTATTACCATGTGCTCCCATGTACTTGGGACCGCCTTGTCTGGACGTATGAATATATAAATATTATAATTCTGAATTGTTTCAACTCAAGAATTTTTAAGCTCTAGAATGAGCGCCTAAAATTATTACTGTGAAATTAAAAATACGTAAAAAGACAGGCAAGCAAAAGCTCACCTATTCATAAACATTAAATTTTCACATTGAATCTTGTTGTGTCAATCGTTTGCTATAAACTAAATATTGGATGGTAGTTGCAGACATTGTCTTCGTCATCCTGTTACTCACCATGTGTGGTATACGGATCAAAATTCGTTATTCTTATACACATTTCTTGGATTTTTGTACAAACATTTCTTGAAAGAATAATATATTTTTTGATCTATAAATATAATCTTTTTCTTGTGTTTTAGACAGTGCCATGAGGTCCAATTGATACCATTCAGTGCCGGCAGTTAAGCAAAAGAACAGTAAGTATAAACTTTGTATTTTTCGTCTGAATCAGTCACTTCAGGTGAACACTTTAATATCCATTTTAGGAAGGGTAGTAAAAAGTCCTTCAGACACGTTAAGGATCTTGGTCATTGGAATTAATAAAAGGGTCGTTGAACGTATTGGAAACATAAATGTAGTATAAAAAGTTAAAAATGAGTCATTAAAATTATTTGACAAGTACACATTTTCCCATTCTTCCCAACTTCCGAAATCAGGTATATCGTTAAAGTCTTATTTCTAAGTCGTCAATCGAACATTACCGAAGTGAAGAGTAATTGCAGAAAAATATTATTAAATAAATTTTTCGGATTTGTGGGACGTGGTTTGAAGACTTTTAAAACCTCCAGATCACGGCCTAAAAAGTCGCAGACTAGCGATAGCGTAAGGCGGGGAAGTTTATAGACTCCTCTTCATTTTTGGCCGTTTTGACAGTCAAGAATTAATTTTGCAAGTTTTATTAAATTTACAGGCAGCAGTTAAATTGTCCGCTATAAAACTGGATGGACCGACATGGAATTGTTCGATGCTGATATTTACAATGTTTAGCGCCCTTATTTTAATTTTAATGCTTCTAATAAAAAAAGAGGAGGTGGTGCCTTAATGACCAAAAATTAAAAAATTGAATCATGCTTTTTTTGATATTGACAAGATATGCAAGTCTTTCTCTATTATCCTTTTCATTGACACGGTTGCTGTTAGATTAAAGACAGGAGGAAATTTTTTATGCACCTATTTTTAATGTCTCTACAAACGTAAGTCCCGCTAAATATGACATTTTGTTTGTTTCACTATAATCCTTATATCCAATTTATTTCTCTAGTATACTTATCCTCGGTGACTTTAATATACCTGAATATTCTGTTCATCTGATTAACGGAATCCATAATCGAAAGTCAATTCATTGTAAAAATTTGTGAATTATTTTAGTATAGACCAGTACAATTATGTTCTTAATTCTAACAATAAAATTTTAGATTTTGTGTTGTTTAATAAACCTTGCAATGTGTCTCATTTTCCTGGACTATTGTTACAAGGGCATAATAACTATCCAGCTCTCTGCATCGAAATAAATGGTCTAATCACTAGGAGAAATGAGAAATTTCTTCTAAGTAACTCAGTAAATGACTTACAAGATTTTTATTTTAAAAAAGCAAATTTTAATACTTTAAAAATTCACACCGTATTTTTTAGTTTGTAAAAACTTAACCACTGATTAACTTACTTGGCTTCTTATTACCTCTGCAGTATTCCGTAGTGCGCAACAACCAACTATAAGTTCTACTCGTATCAAATATGCATGAAAATTTAATTTACATCGTGTTTATTGTTGAGCAGTTTACAAATTCAATTCAATTCAACAAAGATTTATTAAAATTAAAAGCATACAAACAGTTGCCTAACCAGAGCCTGCCCCGGGACCGACCATGCAACCACCGCGCTCACGCGGTCGCGAATTGCAGGCCGGCCGGAACAGATCTGGGTCGGCGAAATCAAAAATCAATAACTAACCTAAGCACCTTTTGCAACAAGCAAATAAAATTAGGTAATACTACTTCAACATAAAACAATAAAGATTTTTAAAAACAACTTAAAACTACACATATTTTTAATAACTGACTCACTGTAACACTTTTTTAAAAATTTTGTAGTTGACGCAGATACCTTAATCTATACGAGGCACCTTCTGCGAAATTCAGGAACGCCGAGCTGCACATGGCTGGCCTAAACTTTTGGCTTTAATAATTTTGATTTTCAGAATGTTTAATTTATTTGATATTCGTGATGAGAAGTGAATTTAGAAAAACAAAAATGTACAAACAGAAAACAATAAAAACAACAAACAAAAGGGACACAAACAGAAAGGAAGAGGGGGACAGGAAAAATTTAAAGATGGTCAAAAGGTATGAAATATTAGTAAAGGTGGATAGGGTAAGCGGAAGTTATAGTTGGTGAAGCTTGGCTACAGAGGTTGCCGGAAAATCGGTAACGTCTGGTATGGTAAGGGGCAGTTTACAAATAAAACAGTTAAGGTAAACGTTCCCTAAAATGACAAACGACTCTACAAACCATCTAGCAACCTTAATACGAGCCAATCTATATTTCTTTGGTTAATTAATTTCTCTTCACTTAAAGCAATCTACGTTTTTGTTCAGTTTCATTATCTTGGATTGAATTATTAGAACAGAGCGTATAAATTACCAATGCAGGCCGATCTTGTTCGATATACAGCGCGCAACAGTATGAACTATGAGAATTTGCGGCCGAATGCTAAATTGTAATTAATGATTGCTATGCAATTCGAACAAAATTATTTATGTTCCACGCTAACTCGATGTAATCCGCGTGTATGTATATTTATATTTATGCGAACCAGATAGATATGCACAATTAATAGTGTAGCTGTCGTACCTTTATTAAGCTATTTTTCTGTTCCACTTTTACGACTTACATGAAGTGTGTATTTAAAATATTTAGTGTATGCTGTTTGTTGGGGTTATTAATGAATCCCTCAAAGTGCGTGTAATTGTATGATACTCAAAGTCCAAGTGAAACGAAACACACAAAGCGGGTAGTTGCAGGTTATTGGTTAAGAGCGCTCCGGATATAAGCCGGAAAGACGGTGCAATTTACTCTCATATAAATCATTATTTTAAAAAACGGCTTTCACTAAAAGACATTAAAAACATGTTACAGTGGGATGACCAGAGAAAAAAAAGTATATATATATAAAAAAATTTCTTCTATTTTCGATTTGCAAAAATTCTTGTCATCCCACATAGGTATTATTAAAATAAACATTTTCCCTTTTGTAGAACTAAAATAAAATTAGCCCTAATATCCTCAAATGCACAGAGAAATTTAAAGATTAGGTATAATAAATTTGTCCAATGTCATATTCTACTACATCTCTATCTCTCGCTTTCCAAGCACACCGTACATTCAGCTGCGTCATTTTATTGACGTGAAGTCATTTACAATAAAAATTGGAAGCATGGATGACTAATACACTCCGAACAACTCTTAATAATGAAACAATGATTTGCATGAGGTTTTCATTTAATAATTAATAATTTTGTTCATCACCAAATACAAAGATAAAGAAAAATATACAAATAATATTTTAGCTTTAACATACTGCGCGTTAAATGGAAAATTCCAGCAATATCTCTGACTTCAGAAATATGCGATGTTCAGAGTGAAAAATAATGTTTTCGTCTATAAATACATCAGACAATTTTGTTACGGAATCCATCGTTTTGGACACACATGAAATTAAACAACAGTAAAATCTAAACTAACTGATGTTGTGCAATTGATATATGGCTGACGGAGACATCGCAACAACTCCAAAATAGGTGCCGTTTATTAAGTTTATAGTTCTAAGGACGGACACCTTAGATAATGGGCCTGTCCTGCTTGTTTGTCTTTGACATTGATGCATTGCTTCCTCAGATCCAGCACGCCAACTTCTCATAGTTGGCGCGAAGAGAAATCAACAACTAGATCTTTTATTACACATTTTATAAAGAATGATTGCTTAAGTTTTCTATAATGAAATTAAAATTTTTCTGACATTTCTCATTTATATCAGCTCTTCTATAATAAAACAAGATAGTTTCCTATTGTAAATAATATCTATTATTTATTTTTAAAAAAGTTAATAGATAAGATATAGAACATAGAAAACCACTATTGAAACATTTACGGATACTAACGCTCAAAAAATATATTCAGAAACTGCTGATGTAATGAAAGAAACCGTAGATTAGATAATAGTGATTGAAGAGTGTTTTAACGAATTTTAATTAAATATGAAGGACGCTCAAAAGGATTAGATAACCTAGTAGAACTCATGTCAGATAGTGACAACCGTCACAAATTGTAACAATTATTAACAATTTTTTAACATTTTACTTAAATAAAGAAAAATATAAATTTGAAGGTAGATTTGTGTCCCAAACTATAAGAGTTGATTTTAATTAAAAATATAACATTTTTTTAAAATTTGATAACAAAATTTCATTGTCTTAAAAACAGTTTTAAATCTAATGCGTATGAGGTTGATGGAATTGGCGTTCAAATACTGCAAATTTGTTTACCCGTAATATATCTTACCCATTTAATTAATTGCTGCATAGAAGTGGGTTGCTTTTCTGTAAACTGGAAACTGTCGATTGTAAAACCATTGGCAAATAAGACCAATAGGCTTTATACCAGCTATATCAAAAGTCCTAGAAAAAGTAATTTATCGGCAAATTTACGAATTTGTCACATTAAACAATACAGTCTGGCTATCAAAAGGGGCAAAGTACCACCTCAGTTTTACTAAACATAACCGACAACATCGTTCATGCTTTGGACAATTGCGAGGCACGCTCATTAGTCTTATTAGATTGTTCAAAAGCATTCGGTAATCTTGATCATGTACTGATATGCACGATGTTAAACTTTCATGGTTTTGACAACACATCTATAAATTTATTTTCATCCTATCTTGCAAATTGGAAACAAATGGTATTTCTAAGTAATGGATATTCTGGCATAACAAATATCACTTCTGGCGTACCACAGGGTTCCGTTTTGGGGCCTCTTCTATTTTTGCAAGCCTTCGCTGATAGTACACAATTGTTTCATTCTTTCAAAGTGAACGAAGTAAACAAAGCTTTACGATAAATTAATGAAGATCTTTCTGCAATATCAAGTTATGCTAATCAAAATAGCTTAAAACTAAATTCAAATAAGTATTCGTTCATTTTATACTGCTCTGATAAGTATAGGCAAAACTTGACATTAAATTTGAATTTGAAAATTGAAGATAGGCCTTTAGTGCATCACCCCAAATAACGGCGGCGCTATTCCTAACGGGAACAACATCTATTATGAAAATTGTACACCTGTAAATTCTCTGCCTTAAAATTCTATACATTTTTTTCGTTTGCCTAAACGTTTTGGAGATATGACGCGCAATAAGTGAAAGATGCATTTAGTTTCTTTTTTTTTATATTTTTTTAATATTTTTTTTATATTGGACAGCATAGAATTGTTGAGACGTTCAAACATAGTTGGGAACACACACTGATCCTGATATTTTGCAGTCAGTATCAACGCAGTTACCACCAGGACCAGACATATTGTTAAATTAAATTTTTGCAACTATACGAAGGATTGTGCAGGAAAATGTAGCTGTAGGAAAGTAGGACTGAAATTTTCAACAGCTTATGGACATTTTCACGGTCACTCCTGCTTGAATACCGCACCTATAATTGCTATGAATTAGGAAATGGACGATGGAGAATCTTATTAGAATGAAAGTAATGACAACGATTTGTCATTGGACAATAACGTTTCAGATAACGAAGAAGTCGCAAATATTGACTAATTTAAGATCCGGCATGGGTTAGGGCTCCTGAGGAAACCATATAAAACAAAGCGTGCTGAGCATTTTACCTCCAAGGTGGCGCCTTATTCACTGTAAATAAATGTAAATAAAATGTATGAAATATCCTAGTGGAGAATAAAGATCACCGAGTTCTACAACAGCAATATTTAATATTCATTCTGAGACATAGAAAGCAAGATAATTGCGAAATATGTGGTGCAAAAGAGGTTTGGCGGAACTAAATGCATTTTTCACTTAGTTCGCGTCGTATCTCCAAAACGTTTAGGCGTACGAAAAAAATGTATAGAACCTTTAAAGTAGCGAATTTATAGACGTACAACTTATATCATAGGTGTTGTTCCCGTTTGGGCCATAAAAACTGAGTTAATCGCGAATCCGCGATTTCCGCGACCTTCCGAAGCGATTTTCACGAATTCCTCCAGTTGTATCGTGGCGTAACTACCAAGTGTTATTCAGGACGTCCAAATAAACACAATAAAAAAAAAATCGTAGAGCACGAATTTAACACAAAGGTCAATTTTACAGCTAAAACGCCTAGAGTATATACCGATTGTAAATATAGCAAAAATTTTGGGAGTAATATTTGAGGAAAACCTCAGATTTATAGATCATACCAATGATGTTTTAAAGCAGTGTTATTGGAGATAACACATATTTAAGCACAAATAAACTAAAATTAAATGTTACCAAAACAAAAGCAATGATATTAACTACACCATATAAATATAAGAACATCGAAATAGAACTATGTACATTAAGCATTGAAAACAACGCCATTGAATTTGTTACAGAATTTAAATACTTAGGTTTCATGTTAGACAATTACCTATCATTTAATTCACATTTTTCATATATCTATAAAAAAAATTGTAAAAAATTGTTTTTCTTTAGTAGAGTAGCATCATGTCTATCAACTTCCTCAAAAATTACTGTGTATAACGTCATAATACAACCTCATTTTGACTATTGTGCCAGCTTACTGTATTCTCTGGACTTAAATAAGTTATCAGCATTACAAAAACTTCAAAATCGTGGTATGCGTACAATACTTAAATGCAGTAGATATACAAGTATATCATTGATGCTTGATACATTACAGTGGATTTCAGTTTCTGAGAGACTTTATTTAAATGCCATGATATTTATTTTTAAAATACTAAATAATCTGTTACCTACTTACTTTGATAAATTTCTCATTTATAACTCTCAAATACATACCTACCCGACTAGAACAAATGCTAACTTTTACTTGCCAAAGTACAACTTAAGTAGATCAATGAAATCTCTATTTTATAAAGGCCTTAACGACTTTAATAAATTACCAGATATAATTAAAAATTCAAAATCTGCACTTGAGTTTAAAAGAAAACTTTTAACCATTATTAGAAATAAAATTTAGCCATATAAGTAAAATGATAAGTTAAGATAGTTAAGCATTAGATGGTATGAAATGAAATATTGAATAATTTTAATTTGTCATTTTCTGTTTTTATTTTTTTATTGGTTGTTACAGTTCAATTTAACATTTATACATTGTTTTAAAAAATCTCTAAAATCTCTTACATTTAATGTCTAACGAATTCGTGTTATCCGTCGTCACGCGTAATATTTATTATTTAGTTGTCTATATGAATCCGCATTTCTAAGGAATCTGTTGCAGGTGTAGACATGACATTATACATTTTGTTGTGTAGCGTGTTGCATATACTTAGGCTCTCTATTTCTGTAATTCTTAAGCTAGGCAACCAATAACTTTTAATTAGTTTATAGGTAGATTCCTATAACCTATTGGCGATCGGTAACACAGATTTATTCCTTCACAATAGTTTTTGGCTTCCGGTATTCTGTCACTTTTCACGTGTAATTCGCTCGAACGCTTGGCAATTTATTAAGTGGTATTTTTACGTGCTCGTTGCGATTTTTGAAACAAGTAATTTCACCATTTTGGGATATATTCGCAACGTTTTATTTTTCGGTTATCCATTTATGTTTGGACGAGTGCATATTTTTATGGTATTGGAAATCGATTGTCTTCATTGGAAGGGTCTATATAATACGTAAAAGCCATTTTTGCCAAATTTACACGAGGCCAAGGACATCCAAGGTCAACAACATTTTTCTAAGATAACCCTCCGAAACGAGGGTTTTATTTTCACCTACGGTTTCGTCTAGTAATTCGTAGTTTTTTCATACGATTTTTTTTGTCTCCTGATACGAACGAATAACTTTTTTTCCACTGGTCTACACGTACTTATGTTACTTCTCCTTACTGGACTGGAATTTCTTTTTTGTGGAGAGCCATCCATTTTTTTCGGTTAATTGATAGGATGGAAGTTGCCCATTCCTGAAAATTGAGCCGAAGCTGAAGCCCTGCTGCCTGCAAGTTATATCCTTCTTGTACCATATATATATATATATATATTGATTTTTTTTTTAAATATATTGTATATTTTGCTTTTAAAAAAATTTCACCACTGCTAATTTTGCTAAACATTTTATGAAAATATTCTGTCAACTAATTAAAACATCTATGATATTTGTTGGGGGGGTTTAAGCACTTACGTAAGACGCGTATACCCAGTTAGATACATATTTTTTTTGTGTGTTAATTTGTCTGTCATACCATACTCTACGTTATTGTACTCTGGAATGTTATAAAGTTACTTCGTTTATTGTTATTAAAAGATAAAACTGAATTTGAATTTTTCATTATCGTCTCGCTAAGTAATTTATTTAGTAAATTTAAGGTTACATTGTACTTGAGCTGGTATTTGGAGAGAAAAAAAATTTACTTGGCGCCCTGATATATCATAGTAATTTAGAACCCCGACCATCTCCACTGTTAGTCGGCCGGCAAATACCGTTAGTCAACAGACGACGACCAACTAGTTACGTCAGATTGTAATTTTAAAATTTGACGTAGCATTTTTTTTTTCAATGTAATGTGTAATATGTGTAGTGCATTAAATAATAATTCTGTATGTATATTAGGATATTACTCCTATTAATAAAGCTATCTATCTATCTATCTATCTATCTATCTATCTATCTATCTATCTATCTATCTAAACATAGTTTATTCTAGTAAGCATGTTTTGAATAAAAACACAAAAAAAATGCTGTGTGAAAGTCTATCGCATATTTGCGATTGCTAAATATTCTATTTAAATATCACTTTCTTGTTTTTGCGCAAAATCTTATAAAAAACGCAACACCAATATATTTACGGGAAAGGCTTGTATTACGGGAAGTCATTCATAATATAAATGTTCGTTATCAAACAATGTTAACTATGCCCCAACATAAGACAACCATCTCAAATAACTGACTTAATTAATAAACATTATATTACTTTTAGAATATATATTTGTTACTTGAATATATAATAATGTTAATACAGGATACACAGTAGAAATCTAAATGTAAAATTATGTTAGCCAACCTCTCCTGTTGCATTCCTCAATGAAATATAATGCTTTTTCCTTGCCCTCCAACGTAATAATGTTCTCTCCAAGTTTTGAAGAGGTTGATTCAGAGCTGTCCTTATCTACGGTAGTATTTCCTTTTTTACCAAAAACGATAATCAAAATCATAAACAATGCATGCCCAAACTGAGTCTTGGAGGCAGCTTCCATTTCTTTCAAAAACTGTTCGTAAGAAAACGGGTAAACATCACACTTAAGTTGTTGTAGGTTGTCAATAAAATTTTGGTGGTAAAATTGCATCAAATAATCTAAGTTCTCCTCTAAAACTGTTTTCTGAACGCTGGTCCATAAAAAGAAAAACAAATCTATAGCCGGAGACGAGTATGAGAAACCCTGAAAATCTACAAATCTATTTTTTACCGGTTTACCATTTTCGAATTTCACCATAATGTTGTTTACCCACATATCATCATGGGTAATTGTTGCAAATGGTTCTCTAATTTCAGCAAGTTCCATTTTTCTTAGGTGCTCTTTTATTAGCGGCATTAAAGGTTTACATTGTTGGTACTCCTCAAGGGCTCCCAGTATATTTTTGAAATTCACGTCAGGCAATTCTGGCGGAACATGTAGATACGTTTTGACGTAAGGTTTGATCTTTGCTTCAAAAACTTCTGGTTTTGTCAGTTTTAATGCCAAAGGAACTGCGTGGAAAGTGGCCAAGTCTTTGAGGATGAGTTTTGTCGTCTCTAAATTGAAGCCTTCCAAGCGATTCAGGTTTATATATCCTGAAGAAATTAATTATTATTATCTAATGTTACTATCGACACAAAATTATTTTTATGCAATATGAAACTTTACTTTCAAATTTTGTAAAAATTTGTTACAAAATTGATAAATTGCTACTATATAATACGAATATATGAGAGAACTACAATATTATATTATTTTAACTGATAATAATGTTTAAAAACAGTTTGGTATCTTCTAGGCTATTGATTATGTCATATAGAAAGGAACAAAGACATTTTTAAGGGTTTTTATTGCATCAATCAATTGGACATTTAAGATGAGAAAACTGCGGAGTGCTGTTAAATTAGAGGGTGCAAATTAGAGAGGGGTGAAAATGCAACCCTTTCATATTTTTGAATATTATTATTATTATTATTAGCCGTTACTCGAGTCCGAGTATAAAAATGTTACAGTCGATAGATTGTGTACAATAAAAAACAAGTAAAAGGTGTAGTCTATTGTAATTCCCACTCATCTACGGTGCACACGACTATGGCTATAGAGGCCAATTCGGGAGAGCACATGTCGACCGCAGTCCGGACAAACATAGACCTGGTTAGGTCTTGGATAACTGGAAAACAAAGCAAAATTCACGTATAGTTAATAGGAAACTTTTGTAGAGAATCGAATGGCTTATTTAAAAAAATAAAATACAATTTTTTGTGCGAAAAATATCTAAAAAACAATTTTAAAAAAGCAAAAATCCATTTTTTTTTGTTTTTTTTTGCTATTTTATCTATAACTTTTTTTTGAGCAGAGAGAGATATAGCTATAGATAAAAAAATTCATGAAATTTCATTTAAAAAGTTTTTTCGATGAAAATTGACTGAGATATGGTCTCTCAACTCGTCTCTCAAACTTAGCCATTTTTTTCGATTTTTATCGCGTTTACCTTGATATTGTTTTAACCTTATTTTCACTCAATAAAACAATGTATTTCAAGTTAATTTGTTAATAATGAATAATTATTTTCACAAATGTATAAAACTGTGATGGTTTTATTTCATATATAAATGACCATACCGTACAGGGAATACAAAAATCTTGCATAGATAATTTTTTTGTTAAAAGCAACGCAACCCATAACATTACACCTATAATCTTCTCACACTATATAACTGATCACTTTCCAATTATACTCTTATTAGAATTAGACAAACAAAAACCAACCTTAGATCAAATCCAATATAAACAATATATAAACTATCCAAACTTAAAAAACGATTTAAGAAAAGAAAGTTGGCAGGAAATTTATAATAATAATAATAATAATGTTGATGTAGCTACAGAGTCATTTATAAATAAAATAAAATAATACAAAAACTGTTAAATTAAAAAGAAAATAAAATCCGAAAAAGGATTGGGCAACTCCGGGCTTAATCAAATCAATCAATCAATACAAAAAACAAAATGCATAAAAATGCGCTGAAGCACCCAAACGACACGAACCTAATGGCAGAATATAAAAGATATAAAAACTCACACAACTAATAAAAATTGCACGAATAAAATACAATAAAATGGAAATAGACAAGAATATCAACTCCAGTAAAAATTTGTGGAATGCTGTTAATAAATTATGTAATAAAAATAATAAATCTGAAAAAGCAATACATAAAATAAAAACTGAAAACGGCAATATAACAATAAATACAAAAGAAATTGCAAACACATTTGTAAATTATTATACAGAACTAAGCAAAAAGTATGCGAAAGAAATAAAAATACCCAAAAATTTTAAAGAAAACTATAACATAATAAATAATTCAATGTATTATTTATATCACACAGATCTGACGGAAGTAAAAAGCGTAATAAATAGTTTAAAACCAAGAAAATCCCCTGGATTAGATAATATACGGGCAGAAACGCTAAAAGAAATTGAAGTTGAAATTGTAGATCCATTAGTATATTTAATAAACAGAAGTTTTACTATAGATCAGTTCCCGGATATCTGAAAAATAGGTGTAATAAAACCTCTCCATAGAGGTGGAGATATAACTGAGCCAATTAATTATAGACCAATATCCATGAATTCTAACATTGCCAAAATTTTTGAAAAAATCTTGAAGAACAGAATAGCGACATTTTTTAATAAATTTAACATTATATCTGAGAGACAGTTTGGTTTCCAGAAAAACAAATCCACCGAAGATGCTATAGAATACCTAACACGGTATGTTTCTGAGGCTTTAGATGAAAAATCACCATGCTTGTCTATATTTGTGGACCTTGCGAAAGCATTTGACACGGTATCACATAGCAACCTCTTAAAAAAATTAGAATATTGTGGCATGAGAGAAAATGTATATAATTTAATAAAAAGTTATTTGTCCGAAAGAATACAGTATGTAAAAATAAATGAAATTATTAGTGAACCAAGAATTGCCAGCTACGGGGTTTCACAAGGAACAGTTTCAGGACCACTTCTGTTCGCTCTATACATAAACAACTTACTTTCGATACGAGATATCACGGCTAAAATATTAAGCTTTGCTGACGATACAGCAATACTTCTTAAAGCCAATTCCTGGAAAAATCTGAAAAAAATGGCAGAAAAAGAATTTAAAGATATTAAAAAATGGTTCGATTACAATTTATTCACTGTTAACTTTAAAAAAACTAGTTATTTACATCATATGCTAATAATCTACCTAACTTTGGACCGCTAAATATTGAAAATCTTTTAAATATTCCAGAAGCAGATGCAGTGAAATATTTAGGTATCATCATTGACACTTTAGATGGGACCTGCAAGCAAAACATGTTGCACAAAAAATTCGAGGCCTGCTATATCGATTTAAATACCTAAAACCATATCTAGATATAAAACATCTTAAAATTCTCTATTATTCGTTAGTACAATCACATCTAACATATGGTATTATCAGATGGGGAGGTATTTGCGACACTTACCTAAAAAATTTAAATAATCTACAAAAATGGATACCAAGAATAATTTATGGTAAAAGTCGTAATTACCCCTCAGATGATTTATACAACATAAGTGAAATATTCGATTTGAGGCAATTATTTTCTTTAAAAATTTTATTATACAGTTTTAAAACTAAAAAATTGTACAAACCTATTCAACACCAATATACAACAAGAAATAAGGAAAACAGTTATCGAAATTCGAAAGCAACAAAAACTATTGGACAAAAATGCTATTCTTATTTAGGATCAAGACTATACAACAGATTACCTAAACAAACAAAAAATACAAATAAATTGCACATATTTAAGAAAAATGTTGAAAAATGGTTAAAAGAAAATCCTAAATCCCTAGTACACAACATTATTAACCAAAATGTAATGTAAAAAAAAACAACAAATTTGGTTATTGGATATTTACATGTAATATTTAAATAAAATATTATTATTCACCGATTTTGACAGAAAACCCTGACTAAGTAAAAATGTACCAAATAGCGACATTTATAAACCAAAAATGACAAATGTGTTTAACCCATCTCGAACAAGTAGTGCTTAACTATTTATGTGATTATTGCACTGTTTATTTACAAAATAACGATATGGAATTAAACCATTCAATAATAATGATGTAATATGTAATTATTGTTATTTTATTGGAAATAAACATATTATTGTATTATTATTATTAATTGTATTAAAATATTGATTTTTTTTATCTATCTGATATATAGATATTTGTCTTTTTTCCAATAAAAATCTTATAATTTTTTTCTCATCTTAAATGACTAATTGAACGATTTATGCAATAAAAACGCTTGAATGCCTTGGTTCCTTATTTCCCTGTTTTTATGATATGATCATTAGCCTATTCGACAGAAATGTAGAAGCTGAAAAAATAAAATATGTGAAATTATTTCTAATATTTTTTTATAAAGTTCATAGATACAGTTTCAATCCCAATTCAAGTAGGTCACTGTAAGTGCTTAATTGTGTCGTTAATTTACCGAGCCTTTGCGCATTTTATGATATTTCTATAACTAAATGATAAACTCTCAAATGTTTCTTCTGAACTATATATATATATATATATATATATTAACCCAGGCAGACGTTGTCAAACATTCAAATTTATTAAAATTATTAAATTGGTCAATTATAATAAAATTTTATCGGTTTTCCTATCTGGTTATCTCCATAAAAGTTTTTTCGTGCAGAAGTAATAACACTCTGTATTACGTTAAAATTATCTGTTAGTTGTTTGGTATTCAAGCCATATTTAAACAGGACTTCATCACTACAGATAATGAAAGAGATACAAGTTACAGAGGTACCCAGCAGTTTATCAAACTTTTAGCGCTCCAAGTTTATCATTATTCAAAAATTTCAGCAACTCACCTAACACCTTCAAATTCTCTAGCACCATCACCGCATGCTCATCGACTGTCTCGCTCTTTCCGTCCAAATTAATTCTTGCTCCGTATAATTTCGGGAATAGGTCAATAACTTGATCGATCCCCTGTTGTTTCTGGAACTCTTGAAGCGTTGGCACTATGGTGTCATAAAATGCAATTTCATTCTTAAAACTGACTTGAATATTAAATATTTGTCGGAAAATTTCAGTAGCTGGGACAAGCTTCCCCACAACATGCAAGGTCTCCTGAGCACCGTTTTCTTTATTCTTCAAAACGATATCCACTTTCAGCATTTCACTGCCGAAGTTTTCCCCAGGAGCTGTAAGGCGGCTTGTTTTCGTGTCGACTATCTTAGCGTTTCCAATATGTTTTTTTAACAGTTGTTCCAAATCTTTTAATTGTTCGTCAGCCATCGTATGTTGAATGTTTACAGAGTTAAATAGTAGCTGCAGTGCAATTAAAATACTGATAGATGGCCCCGTATATAGCATGCGATGTAGCGACCTTATCTACTGCATGTGTTGATCAGATAATACTATTTACAAAATCAATCAAAAAGAAGATAAATTTTTAAAAAAATGCCATATACAATTTTAAGATCATGTTAAAATATTTCTTTATTGTAGGTCGTTTCATAGAACATAATTAGCAGTCGAATTAAACTTAAACAACAAATACTAAAAAACAAGCATAACACTGATATTCAAAACTATAGAAGTATTGTAACGGCACTAATTAAAACTTCAAAAAACAACTTCTATAAAGGGAAAATTCTCGAGACCTTAAACAATTTGTTTGTTCTCTGAGATGGACTTAAAATTAAACATAATAACAAAAACAATAAACCATGGATAACCAACGACATTGTAAATGAAGGAATATTTTTGAGGGACTTGTATAAAACCTATAAAACATCTGGTGATAACGAGGTTTATTTAAGATATATATTTAAAAAAATCATCGTATTAAAATTGAACAGGCTAAAAAATATGACTACGATTTTAAATTTCTTAATTCGACTAATAAATCAAAATCTGCCTGGCAAATTATCAATAACAGTAATGCCAAACAGGAATTCCCTAAAAACTTTGTTGATTCCGATGGCAACGTTATTAGCAACATGCAAAGTGCTGCAGAGGCTTTCAATAACTTTTTTATCGACTCAATAAAAACATTAACTGATAAAATGCTTTCTATTTTGTATGATAATAAACAATTTTTTAATCATAACACTATTTTTTGTTACCATTCAGTTCGAGTGAAATGCTGGATATCATAAAATCTGTCTCCATAAAAAATTCATCTGGCTATGACCGTGTTCACTTCTTAATAAAGTAGCAGAACTCATTGTTGACCCTTTAACTTTCCTTGTAAACCTATCTTTTACTGAGGGAATCTTTCCTGATGTCTTAGAAAAATCTTTAATTTTACCAATTCACAAAAGGAATGATAAATCTCTTATCTCAAACTATAGCGGCATTGCTCTCCTATCTGTTTTCTCTAAAACCTTTGAAAAAGCTTATTACGTAAGATTAAACGATTTTATAATTAGACAAAATTTATTATCATCTTATCAGTTTAGTTTTCGGAAAGGTTTGTCAACGAAAGATGTTGTTTTATCGCTCTGCAATTACATATTAGACAGTTTTGAAAACAAATCTAAATCAACTTGTTTATTTTTTGATTTAATGCGTGCCTTTGACACGGTTGATCATAAGTTACTGCTGGATAAACTTAGTAATTATGGAATTCGTGGTCCAGCCTTAACTTGGGTAGAATCCTATTTAACTCAAAGAACACAATCGGTCGTTTTAAGAAATGCCAGTATTTCAATCTCGTCCAGCTATCTTAAGGTTTCCACAGGTGTTCCGCAAGGCAGTATTTTGGGGCCCTTATTATTTATTTTATTTATTAACAATACCGCGCTTCATATAGAAGATGCCTTTATATCACTTTTTGCCGATGATTCCACCGTCGTGGTAAATTCTAATAGTACAAATGAACTCAGCCTTAAAACTAATAACACCATCAGATCTATGCAAAGCTACTATATGAGTACCGGTTTACCGCTTACTAATGTAAAAACAGATTTATTACTTTTCAGTACTAAAAAACTTGATTATAGCATCTTAGTTAAAGTTGATAAACACAGCGTTAAACAAAACAATAGCGTGAAATTCCTTGGAGTTTATATGGAATCCCATCTAAATTGGGGTACCCATGTCGACTTTGTTAATAGGAAACTATTCACTCATTGCTTTGTCTTATGGCAGCTACGCGTTTATGTCAATATTCACATTATAAAAATGTACCATTATGCGCACGTACAGGCATGTTTAGTTTATTGTATCATCTGCTGGGGCAACTGTTCTCGTTTTAGCGAAGTGTTTAAGCTTAAAAAAAAAAAATTATACGTACAATGACCTTTAAACCTCTTCGTCATTCGTGCAGATTACTTTACAAAGAATTAGGTATCTTAACTGCTCCTTCTCTTTACATTTTAAACTGTGTAATTCATATAAAAGAACACTCTGAACAGTTCAATGGCAGATATGAGACAGTCACAGTCTGCGTGAAAATTATAATTTTAACATACCAGTTCACTCTTTATCCATCATTGCAAAAGGTCCCCAGAATTACCTGTTCACATAAAAAAATAGATAATATTCATTAATGGCTTTAAGTCGAATTCCTCTGGTATTGACGAAGTTTCGTTGCAAATGGTAAAGCTCTGTTGTCCGTTAATTATACCATATTTAACACATTTAATAAATGTCTGCCTTGTTGAAGGTTTTTTCCCCTCAATGTGGAAAGAAGCAATAATATGCCCAATACCAAAGATAAATTGCCCGGCGGAAATAAAAGATCTTCGACCGATTAGTCTATTGGCAATATTTAGTAAAACATTGGAAAAAGCAGTTTATTTTCAAACAGAAACATACTTACTCAAAAATAAGTTATTCCCAGAATATCAATCAGGTTTTAGAGCAGGACACAGCACTTGTACAGCACTGACCAATGTATCGGACAATATTTTACGGGATTTGGATAATAAACTTGCTGACATTTTAGTTTTTCTCGATTATTCAAAAGCGTTTGATTCGGTTGATCATTCATTACTATGCGCAAAGTTACAATTTTATGGTTTTAATAATGTATGTGTTAGGTTTTTTAAAAGTTTTTTAATTGGTCGTTCCCAGAGGGTTAAAACCGAGTCTGGAACATCAGAGTCAAAACCCGTGGCTTCTGGTGTTCCACAAGGTTCGGTTTTAGGACCACTTCTGTTCATATTATATACAATGGATCTTGGCAATAACCTTAAATATATGAAAATTCAATCTTACGCAGACGATGTACAACTTAAGTATAGTTTTAACGTAGACAATCTACCTGCAGCTGAAAGACATATAAATTGTGATCTCAATTTCCTAAACGTTTACGGAACCAATCACAATTTGAAATTAAACATAGAAAAGTGTTCTGCAATGGTATTCTCTTCCAGATTTCGCTATAATTATGTAATTAACCATATAGAAATAGCAGTTGATAATATAATAATTCCATTTGTAGAAGAGGCGAAAAACCTTGGCGTTATATTTGATAATAAATTAAGTTTTAACGCACATGTGAGCAACTTAGTTAAGAAATCTTATATATGTCTAAAGTTACTATATGCCAACAAACAGTTTCTGAATTTTAAAACAAGGAAAAAGCTGTGCGAAACGATTATTTTACCAATCTTTTACTATTGTGACACTATGTACTATCCATTTTTGGATACAGTTAACAAAAAACGCATCCAGAAAGTTCAAAATACTTGTTGTCGACTAATATTTGATTTAAGAAAGTTCGATCACATTAGCGAAAAATTCTCCGAGCTAAATTGGCTAAAGATGGACAGTACATGGAAATTGCATTTCTTAGTTTTTATACATAGAATTTGTATCACGTCTTCTCCTGCCTATCTTAGAGACAAACTAATTACTCGTAACCAGACGCACGATCTAAATATTCGTCACATCGACAATTTTACCATGCCGCATCACTCTACCGCAATCTTTCAGAAATCTTTTACATATAACGCTGTTAAATTGTACAATTCATTAAATTCAGAGATAAAAAAATATAACATTTTTACCTTCCGCAAATATTTAAAGTCACTTTTAGCAGCGCAATGATGAAACGGTTTTCATTGTTATTTATTAGTGTCATATGATTATTATTGTTACTACTTATTATTACTTTCTCATTATTACCTTCTAATTGCCACTGTTTTCACCTTTTCTTTTTTTTTTCTCTTTTATATTATTTTACGCTTTGTTTATATCTACATACTTAACTTGTAATTACAGGGTTAAGTGGAGGAATAGCCTTTGGCTAAACTTCGCCCTTTAAATAAAGACGTTTTATTATTATTATTATTATTACTATCTTTTCAAAGGGAAGTTAAATCGCTTCTACTCAAATATTCATTTTATTCTGGTGATGAGTACTTAGGCTGCGATCTCACTAATGCCAGCTAATAAGAGAAATAATATACCTATGATATTGTTTTTGTTTCCCCTGTAGTAAAACTAATTTTTTTGTAATCCCTTGTTTGTTAATTTTCACAATGTTTGTTTGTTATTTTACTTTTTTAACTGAATGTTTTGTATTTGTATAAATAAGATATTTTTGTGAATTGTTACCAATTTCTACCAATTTTGACTATATTCTGATGCTTGTATAAGTCTATGGAAATAAAGTTTTATTATTATTATTATATCAAATATTGTATCAATGAAATTGAGACCAGAAAGTATTGTGCAATAAAAAATTCTACGCGCCTTTAAAAAAATTATAGACCTGCCCGATCATTTTCACTAAGGTTTATACGTATTATCGTTACGCCAATGGAGAAAGGAAGGCGCATTTTCCGTACAGCCGTATTATTTGTTATTTTCTCTGGAATATGTTTTTCTGTTAGAGAAACATAGAGGGAAGAGGATAGAAAATTATGTTTCTAGATTTTTATCGCATATTTTACTGATATTCACGTTATTAACCCTATTTGGCAAAGTTTCTTTTATTAGTTCTGTTGTGCAAATTGCTTTCCGCTTTTCCTAAATGGAAATGGAAGTTTTATAGTGCCAATTTACTTGTTGATGGCAGAGATATTAAAAATATTTCGTGTATAAATGAAAAAGATGTTACAATCTGTCTCGGAATAAAAGACTTCGTAAAAGTTCTAAATATAAGCGAGAAAAAAATTAATAGAAAATAGCAAAAAGGGATATAGCAACGTCATACACTAGTCGTCCTGGGGTCTGTCAGGACAATTTAAGATAAACAATACAGGAAGGATCATGATTAGTAGAGAAGAAATAACATAAGTATTAAAATACAGAATTTAGTATTTTCTAGTGACTCATAATATTGACTGTTTAATGTGTTGTCTACATCTATAGTATTGTTGGTATCGGTTATTGGAGGTAAAGTCGAGGCAAGAATTCAAGCGATGCACGTCACGAGTGATCTCATTAAAGAAATTTTAATATTAACATAATTTTTAATCATTAATTACGTTAAAAAGAGTAATTCTTGACACCCGGTTATTAAGCTTTTTTCAGACATAGGTACAGTTTAATGGGGCTTCATGATTCTTAGCAGTCTTGTCTTATTTATAGAATCGATCTGTGACGTGCATCGCTTGAATTCTTGCCTCGACTACAACCATAGTCTGTAGCAGTGAAGTTGATTTTATTTTCTAATGTATCTACTAATTTTGATTCTACAATAAATTGCTATTAATAAGTGTATTTTACAATTTATTAGAATAGGTTATGGGCCCAGAATTCTCAATTTTTAAAGTTTAATGTTAAATCTGTTTTTCACCCGAATCAAAATAAAGGAAAGAATTAATAAAATGAGTGATCGACTTGGCATTTCTAACATCAATAAGTTTGACGGTTAAAACTATCACTAATAGAAGTTTCAACTCAAATGTGCTTTAGTAGCTAAGGGAATTTTTTGGGATAGTTAGTGGTACAGAAATGAAATCAGCTGGCAATGAAAAAGAAAAGGAAATTGCAGAGTGGGTAAAGTCAGACGGTTATGCAATGTTTTTTATTGACGGCAGCGATAGATTTTTCCGAAATAACTCTAATTAGAGAATTGTAAGTCGTCGAAAGAAATAATGGATAAGCTGGACTCAATTTATGACCAGAAGTCAGAAACGAGTAAGATGATACTCCATAAACGATTTCCTCAATATAAAGTGGACACAAATGAAACAGTAGCTCAACATATTGCTAAAATAGAAAATCTTGCGAGACAGATAGGAGAAGTGGGAGATACTGTGACAGTGTGACCTAAATATTTTGGCTGATAACGATGTGTGGATTATGGACAGCGGGGCATCTGCTCATATGACATAAAAGACAGAGTATTTTTCTTTATTTGAAGAATCGAATGGCCCCATCACTGTGACCTTAGGAAATAATCAAAGTTTGAGTGTTGAAGGAAAAGGTACAGTCTCCATTAAGAAATTAATCTATGGCAAGTGGTATAATGCTATTATGACAGATGTGCTCTTTATTCCACAAGTAAGGAAGAGCCTTTTTCTGAGGTTGCTATTACTGCAAAAAATATGAAAATTGTTAAGCAAGGGGATCGTGCTGAAGTATTTGGAGGGAATCAACTTGTAGCCTAGTACGGGAAACTAATAATCTATATCGAATGTTGTTTCGTACAGTCATTACAGAAACTAATCTTACAGTGGACAACAGTTTGAAGATGTGGCATGAAAGACTTGGACATATTAATAAACTTTACCCGTAAACTCGAATCAAAGAACTTAGTTCATGGTGCGAATTTAAATGACGGCAAGAACTTTTTCTGCGAGGCGTGTGTTTATGGTAAACAACACAAATTGCCCTTCAAAGCTGGGACACTTCGTGAGCTGAAACCAGGTGAACTCATTTTTAGCGATCTCTGTGGTCCTATGTCTACATCATCAGTTCAGGTTGCAAAATACTTTCTGTTATTTAAAGATGGCTGTTCCCGTTATGGCATTGTTTATTTTCTGAAGCATACATTTGATGTCCTTGATTGCTTCAAAAAGTATTATGGCCTTGTGAAAAATAAATTTGATCATTCAATAAAAGTCGTACATGTTGATAATGGCACCGAATAGTGTAATAAAGAAATGAAGACATTTTTATCAGAAAAAGGAATTGAATTAGAGCCTATAGCACCTTATACTCCTGAACAAAATGGTACGTCAGAGAGAGAGAGAATAGACAATTTCTCGACATGTAATCTTCAATGAGAATGAATCCCTTAAAGCTGAAAGACAGAATATTGCACGAGTAATAATAGATGGAATAATAAATCATAATGTGGAGCAAATTCATGAAGAAAATGTGCAAGAAAATGAATATAGAAGAAAATAGAATAGAAAATAGAGCAAAAGCTAAACCTAAGGACACTGGAGGAGAAGTTGAAGTGAATTCTGAGGAAGGAAATCATTACTGTTTACGTCCTAGGAAAAATCTTAAAATACTGAAAAGGTCTGAATTAAATTTGGTAGAATTAGACGATGTTCGTCAGAGTTACGAAGAAGCTGTAAATTCCAAAAAAGTAAAAGAGTGGAGGCAAGCAATTAATGAAGAATTGCAAGCACTGGAAAAAAAAACGAGGTTTAGAACTTTGCACATTTACCTAAAAACAAAAATACCATTGATTCAAAATGGGTATTTAAGTTTAAAAGAAAATCAATGAGACTCCTGATTGTATTTGAGACATTAGACAAAATAAAATACGTTAAATATTTGGGTGTGACGATTGATTAATATTTAAAATGGGACGAACATGTGAACCATTTGATAAAGAGACTCAGGAGACTAACATAACAAAATTTACCAAATACGAGATATTTTAGGTAAAACAAATTTAAATACAGTGTACGATGTGTTGGCTGAGTCTATACTAAGGTATTGCATTACAATCTGCGGTGGATTATATGAAACCAAAACGAAAAACTTGCAAATAATGCAGAATACATTGTTAAAAATTTTATTTGAAAATAGAAAAGAATAAAGATGTTCATAGGAAATGCTCTACAACGAACTAAACAAATTCAATATAAGGATGTTATACACATATCGCACCATGCTATAAATGCACAAATCACAGATGGACCAGCCACGGCCGCCAAACTACGAGCCAAACTAAAATGTCAGTCCAGATACCACTTTATAGAAAGTCACACTCAAAGGTTTATATTTTATTACGGTCCAAAGCTATATAATTTATTATCCGTTAAAATCAAAAATATTAAATGGCGAATGGTAGCTCAGTGTGTTAAAGCGTCTGGCTAGCAAACTGAGTTGCTTAGCGAAGTGGATTCGATTCCTGCAAGGCGAAGCAATTTTTCATTAAAAAAATTGCCCCAAGAGTGGTTCGGGGTCCACATTAAACTGTAGGGCCTCGTCTCTCTTTACCTAGCACAAGATCCTTGAGATCTTCCAGGGGGTTACTTCGGTAACTTGAGAGGCGGTTAAGAAAACATTTTAAGAAAACATATATATTTAAAAAAGATCTAAAAAAGTTCTTAAACGAAAAATATGCCACCATAATAAACATATTTTTATTTCACCCTACGTACCCTAATTTAATGTTTAATTTTCGACTTTCAAATACATACTGTATATACATCCATTTATATCAATTTATAATATTGTAGTATGTGTATTCCATAATATTTTCTTATAATTAATACATACGTTATAAGCATTCTTACAACAAAATTACTTACTAACATATACTAGCTTATACCACATTTTTTATATAACAGAATGTAATATTTTGTTAGTTGTAAGAAAAATATTGTATTTTTCTTCTACCTAATAAATTTAATTATTATACTTAATAATTTTCACAGAAATTAATGGTTCTCAAAAATACGAGAAAAACGATTATTTCTGTTTACATATAGGAAAGATTTGTGAACCGCTCCCCTCAGTAATATGCTCGAATTTTTGCCTGTATGTTATATTTTATTGGCCCATTTATTTAACAACCGATTAAAAAAATTAAAACCTAATAGAAGATAACTGTTTGTACTCATAACAATAAGGCAAAAGATGTTTTAATATATAGTGTATACGACCAGAATTGAAACCGTATAAAAACTAAAAGCCGGCAAAAACACCCGGCATCGCTTGCGGAGGTAAAGAAAAATGCTTGTCATAAGAAAAATAATAAAGAGATGCCGACTATTTTTGCCGGCTTTTAGTTTTTATACGGTTTAAATTCTGGTCGTATACATTATACAATCAATTTTAGAATATCATCTAATCTTTAGGTAAAAAAAATCTATAAAAATCGTTTTAATTCTAAATAATATGATTTAGAATTTCATTCAAAGTAATTATTTGCGGGAAATTCGTAATGTGTACAAAGGTACTAAACATTTGTTTACTTAAACATAATATTTTTAGTCGCAAACTCCTCTATAAATCCTTATTTTACTATAAGGAACCTAACCAGACTGCAACCAACAGCTACTCTCCGGGCTATGTGCCCCGCCGAGCGCTGAATTACAAGTTACAAGCCTGGCGCGTTAAGTGTAATAATTGCATATTACCATCAAAACGCTAATGCTTCGATTGCAACAAACACCAGCCGAAAGGCTGATCCTACTTAAAGGAGCTCCCTTGCCAGTCGTCACACACCACTTGCAGACTGCAGTTTCGAGCTGTTGGCTCTCGTCAGTGCAAGGTAGGTATGCGACGACCGACATGAGAATCCTTTGACTATAGTACATCCCGGTATTTTTACAATAGCGATATGTAAAACAGCCAGCAGGCGCCATCTAGCGGTCCAGTGTCTGTTGCAATCGAAAAACAAATAGCCTGACTTGGCCTAGCATAGTTCAAATGTGCTTTTAGAGGGCGGAATATTAAACATAATATTTTATAGTATATTAAGGATTTATAGAGGAGTTTGCGACTAAAAATATTATGTTTAATATTCCGCCCTCTAAAAGCACATTTGAACTATGGTAGGCCAAGTCAGGCTATTTATTTTTCGATTGCAACAGACACTGGACCGCTAGATGGCGCCTGCTGGCTGTTTTACATGTCGCTATTGTAAAAATACCGGGATGTACTATAGTCAAAGGATTCTCATGTCGGTCGTCGCATACCTACCTTGCGCTGACGAGAGCCAACAGCTCGAAACTGCAGTCTGCAAGTGGTGTGTGACGACTGGCAAGGGAGCTCCTTTAAGTAGGATCAGTCTTTCGGCTGGTGTTTGTTGCAATCGAAGCATTAGCGTTTTGATGGTAATATGCAATTATTACACTTAACGCGCCAGGCTTGTAACTTGTAATTCAGCGCTCGGCGGGGCACATAGCCCGGAGAGTAGCTGTTGGTTGCAGTCTGGTTAGGTTCCTTATAGTAAAATAAGGATTTATAGAGGAGTTTGCGACTAAAAATATTATGTTTAATATTCCGCCCTCTAAAAGCACATTTGAATTTGTTTACTTGTATATTATTAATAGTTAGGCTTCTATAATTATACTAATTAGGCTTCTATAATTATACATGTATCGGTTCAAACAGTGAAGAATCCGTAAAATTGTAAAGTAACTAAACTATCCAAATTATTATTATAAGGTAAAGAAAATATTATTTGGTTACATTTTGTTCACGTTCTGTTTGCCATATGTGGCCAAATGTGTCAAGGAAAACATTATTCATGAATTTATAATATTCCTATTATAAAATGTACTTATAACAAAACTAAATATTTGCATTAATGTACGTAATGTTTGACTAAGTAAAACTATAAGTAGTATGCACGTCACTATCTACATACATGGAATGACAAAATATTCTACTAGCGTTAAAATAAATGTTGGAAATCGGTTTAGATAAAAAACAAGTGCATCAAGGAATCGATGATTCAAGTTTCTAAATATACAGTGAGTGTTCGGTTGAATTCGCTGTAGGTGAATGTACACAAAATTTCGAATTTTTTTTTCATATCTGAGAGTTCACCCCTGTTTATCTAAAAAGTAATTTTGGGTGTTCCTTTGCTTTTTTTAAATCACGTAGGCCATGAGAGTTAATCTAAAACGAATTTCTTGTTACGTAATATATTTTCTGTAAAAGATACAGCAAAATGTCATTAAGGAAAGTTATTCATTTCAAGAACATGACTTTGATGATTTTGATTTCTTTGATATAATAGGTCTGTCCATAAAATTTAGTTTATAATTGGAAATGATAGATTTATGTGAGAATGTCCCCCCCCACGTTTTCGAGGGTGCTGAATCGATTCCCGGGATCATACCAATTTTTCCACCTCGGCGACCCCCTCAAATTGGCCAAAAACCACCAATAAAATCCTCTCTTCCGTGAACCCGTTTATTTTCCCCAGTTTTTTTGATCAATTGTTCCTTCGAGTAGAACGGAAGGTCCTTCGAAGGATTTGACCTCAGCCACCCCTGCCCCAGGCTACCAACTCTTGTAGGAGGTGGAAAATTGATATTTGTTTTTCTAAGAACAAAATTTAGATTTTATAGGTGTCTTTTTAAGGAAGGTGGTAGGCAACCAGGGTTGTGTAACCGGCCCCGGGGGTTGTTTTCGCCCTTCAGAGGGGTGGAAAATATATATATAAAAACACTTCAATAAACGTATTCTTTATACTATTTTTCAATAATAGATGGAAAAAAATTCCACGCCCTTGAAGGGTGAAAACAACCCCTGAGGGCGGTTACACAATCCTCCTCACCTACCACCTTCCTCAAAGAAACGTCTCCTACGAAATATTAATTTTTTTCTCACAAAAACAAATATCAATTTTCCACCCCTACAAGGGCTAGAAGCCTGGGATAGGGGTGGCTGAGATCAAATCCCTCGAGGGACCTTCCGTTCTACTCGAGGGAACAACAATTAGTCGAAAAACTGGGTAAAGTAAACGGGTTCACGGAACGGGAACTTTGCGGGTGGTTTTTGACCAATTTGAAAGGGTTGCCAAGGTAGAAAAATTGGTTTGACCCCGGGAATCGATTCAGCACCCATGAAGACGTGGGGGGGACGTTGTCTAGTCTGAGGCGCAAACATTCGGTAGTTCGTAAGACTCCTTCAAGGGACTAAGCCCTCTGGGTACAATTATCCCTGAAACTAAACGCCCTCTCAGTGGTCAACTAATCCTTCATAATTGGTTTTGTCAAAAGATACAATTTGGCAAATTTGTCATCCCTTAAATCTCTAAATGGATTATCGTAGGCATGGAATTGTCTTTCATGATCGCTTTCTGCCATAACTTCTGCTTGTTCCAAGGCGTCGATAGCAGCTAAATGTAAGTCATTAACGCTGCTATTGTTCATTTTCACTCACCAAAATTTGTTAGAATAAGTCTAGTTTAAAGTCCCTAAATAATAAATAAACCACGGCAAAAACCCAACTTGAGACATAGAGGTTATGTGGCACGAAATAAAACAAACCGAAACGATCACTTTGAATACATTCATACACGAAATCGCTTTATCGATATTATACCCCCATCCGTTGTATCTCGCCCGAAATCAGTCGCATGCGGAGAGTTCGTACGATAACGTATATTTTCATGCGACAATCTCACATTTTCGTGCACGACATCGCCTCGGTCAAGCGCGAAAATACGACCCCAGACCTATTGCATTTTACGAAAGAAAAAATTGTATGCCTGTTTACTAAAGTGTTTGATCTACCACTATGTGTCTAGAGGAAAAATATTTAATTAATAATTTTTATTGTGAAGCAAAATTACATTTTGGGTTAGGAAACCAATGAATACAAATGACAATTAACAAGTGATAATTAAAAAAAATTACTATTGGTTTCTAGAAATAAACATACGTCGCGTCAAAATTGCTGCTACGAGCTTCAACACAGCTCTAGTGTAACTCTTAATTCTCTATAACTGTTTTGGATTTCTTGGAGAGGTTTACCAACAACTGCTTCTTTAATTTTGGTTTTTAATAGTTCTAAATTATTGTCAAAATTAAAAGCATAATCTTTTTGTTTTAAAAATCCCCATAAGTCGCAATCTATTATTGTTAGATCCAGACTTCTAGATGGTCAACAAATCGGCTCGTATGTATCTTCCAATCCATTTTTCTGGAAAATAACGGTCTAACCGTCCTCTCACAGTAATTGCAGAATGTGCAGGGCAGCTGTCTTGCTGTAGGAATATTTTTAAACTTTGCAATATTGTCAAGTTGATCCAAAATTAATATATTTGGCATTTCCACGTAAGTTTGATTTACATTTCCTTCAAAGAAATATGGATAATTATTTCAAAGTATTAAATCGCACACTATATATACATTCATTTTCTGGGAATTTTGCCGTTTATTTCGTTTACGAAAATTTGGATTTTCCGAGTACCAATATCTACAATTCTGTCAACTTTACTCCACTATTAGTGGAAAACATTGTCTCGTTAGAAAAAATTATATTTTTGTGAAAGTGTCTATCACTTAAAATATTTTTGCCCATCCATAAACAGAAACTCAATCTTTTAGTGTCGTCATTTTCTTCAAGAGTTTATATGGATGAATTTTATTGGTCTTGATAATTTTTTGTTGTTGATGATGTTGTCGTTGTTGCAAAATTTATGTCAAAGTAAATCAAAATTGTATTTGTGTAACGAACTGGGATTACCTCGGAAATATATCATAACGCATAGGATAAAAATATACATAAATAACTAAATAATTTCCTTTTGAGTAAACATTTTAGTAGTAAACTGGCATACAAATTCGATTTTGCTTAACCGTCATGGCCTATGTGATTCAAAGAAAAAAAAACAAAAGTACTCAAAATTACTTTTTAGATAAGCAGGGGGAACTACCAAGAATGAAAAAAAAATCGAAATTTTTTTACTCCATTTTTCACCTCAATCGAAAGACACACTGTAGATGCGATTTAGCAATAAAGTAGATAATAATTTAGAATTAAATAAAGATATTAATAGTACTCTCGGCAAACAATAAATTTAGTTGTTACTGTTTATTATATCACCAAATAGCTCTAGATATTTATCCGATAAATTGCAAAATGTACCTCTTTCTTTCATGATTTGTAATTGTTGTCCAACGAGCATAGAAAATTGGATTTTGGACAATCGACAAGTGCAAAAAACATCCATTTTTGCAACGTATCCTTTTACAATTTTTTTTGCAATGAGGAAGTTGCATGATTTTTTTATATCACAGATAGATAGACGATAGAAAAACATGCTTCCGCGTATTTCTTCACTTTCTTTTTTGTTAAAATTGAGGATGAAACAAAATATTTGTTTCGGTTGAGAATTGAAAACCATTAAAACGCTCTAGCCCTAACGAATAACGTCATTCGTAACCGGTGGCGTCACGTCATTATTGTTGAAACGTCTAAAATGAATGGTGTGGTTATAGATTAACACGTTAGAGATGTTATGAAATGATTATCCGTCATATTAACCAATAATTAATGACAAGATTGAGAATGACAACGGAAATGAGCAAATTCAGGTCAAATTAGTGACGTCAAAATGACGTCAAAGCAATATTATAGCGTTTTCAGTCACGTGGTTTTGTTTACACAAAAGTTCAAATTTTTAATATGGCATATTTATGGAGCGAAATTTTTCTATGAGTTTCTTTTATTATATTATCAACTTATATAGTACATATTATGAAAAAATAATAAAATTAAGCATTTTTAAAATCCATGCATCTTCCCCATTATCTAATACAAATAGAAAGTTAAACATTAATATTAGGTTTTGGGTAGGAAAAGAATTTTTTCACTAGTGTAAAAAGTAGGTCATTTTGACAATAATAACAACTAAAAAGGTAACAAATCAGCTTAAGAATAGTTACCACGAGTTTTTCATGATAAACTAACTGGAGGTAACAAAATTTGGAACGTTGCTTGCAAGTCAGGCTTCTGTTGGCTTACTTTAGATTTCTGATAACAAAGTTTAAATTTGATAGGCATTTGCGATGGTCTTATTGATGAGTGTACTCCAACTTAGATTATTTGAAAGGCGAACCTCTAAGTATCTAACTGAGCTTACAGCTTTTCAAGGGTTATATCCTAATTCGTTACCTAATGAATTTTCTTGTTATCAAATGTATTTAGTTGACTTTTAACTTTGTTAAGACTCTTCTTATTGTCCTTTATCTATTTCTACATATCAGCCTGAAATTTGTCACAATCTTGGGGTTTGGTATACTATGTTACACAACGTAATGATTCGCAAAAAGTCTTACTATTGAAGAAACACTTTGTAGGTCATTTATAAAAATTAGAAAAGCAAGGGACCTAATACCCTTCCTTGAGGGACGCCGCCGGAAGAAACAGATTTTTTATTGGATAGAATGTCGCCAACTTTTACGCTCTAAGCACGTTGGGAAGAAAAATATTGTATCCAAAGAACTACTCTAGGATCGATACGGAGATTAGCGATCTTTTCCATGAGTATATTATGAGGAACAACATCCCTTGGATCAAGGACACTTACTAGACCCTTAATAAAACAGAATCGTCTTGCATGAATCTCCAGTTTTAAAACCATGCTGTTAAGGGTAAAAAAGCCATCTATTACTAATAGTCTATGAGCCAGGTCTAACAAAAATCGAGTTAACTAACATTAGGTGGGACTAAACACGGCACTTAGGTTTTTAGAATGTCCTATATGTTAGTTAAAAGAAATCACCTTCTAGATATTTCAGACTCCCAGTTAAATACTTTTTTTAGCGGCCATTTTGAAAATTTTTCATATTTTTGGCCCAATAATGCCTGTATCTCAGAAACTCTTGATCCTAGATGAAAAATACCTCTTAGTAAAATTGTTAGAATGAACTGCAACTGTGAAATTTTTATACCAATTATATGTTTTCATTTTTCTTACACTTCAAACTATTTTCTCAGCAAATTCCGCCAAATCTTAAATGAAACCAAATAATGGGGAATCGTAATTTTAAAAATGATGTTATTACAAAAACCAGAAACAAATCATTCAAAAAATTCTTTTATTTACAATTTGTCTGAAACTGCCTTAAACCTGTATAATAATTTCACAGTTATAGGTAAAATTTCATTCTGAACAATGTTACTAAGAAATATTTTTCATCTAGGATCCACGGTTTTTGAGATACAGGCATTATTAGGTCAAAAATGTGAGAAATTTTCAAAACTACGGCTAAAAAACGTATTTAGCTGGGAATCTCGAATGTCCAGAAGATGATTCCGTTTAACTCGCATATATAGTCCTGTCCCCAAGGCATAACCCCGTAAAAAAAATGTTGTCCAGAGAAACGGATTTAAAATTTCTGTTTAAGGTTCATTATAGAACTAATTTTGCTTGGGTAGACACCGCGAATTTGGCGCCACTGTTTTTTGTGCGCCATTTTTAAAAATGGAGGATGATTTCAATATTATATTGTATTTAAAGAACTATAAAGCCTACAGACTTCAGTCTGGTGTCGAAATCTAGGTATAAGGGGTCAAAAAATATAACAGTGGTAAAATTGAACCCTTCAGATTAACCCTTACACCATTTTCAAAGTAGACAAGTAATAATATATATCAATATAGTACAAGTATTAACACATTTTATTTACTTTTTCATATACTTGGCCTGGCAACCCATTTGCAATATAAAAATGCAATATGTAAACATTAATGCTGAAATGAAAGACAATGTAATATCAACACAAATACTATATTACTAAAAGCTGATTAAAATCACATTAAGTGTAAACTAATATCAAGATCACCTTATGTTCAAATTTATTTTTGTTTATTTATTTGTTTTTACAATCATGAACAGTACATTTACAGTAGGTGGAACATATAAGTAGAGCATTTCGACAAGGGCATCTTTTTGTTGCACAGGTTTTGCAAGAGCACACACGTGTAACTTCGGCGGGCAAACGATTTAAAAAGTTTAAAGGTTTCAGAACTCCATTATCTTCTTCACATCCAAAGCTACATGGATCTTTCTCTACGTAGGCAGGATTTAAAACATATAAACAATTCCTGATTACATAAAACGCCCTTTTAATGTGACCTTGAATGGAATAACATGTAAGTAAGGGTCAGTAAGAGGGACCGATCTCTTGAATTCACTGTACCGCAGATCGTCAAATGTTTCACAGTGGGAACTCCTTTTCCAGACACACACAAGATATTTTTCAACTTTTTCGAAATCGTTTTCTTATTCAGTTTCAGCAAATTCTCTCAGGAATTTTACTGGATCAGCAGAGAGGGCTCCAAGTTTTGTTCCAATTTTGCATACGGTGTCATCACCAGTAAGAATGTGAGCCTTGATCAAAACATTGGGCAATCCTGGAGGCAGTTTTCTATAAAGAACATGAAGTGGGATAAAGCGTCTTCTCTCTCCAGTTCCATAACGTACCCATAGCTCCGATAATCCCTGATTTAAAAACAATTCAACAAATCTAAGTAGCAACACAACAACATCTGTTTCATTTGACAGAACCAGGACTCGACGTAAACCATTTAGAATTGCCCAGTCAACGTGTGGCACAATACGAAGGTCATCTTCCTCCAATGCGCTATTTAATTCTTCAACGATACTACCATTGCCTTTTGAATATTTTTCTGCTGGAGCTACTTGCTCATTCGCCGTAATTGCACTAACAATTATTGGAAATTCAGTGTTCATCGAAAATTCGGCAATATTTTGTCGAGTTAAAATTTCTAACTTCGTCTTATTTGTCAAAGACCAGAATTTGTCCAATTGAACAGGTACGGGAGTAGAATTGGTTATGCATGCGAGGTCAATTGTTCTACATGTAGATATTCGTCTGGTTCTCTCAGATTCCTTTATAGATAATTCGCAATAACTATCAAAAACGATATGTAGCTCCTGCAATGAACAAACTGCTTGCGATGTTTGCAGTACTGTACGGATCGCTGCTCCAAAGTTTGGCATTGAAGAAATTTTAACCATTCGCAATTGCGACATATAATCCACAACAACGGCAGTTTGAAGGGAAGACATTTGGTCAAATCTTAAATCTTCAGGTGAGAGGTTTTTTCAATCTCTTGCACTAGCCTGTGCTTGACTGGCTTTGCTGGGAAATTTCCATTGGTTGGAAGAAGATCATGCGACAGAATATCTTGGATTCGTTCACCCCTTTCTTTCGCTACTTCCAAATCCCTATGTGCCTGAGAAAGGAATTTTTTTTGTTCCCCTTTGTGTAATGGCTGGTTCACTGTGGGACTTACAATGACTATCAAAGCGGGGATATTTACATTTGGAGATTGTGTCAAAGAAGCTTTTTGTTTTAGACACAAATCTCTCCTGCTTTAACTCTATATAGTTCAAATGCTTGTTGTTGGCCATCTAGAATACGTTTTTTTATATCGTCATTCACAAACTGTTTGGTCACAAAGTTGTGTAATCGTATAGAATGCGTTATTTCGAAGGGGTTTTCGTGTTGTTGCATAAAACGAACGTTGGCCGCCTTGTGGCCAACGTTCTCATTAAAACGTTCTCCTCTCTTTCCTATAAGCTCGTGTTGAGGCACAGTTTCACGATGGTCCATTAGCTTCGAATTTGTGATGTCTCTAAAGGCATTGCATATCGAAAGGATTTCGTGGTATACCAGCTCCCACCGGGTAACATAGTCACACTTACGTGTCTGGCCAACTATTCCCATTGAGCTTTTCTGTGATCTTTGAATAGTCTGTTCCAGTTTCATATCCGGAGCCACAGAATTGAATCTACCCTCTTTATCTTTCACCACAAAATGGCCTTGTATGAATTTGTTGTAAAGATAAGGGTTTTACACTTCCATCTTTTTCACCCTTTCCAAATACCACGATCCACATCTTACATAGTTTATGCAATCAAATTCAATTCTGTCACTATTGTATTCTTTGACCCCTAATACCTAGATTTTGCCACCAGACTGAAGTCTGTAGGCTTTATAGTTCCTGAAATACAAAATAATACTGAAATCATCCGCAATTTTTTTTTAAATGCGCACAAAAAAGAGTCGCGCCAAATTCGTGATGTCTACCCAAGTTAAATCACTTCTCTAGTGAACCTAAAATACAAATTTAAAATTCGTTTCTCTGGACAACATTTTTTTCACGGGATTATCCTATGGGGCCGGGATTAATAAGACAATCTGAAAACGTAGCTGCCGCTTAGTCCTACCTAATGGTACTGACATCCTAACTGGCTCACGGACTAAGTACTATTCTGATTTTATATAAGTTGTTTGAATAATTTGCAAACAATACATGTTAAACTACTATTATTAAAAATCACATTTTTTAGTTATTGTCAAGCTGACAAATTCCGAAATGAAATTATTTACTAGTGCCTACACAAAACTTCCCTCTCTATTTAGTAATTTTATTAACGCCATTAAAAACGCTAACAGCCAGTCTTTAAAACTAATTTCATATATATTTTTATGGGTGTATAATTGAAAGAGTTTATTTTGCATGAAACATTACCTTATATGTAAATAAGTGACTTACCGATTATAATGCAAGTAGCACGTAAAGCTTACCTGAAACAAATAAATTTGATTAGTAATGCATTTTATTTTCACATAGAATAATAATTTAAAAAATTCCTAAATACTACCCAACTCAGTTGCATGCTATCAAATAAGTTACGTGGGATATAATGCTTCTTAAATTACTCAACATTATCATCATTTAAGATTTAGATGTATTGTGCAGTTTTAGGAATTTTGTAGGCTGTAAATATTTTTTTCTTAAAACATCAAAAGAATATGACTTTAATGACAAGTTTTGTCTCTAATTTTATTCTTAAATTTTGTATTTACTGCTTAATAAATAGAAAATGGGTACAAATAGCCATAGGGAAGCAAATTGAAAAACAATTTTTGGCTACCCTGCACATTTTAAGGAAGTAAAAACGATTCAAAACCATTAATTAAATGTCTCGTAACTAGTATTTATATAAGTTTTTTTTAAACGTCATACTTGTGACTTGGTGATTTTTTCAATATGCATCTGCAGACGGCATTACTTCAACAAAAAAATTCATTACATTCAAGCGGCTGGGAGATAGTCAATAATAATATAGGAAAGGTGTGATGCTTGTTTTGCTCGGGTAGCTGGTTTGGAGATTATTCCAGGGTTCAATGTTAATATTAATTAAAATCCAGATCCAAAATAAGACATTTATTTTCCTAATAATTATATGTACAGTGTGGCCATATCTTTTATGGCTTAGGTTGCGACAATCTTGTTATTACATGAGTACATCATAGTAATCGGAGAGAGAGAGAGAGAGTAACATATTTCCTCTATGTACGTCGTCGTAACCCCAATTCTCTAATCGGAGTTCCAGGACATAACAGACGCGACCAAGAAATCTGTTTCAGGAGAGATCCAGTTCAACACACTCGAATCAATCTGACAGGAGCTCCAGTTCAATGCACTCGGATCCTCCCTAACAGATACTTGGCCAGCGGCTGCCACGACGCCGGAGAAACTTGAGCTTCCGGTTATCTCAGTTCAACACACTCGAGAAAGGTGAAAGTCAAGCTCTGAATTTACTGGTTTCTGGCTAGCTATTTTATACCCAAAAATCACGGTCACGTGGTTTTGCACCCGGCACGAAATGCACACGGCACGCAAGTTGCGGCCTGGTGAAGTTAGAATTAAAAGTTAACAAAAGATCTAATCAGGTATTGAACTAATCTAAAACTGAACTACTTGATCCATGCATGATTAAAATAAGTTAAACTGGAATGAAAGTATACAGTATTCCTGTAGTATTGTATACTTTATTACAAAGGGATAGAGTCTAGAAAGAGGCTTCAAAAAATGTACTGATATACTCGGCATTCCATTCCTGTAATTTCGTCTTGCCTCGCCCTGTATATTCGAAAATAATTTCCGGTTATAGACTTTCTTATCTAGTTTACTTGTATTTTTTTTTATTTCTAACTATCGTAGAAATCGAGATATCGAAGTCCCGGTATACAGGCTGTCTATTTTATCAGGGCCCTCGAGAATATCTCACTTAATATCGGTCGTACAAAAAAAATTATTTTTACGAAAATTGTGCCGATTTATATAGCCTACAAAATGGTTTAAAGACATTTGAAATCCACGGCCTACTTTGAGAGTTATGGCGGAAGATATTGAAAATGGGGAGAACGTCTAGGCCAAATATCTCCGTTATTTGCAGAGATACGAGAAAAATTCTAAGGAGAAAATTATTTGCAAAACAGAGTGTTTGAACAAGGTTTTATCTAATTTTTTTTCAAAACCGCCGTATTTTGAGATTTACTCTTCAGGCTGTTAAAAAAATTATTTTGAAACGGGCGGGAAATGGCGCCATTATATCACATGCTATATTTATTCATTGGTACTACGTTAGTAGGTAATTATAAAAACATTTTTTAAAACCAATAATTTTTTTTTAACAAGCATTATACTTGCCGTGGAGAAGTATGATTAAATAAAACGATAAAATAATTATAGAAAGAGTATTCACAGTTATGCCAATGTAAAAGCGTCACCCTTGCTCAGAAGATTAAAATATCTTTACCAATTAATTTAAGTAATCCATTTGTTTGTATTTCATGATTTCACTATTATTTCAATTATTTTAAAATAGTTGGCTATGAACAAATTTGACAATTTAATTTTTTGACAGATCACCTCAGTTAATACTTAAACTCTCACTCAATCACACTCGTTTAAGAATTTAGGATTTTCAAAAATGATTTTCACTCACATTGATCGTTGTAATATGTTCCTTACATATTGCCAATGCAATTTTAACTCTGGATTAGCTCAAGTAGAATATAGAAACAGATTTCCACAAGCACTACAGCCGAATAAAACTCTGTTCAGAAAATTAGCTACGAAACTGAAAAATAATGGTTCATTTTTAAAGAAGAAGACAAGGTTGAACAGTGTTATACTTTAAACGAGGATAATTGAAACCGGTCAGTGTTAAAGCACAGGTCTGAGCGCACTGAATTTGATATTTTGTCCTATATATTTAGCAATGGTATCGAGATTCGAATGGTGGTTGAAACTGTGCAAGCGAGTCCGAGACTGGCAATGTAATCAGCCTGAATGAACCATCTACGACTGCACTGGTTTAAAGATAATAAAACGGACGGACTTAGAGATGTGCTGTCTGGACAGGCCTACTAGCATAAAAAAACTCGTAAATCGTTTCAACGGCGGACTTAGAGATGTGCTGTCTGTGACAGTGCAGTGCGTAAATACCTATTATAATATCAAGCGTAGGAGTTTAGTTAGTTATTGTTCATATTTACAAATATTTACTACTATATAAAAGGTAAAATATTTTAAGTATTTACTAATTTATCGTGGCTTTCTGGAGACCATTTGAAACAGAGGATAATATAATAACGCCCGAAAATCTTATCATTTTCTTATGACAAGCATTTCTATTTACCTCCGCCCATGTACAATAAAGAGATGCCGACTGTTTTTGGAGGCTTTTAGTTTTTATATGGTTTCAATTAAGTTCGTTTATACTTTACTGATAATGTAAATAAGGTAAACCGAGTTATTAATTATGTAAGAAATAAAAATACAGAAAATTTGGAAACATCATTAAGAGACATTCAAATTGCTTGTAATATAAATAAAACAAGCGCTAGAAAATTTTTAAAGAAAAATGGTTACCGGTGTTATAAAGCCAAAAAAGTTCACAATTTACAAATGGACAGCCTGTATATCATAAAATATATGAAAAATTATTTTTGTCTACAAAAATATCCTCATAACAGTCCCTAGTAGAACAGCATTTTATAAAAACATTACACAGCCTTAATTTTGATTATTTTTCTTTTTTTTTGGTATATTTACTTGATAACAATGTTTACAGAAACTAAAAAAAATTTAAAATAGTATATTATTCAACGAGCGGTAATGTAGGTAATAACTCACGCAGATGCAGTTTGCAGCACGAGCCATTTCACCGTATTTGAAAGGTGATTGGCTGTATCTAGAGATTTATAATAACCAACGTTATAACTCACGCTATTTGTTTATCAATACTATTAATTGTTCAAAAACAGCTCGTTAATGAATATATTATCTAATAAGAGTAGATAAACTAATTTATACAACATATATTTAAATAAAGTATTATTATATCACAAGTAACAAACGGAAAACAAATTGTCATACATTGGCACGCTACTGTTGCGAATTATCTCAAATATATTTGATCGTCCCTTATTGCTTTTTATTTCGACAGTAAATCTGAGTAGAATTAAACTGACCAGGGACGTGACCAATAAAACGACCCCTACGGATATAAAATATGTAAAAAAGGATTTTGTAAAGTAAATGTGTTCGTATTTCTCTCCGAGAGCAAATGCACGACGAAATCATAATAATAAATATCCATTTTGTGTGAAATGAATGAGCGGATTATATGAACGTGGGTAAATAAATATATACCGGAGGTCTTAAAATTCAGTGTCAATGGAAAAGTAATAACTAAAACGAACTGAGTAAGTAGAAATCATTAAAAAAACAAAGCATGGTGATTTTTTTTTCTCGAAAACTGCCATTAAAAGTTGACTTTTACATGATATTTCCTAAATGTCAAAACGACAGTTTTTTGTCTACAGAACATAAAAGTCTTTTATGTCCACCTACAAAAATCAATGAAATTATAGATGATAAAATCAGTTCATCAGTTTATGAAGCAACAATTTTCGCTGCTTCAGACACTTCTCATGGTAGATCTTCATCACTTTATGATAACATGTTTTGTGTTTTTATTCAATTCCAATGATAAAATTATTGAATATACTGCCACCAACTCCTTATGATGCAGTTGACCTCTATACTTTAGAATTCAAACTAATGCATGATTTCAAATTTCCGATGAATTTAGCAAAACTCATATTGAATCTTTTCACCAATAGGTCAATTTTTGTACGAGATATTAACAATCAGTTAATTGGACCACGTTATAACAGCACAGGTCTTCCACAGGGCTCCGTATTGAGTCCAATTCTTTTTAATTTATATACTGCGGACGTACATAAAATTAATAACCTCCAATGTAGTTTAGTGCAATATGCTGATGATTTTTGTGTATATACCGAACATAAAAAGTACAACATAGCTATAGAACTTCTTACTTCATCTATAACTAGTTTGGGTAAATGGTTCTCCCATAATGGGTTCGATCTCTCTGAAAATAAATCTTCAGTGGTTGTTTTTTCTCGGCACAACTGTCCTAATATTGACAGTATTAACCTTGGGGATTATTTGTTTCCTGTCCAATCTCATGTCAAATATTTAGGAGTCATTCTCGATAAAAAACTTAAATGGAACATTTATATTGAACACATAATTAATCGCTGTAATAAAAGCATAAACTTCTTAAAAATGTCTACTAAAATCTGGTGGGGCGCGGATGTTCAAACCGCTCTTCTTTTTTATAAAGCCTACATAAGATCAATTTTGGATTATGGATGTACTCTCTATGGTTCTGCATGTAATACTCTTTTGAAACGTCTAGATCTCATTCAAAGCTCAGCTCTGCGTATATGTTTGGGAGCCATGAGATCAACTCCTGTCGATGCTCTATATGCCGAAGCTTTGATACCACCCCTTTCGCTCAGACGTCAGTACCTTAGCGAAAAGTTTATTCACAAAATACATATTAATAATCAACCTCTTTTACATGACATATCAACCCTAAATACATCCGACTTAACAAATAAATTTTGGAGTAATAAAAATTCTCCGCCTCTATGTATTGCTTTTCGAGATTCCAGTAACATCTTGCCACTATTGGACAACCCTTACAGTTACATTTCGAATTTTGAATATTTCGATCTTTTTTCGAACGTGTCAATAATAACACCTCAATACAGCGATCACCCCAATTTTAATTCGAACATCCTAAACTCAATTCTGGAAAAGTGGGATAACCCTTTGTTGATATTCTCAGATGCATCCAAATCTCCCTTAGGTACCGGCTGTGCATGCTACATTCCTTCCACCAATAATGTATTAAAAGTCAAATTGCCTCCGCACGTTTCCATTTTTACAGCAGAAGCAATAGCTATATACGAATCGCTTGAATTTATTTACAATTACAATGCAGATACCTCCATAGTATTATCTGACTCTTTATCTGTTCTAACCTCATTAGGAAATAGTGTCTCGTTCAATATTAAAACCAATCCGTATATACTGAAAATAAAGAAATTATTACGTACTATAATAGAAATGGGAAAAGAAGTTCATTTTGTATGGGTGAAAGCACACATTGGCATAAAAAATAACGAGATTGTTGACCTTTTAGCCAAGGAAAGTATCGACTCAGGTATTCCCTCAGAAACAAATATATGTCTGTCTGACTCTTTTAACATCTTAAAATCCAAGTTGCGAGATAGGTGGTTGAAGATATGGCGAGAGTACTGCAACTTCAACCGCACTAGATATACGCTTATTCACCCTGATCTTCCATCAAAGTTTTGGCATGAAAATTATGTTTGCCCTAGAAAATACGTGACAACCATAATACGTCTCAAATTTGGACACGCTTGTTTTCCAGCACATCTGTTTAAAATAAACGTTCTGCCTTCAGAGAATTGTGACATTTGTGGAGTTAAATGTGACCTGGATCATATTTTCTTCCAGTGCTCCAAATACAAAACGTCTTCTGACAGATTATATACAAACCTTATTAAGCACAAGTCAATCGCCTTTTAATATACTTTCTCTTCTCAGTCAATTTGATAAGCCAGTTTTTGATTGCATCATCTGCTTTTTGGAAGAAACGAAAATTTTGTTATAAATTTTGTGTGAATGTATGAATAGTTTAGCTTCGTTTCCTCTGTTGTTTTTCCTTTGTAACACCCTTTAATTTATAGTGGTCCTCTAAAAGTGTTTTGTCATTAAAAATGTCCTGACAGACCCCAGGGCGAGAAGCGTGTGTCCCTGTTTTCTATTCCTTTTTTGTGATCTTCAAATATTGTTATTTTCTCTGTCGTTGTAGGTCAGTTTGTAATGAATGTAATGAATGAATTTCAGCAGCGCAATATTTATTAAGTTTTCGAGCAATTTTTTTAATTTAAGTAGCGGTTGGCTGCATGGCTAATGGCCGAATGCCAAAAAAAAAAAAAAAACTGCCACCAACTCAAAAAACGCGTTGTTTTCTTAATACAACTGTTGATTGTTTACTAAAGTTTGCTTATTGTGTTGCTATTGTTATTGTCACGCCAAAGAATATTTGATATTAAAATATGTGCAGCAAATTGTAGATGACATACATGCCAAATAAATTAATTGTAAATGTCAAAATTTTCTCTTCACATTTTCAGCAATCTTTGAAATGTGGGATACAGTTTTCAAAAAAATGTTGTTTGATACTCGATTGCGAAGTTATTTTCCATCCTCGAATGATTTTTTGACTAGCTGCCATTAGATCTTATGAAACTTTTCAGCCAGTCTTTAGAACATTAAAACAATGATCTATGCAAATTTTCAGCTATCTGATTTTTATTCCGGGGTTTAATCCATATTTGACTGGATTAATTAAAGTTTTCTTGTAATAATATTTTTTCGCCACATTATTGCTTCATCGATAGCATGCCATTTCCCATGGGACAAATCATTTATACAACGTTTCGCGTTTGCCTCAGACAAATGGTCTGCTATAAGGGCATTCTTGTTTTGCTGCACAACGAAACTCAGTATTTGAAACTCTCAGCAAACTCTCCCACAGCAAAAGTTATACGGTCTAAATCAATGCTATATTTATGATTTTCATAATTAGGGCTCGATACTATTGAAGCACATTCAAGTCTTGATCTCACAAATAAATTAAAGAAAAGTTTTAGCGATTTTCCTTAAATTTTATACAATTACGAATAATCCTAGCCTAAAATTTTGAAGGAACTAGCGGTTATTTGATTGATATAACTCCTAGATTTTTGAGGTAACTACAGCTCTTCAGTTTTTCATTATCAATTTTATAGATTAAATTTATTGGATTTTGCGCACGGGAGTATGTAATGGAGCTACACTTTGAGATATAACTGTAAATTGTTTACGCTACACCAAGACCATAGCTGTACAACATCGTTTTGCAAATCAGCGCAGTCTTCTACATTAGTGATAGATGTAAAAAATTTTAGGTCATCGGGTAATATTTTGCAGTGTAAACCAATGACGATTAGCAAAGGCCCAAGCACAGAACCTTGGGGAACATCTAATGTCGCCGAGATATTGTCACGGCTAGCGCGAGCTGTGAGAGAAGTTATTTTAAATTAATAAAAGCATATGTAAACAATAAGAACATTTAGTTCAACAAATAGACAAAAATAACAAAGAAGATAAATAAAAAGAATACCAAAGCAAAGCTCTCGGGGACGGCTCTCAGACCGGCAAGGTGCGGGTTTTACCCCCGCCCGAAAACACACCGTCCTCGACATTCATTCACCTCCGAGTTCACCTCATTATTTTAATACCTCAGATAAATGATTACATAAGCGTTTAAATGCGAGCAATGTCAGTTTAGTTTATCAGTAGCCTTGCCTACACAGCAGAAATGCTTGTTTATAAAAAATATTATAAATATACTTAAAGAGTATCAAACCCAAATAATAATTTCTAATATTGATATAAAATTTAGTTAGCCATGGCCTGCTTATATCTTTACAATAATATATCAATGAGGTGAATGAAGAATTAGATTTGACAATGTCTATAGACCAAAAACCACGGTGTTGAACATTCTATTTATTCTATTTACTAAGTAGGATTCAAACAAGTTTAGGAAGTGTTAAGTTACTCCAAGTTCGGACAATTTGTTCAGCAGAATTTCGTGGTCCAGTCTGTCGAAGGCTTTATAGGGACTTTATATGACCAATAATATTGTCAATATTTAAAAATACTGACAGTTTTATTGAACCTGTAAGGTCAATATTAATGGTAACTGATAATGTATTGACGGAGACAGTAATACTGATTGTGTACGGTGTACAAAATGATGGAATGAATATTGGTGGAGTACTTACTGACAATATTATTAATCGTGTAAGGTACCTATTAGAGAAATCTCTATAAATGACATCTACTTGGCCCCCAGCATCCAAATGTTCAGCTACAAACTGAGTAATGCACACCAAATTGCTGGTGCTAGGGCGATTTGGCATCAATTCGTGTTGATTGAGGTAAATTTGAGATTTGACGTGATTAATAATAATATCATATATTATGTTTTCAAATACTTTACTAAAATTGCACAATATTACTACTGGTGTATAGTTCTCATCGGCATATCTATCTTTTTTTTTTAATATAGGACAGATTCTCGATGTTTTCCAGACTTGTGGAAAAGTGACAGTTTTAATAGATAAATCAAAAATACTAGCTAACGGTTTTGCAAATAAACTGGCACAATCGTCAAGTAAAAAAAGGGACGGAAAAAAAGAAGAAAGAACGGAATACAATCAGGACAAAAAAATGTGCAATTATATTTATTTTCCTGTTGTTGCTGTTCCCCTTATAAGTACTTCTTCAACATATTCTTCTGTTTAAATCGAGCAGTTTCCTTTTCTGAAACACAACCAGGTGAAACCATTTTTTTCATGACAGTACCGCTGTAACTGTAAATTTTCAGTATGCCGTCCTGAAGTGCGTATTCTAGCCATAAATAATTGCAGTTAAAAAAAGCGTTTGTGTTTCAACCAGGTCATTCGAATGCGATTTTCCGAGTTCGTTCTTGTCAGCTCCTCTTTTCTCTTCCCGCTCGATGAAGGGTCAACTCCAACAAACCCTTAATTAAGACTCAATTGAATATTAATGAACATGCTTTAAGTAGTATATTAAACATGTCCGACAATGACATATTATATTTAGATATGAGATTATTAGATTCTATGGACATTCAATGAGTTTCTATTATTTGTTTATTAACTAAAATTATCAACCCTACCAGGTACACGATGATTCATTCCAGTATACCTAATAAACTTTGGCATGAAGACCTCCAAGCATCGAGACAATATGTAACGTCTCTTATTAGATTAAAATTTGGTCACGCATGTTATCCCGCGCACGTATACAAAATTGGTATATATACCTCACCAAATTGTGATCAATGCAACATCATATCAGATCTCTAAAATATATTTTTTGGATGTGTGAAATCTCAAAATGCCTCTAATACATTAATCACTAATATTGTACAAAACTGCAATATATTGGCTCCATTTAATATGCTCTTCTTATTGTCCTTAGGATCTCGCAAAGTTTCTACGTATATTTTTGATTTCGTAAAAGAAATAGGCATTAAGCTTTAGGTTATATTTGGCTACCGTATGTTTTTCCTCTGTTGTTTTTCCCCTGTCAACTGTGGTCCTCCCTGTATTGTCTATTTTTAACTGTCCTCACAGACCCCAGGACGGGAAGCGTGTGTCCCTGTTGTACCCCTTTTTGTTGTCTTCCATTTATTTTCTCTTTTTTTCTTCGTTTTTAGGTTAGAATTAGGTATATGATTTTTGTCATACTGTTCGCTACCATTATCAGGTATATTTTATAAATTAATTTAACGTTAATCTGACTATCAATTAGATATTTTGTGACTGGCAGTATGGTCTTCGACCGAAAGCCAATAAAAAAAAACTAAAATTGTATAAAAAACACCAATTTTACTGACATAATATAATTAATTTTCCAATTATATTTAGGAATATTATTAGCAATAGGCGTACTTTGTTTTATTACGATAGCAACTATTATTACGACCTTTTGTGTTCTCTCAATATATCTCTATTAGTCTAACGCTGTAAACATACTATAATTGAAATAACATAATTAATACGTCAATGTTTGATTATAAATTGGCTGGATTTCGATCCATCATCTCTTTGTAGAAACTCTTGGCACACTTTCAGAGGTCAACATACAGTAGATTCATGATTATACGATATAATGTGGACACAAGTGATTTGTGTTAAAGCGGCGATCTCGGGAAAATAAAAAACTGATTAGAGGGACAATATGTATTACAATAATCTATGTATTTTGAATGATTTCTAAACTTAAAAGAAATATTAATTTGAAATGCTTCTGCTACTAGAAGTTTTTTTTTATACATTTATTTAATGTCGGCCTATTTTCGCTACTGAGGCCTAACACCGACGCCTGTAAACGAGCTACCCCCAACCAGGAATTTTGCCGAACCTCTTCCCTTAAGAAGAGTAAGGATCTTTTGCTTGCCTAACATTTAATAAACAAGGAACCGACGGCTTTACATCCCCTCCGAAGGATGGTATATCCTCTATACAACCCTCGCCTAAGGTTATACAGCTCCCGCGCATACACTGATATACAAGCCGCTGGAAGATATGTGAGGCGAGAACGCGATCTTCGCTACTAGAAGTTAAAAACAACAATACTTTCAATTGAATATATCTTGTATTTTTTATTTCTGAAAGCATATTATGTGTACAAGTTTTTGATATGCCAGTCAGACTTGGCAAAAAGTTTACATTTTTTTTTTTTCAGTAATAACTCATCATCGCCCGTCAATGATTACTAACATTAAACAAAAAGTAATGATAACAATAACAAAAAAATATTGATAAAGGTAGAAGTTATTGAACAAATCACAAAAACACCTCTAAAACGATAAATAGTCGGATAAGATACATGGTGGCTATTCTGATAGGTATTGATTTGGTTTTTATTTTTGGTCTCTAACGCTGGGCCACCCTGTTTGATAGTAAATCAATTTATATTTACGTTATCTACAGTGTATTTTAACAAAATTAGCATGGTGGTTCGCCGCCCGCGTGCTGGGTATTGTTGTGCTGTGTATTTTAAATGAACTGCAAACGCGATATGGCATTTCCAACAACCAATATTGTATTTGTATGTTAGAATATTTTCAGCACATTTTAAGGTATACGGATTATCAGCCAATTAGGGCAAAGCGGACTAATACAACAGTCAATATAACCTGACCAACTTAAATTATTATATATAACTACACCTAATAGTTTGGCATTTTCTGTTACAGATAAATTTTTATTGAACGTAAAAAGCCTTCGAGTCTTTTGATCGTTTAATTTAAGATTGTTATAATTATTATATGTTGAATGAGAATTATAAAAAGTAGTGGCCCCAGCACAGAACCCTAGGGCGCATTATAGATAACAACATTAGTTTTTGAAGAATGATTGTTATAAAATGCACACTCCTTTTGTACTTGATAATTTCACCTTTAATAATTTTTTTGTGAATATCGTATCCCAGACTAATGCCGTCATAGCTCAGTCAATGAAACCCAAAAAAAAAGCCGCTCGGCGGAAATAAATCGTGTAATCCCAGATTTTCGTACAATGGTAGGGGCTATCTACCTTAACAACATACTGAAAGTTCTGACCGCTCGGGTGTGAGCGGTGGGAGGGTCAAAAGGTCCGTTTTCACATTTTTCGTGTATCTCTCGAAAACGGCGACTTCTAGCGGAAAAAGTGTCATATACAAAACTAAAGTAAATTAACTTCCTACCAAAATAGTCCTATTCATTTTTTCGCCACAATCAATACTTTCTAAGATACAAGGGATGGAAAAATGGAAAATTTAGACTTTTTAAATAATCTCTACTATAAAGACCATCCTCCTTTCCCGAAAATAAATTCACTCTTGTCTCTGACGACAGGCGTAATCGGAAACGCGGCAGTCAATAGTCACCAACCCCTAGAAATTGAAACCAGAATCATGGAAAGCATCGTTGGTCGTAATTTTGGTGACGTAACACAGTCGAAGAAGAATGTGGTGTTGTCATTAGCCAGTATGAGCAATTCCATAAAAGCGTTTGGTGAAACAGTTACAGTTGACCCACTGACGATTTTCCAAAGGACAGCCATGCAAAAAAGAGCGATGAAGATGTTGCAAAGCTCATGCAAATTGAATTATCCCCATTTTCGTTGGCTATTTTTAATGAAGGGGGTTTGAGGAAACGGAATAAGTCTTCTCTCTACGATGATTTTTCAAAGGTGATCAGGCAGCTCATGATTTAACACAGAGCACCAATGTTAATGGTGGCTTCCTCCTTCATCGTGTAAAATGGAACGTCAGCATCAAAGTTTCCACCATTTGCGATCAGTACATAAATTATGTAGAGGAACATTAGGTCACTACTGTACAGTGATTTTCGATGGATATGGTGATGCCAATAGTACGAACGAGCTGAGCAGAGAGGCCTCACAAAACTTCAGTTGACATTCATGATGAATAACACAGTTCAACAGGAGCATTTTCTTGTAAACAAAAAAAACAAAATCAGGCTTATCCAACTGCTCAAAGACAAAATGACATTAAGGGTAGTAGAAACGATAGTTGCTGTAGGGGAAGCCGGTGGTGCTATCGTGAGATGTGTGTTGGAGAAAGCTGCCCTACACCCAACTGTCACAATAATTGGTGAAGATGTGAACTTGACTGTTTTATCTTTACTTTTGCACCACCAGGGAGAAACATATTCTTCTTGAAACCAGGCAGGGGCAAAGTGGAGTCAAAATTCCACTCCACAATTAAACTCAAACAAATTCCTTTTGCTGAAACCATCCTCCTTCAGCACTTCTTCAGAGGCTGCGATATCACCTCGGCCATTTATAATAAGAGCAAAGGAGGTATGGTTAAACTGTTCAGCAAAATGCCTAGCCAAATGAAAAACATATCTGGCATCTTCACAAACCCCTCGGCAACCAGAGATGATCGCACAAGCACGCGAGAGGATGTTTTTGGAAATGTACCAGGCGACTCCCAATGAACAAAATTTGAACAGACTTCGATACACAGCCTTCCTAAGAGTTTCGACGTAGCCAAAACTGAACCTAGATTCAATACCACCGACCACAGGAGCAGAAAAGCAACACTCTTTCAGAATTTATATACAGGTATTATAATTATAATACCAACAACAAAACAAAATGTTGTTTAATTAATGTTTTTTAATGTTGAAAGATTTACCTATTGCACCTACAACATTTGTACAATATTTGTTCAACTTCGTACAACATGTGTTGTACCTTAAATTGGTTTCGTTTCTCATTAACAGATCCAGCAGTAGTTGAACAATTCCACCATATTACCCATCGTTGAGGATGGATTCGAGGGGAGGATGGCTCATTGATCCTACTCACCACAACAGACCCAGTAGCTCCAGAAGCCATTTTGAATAATATTTTCTGCCGATGTTCCACGGCATATGTACCAATGGTGCAGCAGCGAAAGATTTACTCAACGACTATGAATATTCCGATGACCTTGACGATTTTCTCTTTTAACATTTACATAATCATTAACCATCAAATATTTACTTTCGCTATTATTTCTAAATGTGTTGTACACATTTGCTTTACTCGAATAAAACGAGTTTTTCAGACTTTTCGATTTTTCTACCCGCCGTATCTCGGTAAGTATTGATCGTAGAGAAAAAGCGAATAGGACTGTTTTGGTAAGAAATTAATTTTAATTTTGTATATGACACTTTTTCCGCTAGAGCCCATCGTTTTCGAGATATTCACGAAAAATGTAAAAACAAACCTTTCGACCCTCCCAAATCTCACACCCGAGCGGTCATGGCTTTTAGTATGTTGTTCAGGGAGGTACCCCCTACCAATGTACTAAAATCTGGGACCACACGATTTATTTCCGCCATTTTGCTTCGTTGACTGGACTATTATGTAAATAAATTTTGGCCTAGTTTATCTGAACGATTTAATTTTGAAACCGAACTCCGGAAAATGTTGAAAAAATATTATTTAATATTAAATCTAATGCAGTAGGGCCGGATGGCATATGCATTAAAATGATATTGTACTTCATTACATATAGCAATCATATTGCCTTTATGATTAATAAATGTTTATTTACAGATACATCTATGTCATGGAAAAACGCAAACGTCATCTCTGTGCCTAAGAACACAAAGCTTTCGCTTCTTTCTTATTTTAGGCCTGTTAGTATTCTAATTGTCATATCTAAATTATTAGAAAAACTGTACAGAGCCCGTTAAGTGGCTTCTTAAAAATAAAGTTTTATCTTCGATCCAGTTTGGTTTTCGTCGTTGTCATAACATTGCTACTGGTTTATTTATTTAATGTAACTGATGATCTGCTTCGTGCAAATGATAGTAACGACAGTTCATGCCAAATTTTGCTGGACTATTATAGTAAGACATTCGATACTTTAGATCATACTATCCTCAGAACTAAACTTAAATATGTTGGTGTCAGCGACTTGGCACTTCAGTTTTTGTTAATTATTTAAATAATAGACATCAAATAGTTGTTTTATAATATAATAAGTTCATTGCTTTGAATAAGGGAGTTCTTCAGAATAGTATATTAGGATCCTTACTGTTTTCTTTTTACTACTGATCTACACCTGCAGCTAAAATTAAACTGGAAAATATTTATGTCAATAAAACACATACTATATTTTTAACCAACTCTAAGATTTCGATTTTTTTATTTAGACTTCAGTTTTTCTTGATTTACTTGTTGCCGGAATTTGATCACGTATTTATAGGAGGCGACTTCAATGTGGACATAAAAAATAATAATAATAATGCTTCTAGGGTCATGAATAAATTTTTAAGTAAGTACAATTTAAAGCAAATCATAACTGAACCAACTCGTAATATGGACATTTCTTCTACACTTAGTGATCTAATTATTGTTAATGATGCTGATTTAATTACAGAAAGTCAGGTCATTAATATGTGTGGTATATCAGATCATTCATTAGTGACTAGCAAAATTAAATTAAAAAAAGAGAAACGAGTACCTCACATAACTACTTATAGAGACTTTTCTAAATTGCTTACGATGCATTTCTGATGGGATAGTATATACACCATGGACGAAATGACAACTTTTTTTAACAACTGTAATTGTCTTCTTGACACACACGTGCCATATAAAACAGCTAGATTTACTAAACCCGCAGCTCCCTGGTTAAAAAGTAATATTTAAAAAATGATGAAATTACGAGATAGAGCTTTCACTCGCTACAAACAAAATAAGACTGAACAAACATGGGAAGAATACAAAGAAATGCGTAATCTGGTCAACAGACGTGTAAAATCAGAAAAGAAAGCTTATTTAGAACATAAGTTCAAAACTGACCCGAAAAGTTTTTGGGGAGCGCTTAAACACTTAAACCTTCGTCCACAGAATTCATTCCTTCAAATTGAAGATTCCAATGCCATTGTGTACTATTTTATAAATTCTATTCCCTGCGTGCAAACCTCCTTAAATCCAATCAATCAACAAATTTTAGATAGATATGATCAATTACATAGCCGTGTTAATGACACATTTGAGTTTACCGCAGTAAATGAGGACAAAGTTAACTTAATATAAAGGTCATTAAAACCTTCTGCTGCTGGTGCAGATGAATTGAGTGTAAACATTTTAGATTTATTTTTTCCACAGCTATCTGAATATTTTACTCTTATTATCAACAAATGTCTCACCTCGGGTGAATTTCCGGACGCCTGGAAAGATACAAATATTTGTACAATCCCCAAAAATTCACATCCGTCAGAACTAGCTCATTATAGACCCATTAGTACCTTACCGGCTCTTTCCAAAGTTTTAGAGAAAATAATATATGAGCAACTTAATGTTTGCTTTGAGGCAAAAAAATTGTTACCACTGCATCAGTCAGGATTTAGGGCTAACCACAGCACAACTGCAACTCTGCTGGATGTTACTGACAATATATTAAGATCTATTGATAGCAACCAGAATACTTGTTTGATTAGATTTGAGCAAGGCGTTTGACACTCTGGATCATCAAATTCTACTTAAAAAACTTGAGTACTTTGGCCTTGGTAAAATCCCTCAGTTATTTTTCCACAATTATCTAAGTAATCGGCGCCAGCTAGTGCTGTGTTGTGGTCGAGGCTCAAATTTTAGAATCCTTAATAGTGGTGTCCTCCAGGGAAGCGTGTTAGGACCGTTGTTATTTTCTCTATATACAGCAGATTTTTCTTCATTTCTGTCAAGTTGTCAAATTCATCAATATGCGGATGACACGCAGTTCTTTTATTCATTCCCATATAATAGTAATATAGGTACTGCTGTCGATAAAATTAATTTTGATTTACAATCTCTATCAGAAGTATATAGCGCTTATAAACTTATAATAAATGAAACAAAAACTGAAGTCCTGGTCTTCGGTAAGCAAAGACAAGCAATAACTGCCCATCCCGACTTCCGTATAATTGTAAATAATAAAATAATTGAACCTACAATGGTGTGTAAAAATCTCGGTGTTTATCTGGATGTTGACATGAAATTTCAGACTCATGTTAACCACTTGGTGCAAAAATCTTATGGCAAATTAAAACTACTCTATATTCACAAAGAATCACTTAGTACGGCAGTCAAAATAAGATTGTGCGATTCTCTGATTCTTTCTCTTTTAAACTACTCTGACACAGTTTTTTGGCCATGCTTGCTTCAGTCAGATAAGTATACTTTGCAAAAAATACAGAACAATTGTCTCAGGTATTGCTGTGGTTTAAGGAGATTTGACAGAATAACCGAGAAATTATTAGAGTCCAAATGGTTTAATTTAAATGAGCGATATCAACTACACATGTCTTGTTTGGTTTATAAAATTGGCACATTTAAAACCCCTGCGTATTTATGTAACAAACTGGTTAAATGTGTTGAAGTTCATGGCCGTCCTACTCGGCACAGTAACCTGTATTCAGTTCCGAGACACAACTCTGCTCAATTTCAGAAAGCCTTCTCCTACAATGCCGTCAAATTTTTTAAATAAAATACCTTGCAACATAAAGAACGCTTCAAGTATCTCTTCATTTAGAAAGCAGGTAAAAAAATTCATTATGAATTATATCTCGCACATGGTGAGTGTATTGTGAAATGTGCAAACTGTACTGATAGGTTAAATAATCCTAATTAGTTAATCAGATGTTTAATATATTGATGGTTGTTCTTAAAAACACTATATATTTTACTCTCTTTTTGTTTTGTTGTTATTCTAATATTTTCTGTTGCTTATATTTGTGTGGTGGTTGCGTGGAAGAGCGAGCAATCGAACGTCGCCACCGTTTTATTATTCTCATCTGTAAACTTATTTATATGATAAATAAAGACTGTTATTATTATTATTATTATTATTATTCGGAAGCCAACGAACCTAGATGTCTGAAATTTTGGTAAACTTTGGCCTTTGAATCAAATGAAAACGACAGCTTATTTTTACAAATTATCTCAACAATTTTGCAGAAATTAGGCTATTTATTAACCACCTTCTTAAAATAATTGAATTACTTTTGAATATTTGAAGGTTTCTGGAAATTATTTTCAGCAAAAACATAAATTAATTAAAAATATCAAATTACTAGTCTTACTAAGTCTAACTTATTAAAGCAGTATTAACTTCTTTAGCAGTAACATAATATTTTCCGCAACTTCCATATATTTAGTTAATAAACCTATAGACGCTAGAAAAATGATAGACGGTCAACCAGTGTTTTTTTCACAAACATGAATGTTTGTTACTTGAAATTATGCATCATAAAGATAATCAACAAGTTCCTTATACGTATATATTTTTGTCAAATTTTATATTATTATGGTACAGATATGGCCGATATATATTTATATTTTATTATTATGTAACTTACCTAATTGTAATTTAAAAATAATAACTTTTATTCAGTGCAATATTCAATAAAACTTCGACATTAGTTTGTTTTGATTCATAGCATACATATCTCAAACCAATATCGGTATTGCAGTTGGGTTGCTATGTCAATGTTACGATAAAATGCAAAAGAAAACAAAGCGGGTAAACATGTTCAATGCTAATGATACAAAGTAAAATATTTGTTTCCTATACAACATCCTGTGATCAAGGATAAACGTGCAGGGTATATTATCAAATAACAGCCTCCATTCAGTTTTACTGGCAGCACTTTGGCAGGCGTTCAGCAAAAAAATGGGTGAGGAAACAATAAAAAATCTAGAGGATTTATTAAAGCTGCAAGATGGGCACAGCAAAAAAATTGTAGGAACAACTGTATCGCGCCTGACTGCACCAGGAGATAACTACGGCGGAATTTTGCTAAAAGTAGACGTAGCATTAGAAGACCAAGAAAATGGAGCACAGGAAGAAATACACGCTGTGGCAAAGCTCATACCAGAGAGTCACTTTATGCAAGAAGTACTTAATACACAAGTCACTTGTAAGAAGGAAATTGTATTTTACAATGAAATAGTGCCAATGCTTCAAGAGTTTCAAAAAGAACAAGGTATTAATGAAGTTATTGATATTTTCGCCAAATTTTATGGAGCCAGAATTAACTTAAACGGAAGTGATGTAGTTGATGGCGATGCCGTGCTGATGTTAGAAAATCTAGTTCATTCAGGTAGGTCAATGCATGGCGTCATAATTCGTAAATCTAAGTTGTAGTAGCAAAGTGGAATAATTGAAGAGAAAGGGTGTAAAAAAGTTGTAATGATTTCTTTATTATCGATTTCTAAGAACATTTTATCCTGGAGAAATCTATGATTGATATTTTATAATCTTAACATCAATTGCACTTTATTTTAAATTAAAATATACAGCAAATGTTACATTACTATATGCTGTAATGTTTTTTTCAATGGGTGAAACCAAAGACAGAGAATCAAATTTGAAGTTAAAAAGTTCTGTGTATTTTATAGTTATAGTTTATAAGTTACAGCAACTTGAAAGTTGCGAATTTAACTTGAGAAAATAGGTATCTCTACACAGTTTTCACAAAATAATTTGAAAAATATCAGTTTATAAAATAATGATTAATTCCTTAGAATTAATATTTTCTTAACTACACAAGTCAGAATCTTTATAATAGAATCTTTATAGTAGGATATAGAAAATATGTTCACTAAAATTACCAATTTCGTTCTTCATTGCTGATGACGTCATTCTGTGACAATTGGCCACTGATACGCTATGCGGATGAAGGAATATTAAGCGAAACATTGTTGGGGCTTTTTCGGCTGTACTTTGGAACTTCGGCTACATAATAACATAATAAATTTAACTTAACATTGCTACCCTGCTCGCATAGATTCAACGTTAACAATATTTTGAGAACTGTGTATTTTTATACGAAGCAAACTTGGATGGATGGAAATTGTGATAAATAGAAAATTTCTATTACAAATTGAAAACATGTGTTCATAAAGCACTAACATACGTATATAGGGTGGACTATTATAATAGGCCATAGTTCAGGTGTAGATTCTTTGAGCCAAAATATGAGGTTATAACCAAATATGCTTTAGTAAAATGTTCAAATTATTTTTTCGTTTTTTTGCAACAACTCAATAGCCTCTTAACTGATCTTCGCCAAATTTGCTAGACGAATTTTTTTTATTTTAAGAAACAATAATTTATGTATACATCACTTTAGATCATAGAGGCCGTCGCAGGACCTGTAACTGACGACGAATTTTTTTCATATTTTTTTTTTGACGAAACGTTGTGGTACTTCTGCCCAGAAAATCTGATGAGGGCGTCATTTTCACGTATAACAGGTAAAATTGGTAGAACTCCAACCGTTTTCGAGGAAAGTGCCGTTAAATATTTCAAAAATTTTTTGAATTCAAATTTAATGAAACAAAGTGGATTTATTGAAAAGTGTACTTTGGTTACGTTTTAGTTCTGTCATTTACGTCATTTAATCATTTTATTTTGTTTTTTGTGTTCCTCGAGCTAATTTATTTAACTTTTCTAACTAAATTTTCAAATAGGGAAATGAGGGATATGATATGTGTTTACGCACAAAATAATTTTAGTGGATGTGCTGCAGCGAGGTTGCAATATCCAAATAGAATACAGCCAGACCATAAGATTTTCAAAGATCTGTTTCGTCATTTGGGAGAAACGGGTTCATTTCGTCATAAAAACGATGTAGGACGACCGAAACGAATTACTCCAGATCAAGAACTAGAAATTTTAGTTCGTGTGGATAAAGATCCTCAAGTCAGCTGAAGTCGTTTAGCAGCAGCAACAGGCGTGAGTAAACAATCTGTCCGAAGAGTCTTACCTAAAGAACGCTTCTACCCATATCATCTCATTCCTGTAGAAAACTTACTTCGAAGGGATTTTCCACAAAGGCTACAGTTTTCTCAATTTGTTCTAATTAAACAGGGATCGAAATTTTGTTAAGACCACTTTATTTACTTACGAAGCAACTTTTACTCGCCGAGGCGTTTTTAACTGGAGAAATACCCATTTCTGGGAAGTAGAAAATCCTTATGCCGGCATTTTCAGCAAGAATTTAAGATTAACGTTTGGTGTGGTATCATCGGCGATCAATTATTGGGACCATTTGTCCTTCCTCCAAATTTAAATGGACAGTCTTATCTGTTTTTTCTTCAAAATACTCCTGCTGATATATTACATGCTTTCATGCTAGACATACGGAACAGAATGTGGTTCATGCAAGATGGAGCTCCCCTCATTTCTCCATTGAAGTCAGGAATTATCTTGATGAGACTTTCCCACGCAGATGGATCGATTAAGGAAGTGAGTTTGCTTGGCCACCAAGGAGTCCTGATTATAATCCTTTGGATTATTATGTGTGGGGATATATGAAGTCCTTAGTATATGCAAATACTATCAACTCAAGAGAAGAACTGAGGGAAAAAGTACAAAACGCAGCGAGTTTTATTAGAGGACAGGAAAACGTATTTTTCAATGTAAGAAAATCTTTTATGAATAGAATTAGAAAAGGCATAGAAATAGATGGAGACCATATCGAACATTTACTCTAAGTTGCAGCAATGGGGTTTTTGTATGGAGGGAAAGTTTATAATGGCATTAAGTCAACTTTTACGTTATTTTTTGGTTTTCTCATAAGAATAGATCATTATTTTAGACAATCCTTTGATTTATGTATTTATCTCAATACCATGAAAATATTAAGTAATTAGTTCATAAGAAAGTGAGAAAGAGTTTACGCTGTTATTACAATTTTGTTTTCCCTTACGTTTTGAACTTTTTTCAATAAATACACTTTGTTTCATTAAATTTGAATTTCTCTTTCAAAAAATTATTGAAATGTTTAACGGCACTTTCCTCGAAAACTGTTGGAGTTATCAAGTTCTACCAAGCGTACCTTTTATACGTGGAAATGACGCCCTCATCAGATTTTCTGACCAGAAGTACGTTTCGTCAAAAAAAAATATATGAAAAAAATTCATCATCAGATACAGGTCCTGCGGCGACCTCTATGATCCAACGTGGTGTAATACATATATGATAATAATAATAATATAATAAAACTTTATTTCCATAGACTTATACAAGCATCAGAATATAGTCAAAATTGGTAAAAATTGGTAACAATTCACAAAAATATCTATTTATACAAGTACAAAACATTCAGTTAAAAAAGTAAAACGACAAACAAACATTGTGAAAATTAACAAACAAGGGATTACAAAAAATTAGTTTTACAACAGGGGAAACAAAAACAAAATCATAGAAATATTATTTCTCTTATTAGCTGGCATTAATGAGATCGCAGCCTAAGTACTCATCAACAGAATAAAATGAATATTTGAGTAGAAGCGATTTAACTTCCAGTTTGAAAAGATGAATAATATCTATTTTTTTTATGTGAACAGGTAATTTATTAAATAATTTTATCGGCATTACTTTGGGACCTTTTGCAACGATGGATAAAGAGTGAACTGGTATGTTAAAATTATAATTTTCACGCAGACTGTGACTGGTCTCATATCTGCCATTGAACTGTTCAGAGTGTTCTTTTATATGAAGTACACAGTTTAAAATGTAAAGAGAAGGTGCAGTTAAGATACCTAATTCTTTGTAAAGTAATCTGCACGAGTGACGAAGAGGTTTAAAGGTCATTGTACGTATAATTTTTTTTTAAGCTTAAACACTTCGCTAAAACGAGAACAGTTGCCCCAGCAGATGATATAATAACTTAAACAAGCCTGTACGTGTGCATAATAGTACATTTTTAAAAGGATGTGGCTATTTATACATACTGTATGTATACGCAATTGGCTATTTATACATACAGTATGTATACGCAATTGGCTATTTATACATACAGTATGTATAAGAAATTGGCTATTTATACATACAGTATAGCCGTCGAGGGCAAGGGACATTATCTATCATAAACAACTATACTACATCAAAAAATATTAACATATTTAACCCAACGAACTAACCTAAAGAAATATTCGTATTACGTATTTTAGTTAACAAAATGTGGTAAAAAAAAAACTGTAGCAAGCGGATTCGAACCGTCGACCTCACGTGTGAGAATCGGGAACACTAAGTATTACACCACAGACTGCTGATGGTTAACCTTATAATTCTTACTATATCAATATGTTTGAACGTCATCGCGCATGTGCGGCGTGAATTGCCTGGACAGTATGTATAAATAGCCACATCCTTTTTAAAATGTGAATATTGACATAAACGCGTAGCTGCCATATGACAAAGCAATGAGTGGATAGTTTCCTATTAACAAAGTTACATGGGTACCCTAATTTAGATGAGAGTCCATATAAACTCCAAGGAATTTCACGCTATTATTTTGTTTAACGCTGTGTTTATCGACTTTAACTAAGATGCTATAATCAAGTTTTTTAGTACTGAAAAGTAATAAATCTGTTTTTACATTATTAAGCCCTAAACCGATACTCATACAGTAGCTTTGCATTAGTTTTAACGCTGAGTTCATTTATGCTATTAGAATTAACCGCGACGGTGGAATCATCGGCAAAAAGTGATATAAAGACATCTTCTATGTGAAGCGCGATATTGTTATTAAATAAAATAAATAATAAGGGCCCCAAAATACTGCCTTGCGAAACACCTGTGGAGAGATGCTGGACGAGATTGAATTACTGGCATTTCTTAAAACGACGGATTGTGTTCTTTGCGTTAAATAGGATTCTACCCAAGTTAAGGTTGGACCACGAATTCCATAATTACTAAGTTTATCCAGCAGCAACTTATGATCAATCGTGTCAAAGGCACGCGCTAAATGAAAAAATAGACACACTGATTTAGATTTGTTTTCAAAACTGTCTAATATGTAATTGCAGAGCGATAAAACAGCATCTTTCGTTGACAAACCTTTCCGAAAACCAAACTGATAAGATGATAATAAATTTTGTCTAATTATAAAATCGTTGAATCTTACGTAATAAGTTTTTTCAAAAGTTTTAGAGAAAGCCGATAGGAGAGCAATACCTCTATAGTTTGAGATAAGAGATTTATCATTCTTTTTGTGAATTGGTAAAATTAAAGATTTTTTTAAGACATCAGGAAAGATTCCCTCAGTAAAAGATAGGTTTACAAGAAAAGTTAAAGGGTCAACAATGAGTTCTGCTACTTTATTAAGAAGTGAACACAGTATATCGTCATAACCAGATGAATTTTTTGTAGAGACAGATTTTATGATATCCAGCATTTCACTCGAACAGAATGGTAACAAAAAAATGGTGTTATGATTAAAAAATTGTTTATTATCGTTCAAAATAGAAGGCATTTTATCAGTGAATGTTTTTATTGAGTCGATAAAAGAGTTATTGAAAGCCTCTGCAGCACTTTGCAGGTTGCTAATAACATTGCCATTAGAATCAACAAAGTTTTTAGTGAATTCCTGTTTGGAATTACTATTATTGATAATTTGCCAGGCAGATTTTGACTCATTAGTCAAATTAAGAAATTTAAAATCGTAGTAATATTTTTTAGCCTGTTCAATTTTAATACGATGATTTTTTTTAATATATTATTATTATTATTATTAGCCGTTACTCGAGTCCGAATATAAAAATATTACAGTCGATAAATTGTGTACAATAAAAAACAAGTAAAAGGTGTAGTCTATTGTAATTCCCATTCATCTACGACTATGGCTATAGAGGCCAATTCGGGAGAGCACATGTCGACCGCAGTCAGGACAAACATAGACCTGGTTAGGTCTTGGATTCGGCCTGCTTGCAGCAACATTTCCTTGATAGCTGGCCACAACCCCTCGCCATTCGGTTCTGTCCGCTGCAAGTTGTTCCCATTACTCGTCTGCAATACCGCAGGATTTTAGATTTTCATGGAGAGCGTCTTTGAACCTCTTTCGTTGACCGCCACGCCTTCTTCTACCGCTTAGCAATTCACCATAAAGTGTACATTTAGGAAGGCGGTTATCATGCATACGATGAACGTGACCTGCCCATCTTAGGCGTGCTCTTGAAATAAGCACCTCAATTGGAAGGCTGTTTGCTCTCCTGAGTACTTCCACGTTTGATATGTGATGGAACCAACGGATTTTCATCATACTTCTGAGGTGTCTTTGCTGAAAACGTTCCAATTCTTTCACATGACGACGGTAAGTGACCCAGCTTTCACATCCATATAGCAGTGTTGGAATGACAACTGCTCTGTAGACAGCCATTTTCGTTGACAAAGCAAGGTCGTGGTTGTCAAATACTTTCTCTCTAAGTCCCCAGAGTGCTCTAAATGCAGAGTTAATTCTATTGCGAATCTCGCTGTCCATGTTTGCTTTGTCATTAACAACGTTGCCTAAGTAATTGAACTGATCCACCACTTCAAGAGAATTTCCGTTAAGTGTAATGTCTATTTGGTTTACTTGATGAGGAGTTGACATAATCTTAGTCTTTCCAATGTTGATTTTAAGTCCCAAGGAATCATAGCTCTGGGCATACACATCTAAAAGTTCTTGAAGTTCTTCCGGCATAGAGGCTAAAAGTGCACAGTCATCCGCATACTGGAGATCACAAATGAATCGTGTGCGTGTCTTCGTGAAAGCTCTAAAGCGCCCTATGTTAAAGAGACCGCCATCAAAACGGTATCTGAGACCTATTCCTCTGACTGTCAGTTTGTTGTCAACAATAATTGTTAGAGCAGTGGTAAACAAATTAAAGAGTAGGGGTGCCAGGACACATCCCTGCCTAACTCCAGTGAGGGTTTGGAAAGGTTCGGTTGCCTCATTATTATACATAATCAGGGCGTTGTTGTTTGTATGTAGACTGTGACATACTTCCACAAATTTTCTAGGGATACCTAAGCGGAACATAATTTTCCAGAGCACTTCCCTGTCCACCGAGTCAAACGCCTTGGTTAAATCAATGAAGGCCATGTGAATTTCTCTTTGATATTCGAGTGCTTTTTCTTGAAGCTGTTTAAGTGTGAAGATTAAATCCGATGTGCCTCGGTTTGGTCTTAAGCCACTCTGTGTTTCAGGAAGTAACTTTTCCATAACAGGTGTTAGCCTATTTGCCATCGCTTTAGTGAGTATCTTCACTCCAACAGCTAGGAGACCTATACCCCTGTAATTTCCACAGTCCGCAGCGCTCCCTTTGTTTTTGAAGAGGTTGATTAAAAGTGTATCACGAAACTCCTGCGGAGCTTGACCACTTTCCCACACGACATCAAACAGTTTTTTGAGGTAGGGTATGAGCTCTGACGACACAGCTTTAAAGATATTGAGGGATAAAATTTATAATATCGTGATCGGCTTGGCTTTGCTGGTTAAGAATGTTAGAGTAGTGTTCTTTCCATCGGGCTCACAAATATATTATGTCTTAAATAAACCTCGTTATCACCCGATGTTTTAGAGGTTTTATACAAGCCCCTCAAAAATACTCCTTCATTTACAATGTCGTTGGTTATCCATGGTTTATTGTTTTTGTTATTATGTTTAATTTTGCATAATTCTAACGGAAAAGCTCTATCCATCACTTCCAAAAAGGTATTATAAAATATAGTAAAATTAGTCTCACAGCTCTTATCATCATTAATAAAACTCCACTTTTCATGAGATAGTAAATATTTGAAATAATTTAAGTTGTCAGCATTATTAAAAAATCGCTTCAGTTGATAAGCACATTGTTCTTCATTAGTATTAAAATTACAGCAAAAGTAACTAATTGCATGAAATAATCAGATAAATCCGAATATATGATTTTAGGATCTAATACAGTTTTATCGATATTAGAAAAAATATTATCAATGATAGTTTTTGATTCACCCTGTATACGAGTAAAATCAGTAATACATTTATTCAAACCAAAACAACGTAATATATTATATAGATTTTTTGCATTAGTATCCCCAACACAGTCATCAAAGTTGAAATTGAAATCTCCACAAAGAGAAGTGGGATAGTTACTATTGAAAATAGAAATTAATAACTCCTCCAAGTTAGAAATAAAATACTCAGTCTCTAAAAATCTGTTGGAGGGCGACCTATAGAAACAACCTACTGTGATAATATTGTCCTCTAAGATTATTTAAATTAAAGCATACTCAAATAATTTTTCATTTTTCTTGATACTACAGCACTTTATCCTAAAATTTAGATGATTTTTTATAAAGATTGCAACACTTCCTAATCTATGCTCTGATCTGCAGAAGAAATCAATTAATTGATACGATTCTAGATTTATAGTGAGGATTTCCCTACCGTTATAATTAATTTCGGATATACAGACAATCTCCGGAAAATCTAAATTTTTCAGTAGGAGTTCAAACTCTTCTAGTATATTTCGTAAGCTTCTTACATTACTGTTTCTTAGAATAATAGCAAATTTGGTGAAGATCAGTCAAGGGGCTGTTGAGTTATTGTAAAAAAAACGAAAAAATAATTTGAACTTTGACACCCTGTATCTTTTTCCACAGCAACATTTTGCTAAAGCATATTTGGTTATATCCTCATATTTTGGTCCAAAGAATTTATCCCTGAACTATGGCCTATTATTAATGGTCCACCCTGTATATATTTCTATTGACAAAGGAAGAAAACCTGTTTGACATTTTTGGCTAAACCAATTATAAAATGACTACGTACGCTAGTTTGTGACATACAATAGGAACCACAAATTTCGTAACCTAGATCTCTATATCTACCAGTTAAATTACAGTGATCTAGAATTTTCTTCTCATTATCCTTATACGACAACGACAAAGATTATTTTTTCTGTTGCACTCCTTTCTAAAGTTAATAGTTTTGGCTAACTAAAAGTAACCAACATTATTGTTAAGCAATTAATATCTTACAAAGTTGGAATCGGATAAAAAAGTTTCCGGCGAAAGTTACTTCTCTTTTTCTGAAAAATAAGATGCTGCTATAAAAAATATAGGTTTCCAATTAAAACAACAAAGTAAACCCTAAAATGAGCTTCAAACGTGGCCAAGGTCAAAAACCAATATCATTGTTTTATTTCCCCTCGACACCAAACAACTCTTATTTGAAACATTCTTTTCTAAAATGTATCAGTCCTGAGATACGTTATATGCCGCACGTTGTATATGACATTATGTCTAAATATTCTTTCCTATTATTTGGGTTTTCTACCACATATATTATTATCCTCTTCAAAACAAATCACCGAATCTACAAAATAATAGAATTATTGAAAAAAACCTCTGCGCCCGTGACGTTTACGCCAAAGAAAAAGTCAGAGGTTATGTTTTGCAAATAATATAAATCGGAATAAACACAGAAATAATGTATTTTGCTGACGTTTCGGAAAGTAATCTCTTTCCGTTTTCAAAGCTATTTTTTGGAAGAACTCTTATTTTGCTGTGTATGTTTTTACGGCTAGAAGTACCTTTCCAAAATGCGAAAACCAGAAAAATTTTGGACAAGGCATGCAAGTCCATGGTTAGGGAAAGGATTCAATATCATAGATACCAAAAAGAACGAATTATTGGTGACATTACTTACACGGAGAATGAATTAAGCAGGAACATTATAGAACAGGATTATCAGTTTATAATCCAGAATGTCAGGTTACGAAAAATATTTTAATCTGCAAAAAGGTACGCATTTACATAAATTTAGAAACTTAATAAGGGAAAAAGAGATTAGGCAATTACAAAATATAAATAATAATCCTTTAATTGACAGGACTGTCATTAATATGCCAATAAGACTTTTGTCCATTTCAGACAGGCTTGTACTATCAAAAGGTTTAAATTTTGCAATAAACCCGAAAACTATTCCAAAATTTGACATAGTAGCGGCAATAGAATAAACGGCTCAAAATTTACCAACAGATAGTGGTAATGAATATCGCATACGGACAAAAATTGCTTTAGAGAAGCAGATAATTTAACTCCAGAAGAAAAGTTATCGATAAATTCTTTAAAACGCGATGAAAGTATAAAAATATTGCCAGCAGACAAAGGTAATGCCACAGTCACTATAGATAAAGATATATATAAAACAAAAACCATGACACTTGTAAATGAGGGACCCTACTCAAAACTAAACAAAGATCCAACAAAATCAATAGAGAGCAAAATTTACAGAACTCTGTTTAAATACAAACATGAATTTAATGATTTTGAACGAAGGAAACTTACACCACATCATAGTAAGCCTCCTCATTTTTATGGCTTACCAAAGACACATAAACAAAATATTCCTTTAAGACCAATTGTTAGTTCTATTAATTCACCATGTCATAATTTGGCAAAATTTTTACTTAAAATTATTGATCCATTATCTGGAAATACCGATTCATATATTAAAAATAATAAACATTTCATAGAAAAAATTTATGAAAACGATATTCATGAATCACACCTGGTGGTTAGTTTTGATGTAGTTAGTCTTTTTACCAATGTTCCGGTAGATGAAACCTTAAAAATAGGTAAAGACAGGTTGCTAAATGATAATAATTTGGAAACTAGAACTAAATTAAGTGTAAATAGCATAATGGAACTCTTAACACTGCGTATAAAAACAACCTATTTTCAATTTTACAATGAGTTATATCAGCAGGATTTTGGTATGGCTATGGGGTCTGCATTATCACCAATTTTAAGCAATATATTTATGGAGAACTTTGAGAACACACATGTTCAAAATTGAATAAACAAACCGGTTGTCTGGTGGAGATATTTTGACGACATCTTTCCAATTTGGCCTCATGGTGTCAATTTATTAGATAGTTTTTAAGAAAATATAAATAGTAAGGAACCGTCTATTAAATTCACATTAGAAGTAGAAAGTAGGAATGAACTACCATTTTTAGATGTTTTAATTAGAAGGGTAAATAATACAATTGAAACAAGCGTTTATAGAAAACCAACACATACTAATAGATATCTAAATTTTAACTCGAATCAGTCAATAAATGTTAAAAGAGGTGTTGTAAAATGTTTATACGATAGGGCCAAAATAATTTCATCTAATAATGAAATATTAAATAACGAGAAAAAATTTATCAAAGAGGTTCTAGTACAAAATCATTATCCTGAAGCATTTGTTGATAGAATTTCCATAAATGTTGAAAATAGGGACAATCAGGTACGACAAAAACCTGAACGTCATTATACAGCAATAATTCCTTATGTATACGGACTATCAGAAAAGCTACGCCGTATAGGTGACAAATTTGATGTTAGGACGATATTTCAAACAGGGAACACTTTAAGATCTATTTTAATAAAAACAAAACCGATAAACAGGGAGCAGAATTCAAAAAACTGTATTTACAATATCCCGTGCGAATGTGATAAATGTTATGTGGGTGAGTCATCCAGACCTTTCAATGTGAGGTTGGATGAGCACAAGAATTGCATTAGAAAGAATGAAATTCAGAAATCAAAGATCTGTGAACATGCTTGGGAAAACGGACATAGAATAAACTGGGACTCGGCAAAAATTTTAACAAAAGAAACAGATACCAAAAAAAGAAAAATTAAAGAACCAGCAATAACCTTATTAAATGAAGATAAGTGCGTATCGAATTGTTCTGTAGATATTTGTACAACCTGGCTACCAATGTTAAAAGAAGAACTTAACAAACTCAACATTATCTAAAAGAAAATATCATCAGTTCTATGTTCTGTGTAAGTAGTAAGTATCTATGGAAATAACATAAACAGAATCTTAAAGCTGTGTATTTGACATACACAGCAAAATAAAAGTTCTTCCAAAAAATAGCTTTGAAAACGGAAAGAGATTACTTTCCGAAACGTCAGCAAAATACATTGTTTCTGTGTTTATTCCGATTTATATTATTTGCAAAACATAACCTCTGACTTTTCCTCTGGCGTAAACGTCACGGCTTTTTCCAATAATTCTATTATTTTGTAGATTCGGTGATTTGTTTTGAAGAGGATAATAATATATGTGATAGAAAACCCAAATAATAGGAAAGAATATTCGTAGAATGCCACAAATAACTTTCAGATAATATTATGTCTAAATGTTACATCATTTCACCTCTACGGACTTGTGGTATTAGTACAAAGAATGTCAATGAGGTGACCTGAAAGAGATTAACACCATTTTCAAACGCTGTGCATTAATTAATTTAAAATATATTTTTTTTAGGTTATGAAAACGTTAATCGCTTGGAGGGCTTCAATTTAGAAACCACAAAAGTAATCCTTAGAGATCTGGCCGCCTTCCACGCTGTTCCTCTAGGATTAAAGCTAACTAATCCAACAATTTTCGACGAAAAGATCTTACCTTGCTTAGTGGATCAATATCCGCAAAATGGAGAGACTCCTCGCCCTATACAACTTCTAATGCTGGATTTCCTTGAGGACTGTGAGGAATGTCAAGCTTTAATGCCTCTCCTACAAGATATTCTAGAGCGACCAAGGCACGAAAAACCAGAGGAGCGCAGGGAACCATTTTTGACCATAGCTCATGGGGATTTGTGGATTAATAACATCATGGTTAAATTTGATAACGGCGAACCGACAGCAAGCAAGCTTCTCGATTTTCAAAACTTCGCGTTCAGATCGCCTGCAGTAGACATATTTCTGTTCTTGTGGAGTAGTGTCCAAAAATCGGTTTTAGAGGAAAATTTAGACGATTTGATCAAGTTTTACCATGATTGTTTCATTGAAAATCTAAATCGCCTTAAGTGCGACGTTGCGCCATTTTCTCTTGAGAGTCTCTTGGAAGAACTAAAAATTGCGGCAAAATATGGAATTCCGCATGCTCTGTTCATGATGACATTTGTAGTTTTTGGTAAGTTAGGTGGATTTTCCATCGATCAAAGGTTCAACAAGCCGCCAGATTTTGGAACAAAGGAAGACATTACTCCAGAAGCTAAAGAAAAAGTATTGTATATGATACGGAGATGCAACGAAAGAGGGTGGCTCTACTAGTTTTAAAATTTCAATTTCTGTAGATCCGTGAATATATAAATAAAGAAGTATGTTAGTTTAGTATATCTGTACTAGATAATTAGCATAATAACACCTAATATAAGTTTTCATTACTATACTTTACAGTGTGGTTCTTATTTGTATGACTGTAAGGCGGATTATTAGGTTGGTGTACCCCAAGGTTCCATTAATGGGCCATTTCTGTACATAATGTACGTAAGTGGCTTTTAATTTGATAATTCTACCACGTGTGTTCACAATACAGCCCTGTTATTATATGAACCTTCAAATTGAACAGATTCGTGAGTGGTACAAAAGTAACAAGCTAATATTAAATATAAAATAATCCAGTTCTCTTAAATTCAATACAAAATTAGACAACAGCTTATGAATACAGTCAAACAACACTAACATAGAAATTTTGGTTTTTATCTACATCTAACAACTATAGTTGGCATCTACATAGAGAATCAACTTGCAACAAAATTGTGCTAGTTTGTTACTGTATAAATTAATAAAAACTAGCAGCCTGTACTTTTAATATACCCTCTTTAATCGTGCAATCTTAAATTCTTAAGTGCTACAAGTACACCCTCGCCACGCAGTTGGCAAGAGGATAAGCCAACGCAAGAGGTGCCAACCGGGCATGAAGTTAAAAATATATATAGAATGAAAATATAATGCTACTATTGAGGGCAGCCACATTGATAGCATTAATAAACAATATGGCTAGAATAATATCAGAAGTGCTTTGAGAAACTCAATATATATCAGGGAAGGTATAGGCCTCATAACAGATCCTTGTGGGACACCATGTTCTAATGTTTAACGTTATGGTGGGTGGGTATGGAATATTGATCAGTGTTAGATGAGTTAAACGGCGAAAAAATATATTCTTCTAACATAGTCCAGTAACTTAAGGAGGAAACAAGTGGTTGTTTTCCAAAAATTTGCAGCAAGCTGAATTTCTGCATACACCTTTATTTAACCGTTATAAATAATAGATGATGGGGGTTTATGAGGCTAAATAATTAAATAAAGAAATAAGTTATTGCCTTATACCTCAAGAGAAACAACAATGCAGCTACGGACATGTATTTCGGAGTTACTGCTCCTCATCAGCGTAGCTTAGCTTAGTGAATATCTTATGATCGAGCAAAACCAACAAAGGTAGTAAAGTACAGTGCACAGTACTCCATTTTTTACTCCAATGGAGTTGTTGGTTTTGCTCGATTATAAGATATTCACTAAGCTACGCTACGCTGATGAGGAACAATAACTCCGAAACACGTGTCCGTAGCTGCATTGTTGTTTCTTCTGAGGTATAAGGCAATCACTTATTTCTGTAGTTATAAATAATGTGTAAAGAGTCCCTATCGATATCGTGTACGCTACAAAAGTTATACGAGGATTAAAGGTCAAAAAATTCGTTTCCCGTTAATATCTCGCTTGCTATTGGTCGGACGATAATTTTTGTAGTTACAAAGGTTGTCGATAAGGAAATAGTCTACAAAAAAGGTCCTCTACATTTTCCACGTAGGAGCTACCGTTTCCACGTTACCGCCGCACAAAAAGTAAACATGATGAAATAGTGCTGCAATAGTAATTCGTTTCCCCACCATTTTACATAAAAGCACGCGAAATAGTAGCAGCTGCTGAAACTGAATTATCAAAAGTAATTGTGAGACTTGGAGGCTTCCACTTACTCATGTCCTACATAATGGCTGGAAGTGAAATGAAAGAAGCTCTTAGCGTTAATTATGCCCCAAATTCAGTGGATAAAATATTAAATGGTCATGCTTACGCCAGGGCTGTGAGAGGTCACACATTGCTCCACCTTGCTTTATCCAGTATTATTTTAAAGCATATAGCAATTGATGTAAACACTGAGAAATTTTTGAAGGGATATATTGACGGCATAATGCAACAGGCAATTGCTCTATTGGTATCTTTGAACATATTTTTGAACAGTTCAACGCTCAATTAAATGAATTACAAAATCGAAGTAACACAGAAAAGCTACGGGTACAATATTTTGAAATGGCAACAATAGCTAAGGAATTTATTTGAGTTGAAAGATTGGGAAATTGGGAACGACATTTAAATGCTATTAAAATGATGCTACCTTACTTTCATGCTGCAGGGCATTTCCTGTACGCCAAATCAGTGCATTTTTATCTGCAGGATATGCTCCAATTACAAAATAATATGGAAAAAGAGGCATTTAAACAGTTTACTGTTGGTTTTTTTACAATTAGACGGTCCAATGAATTTAACTGGAGTGACATGGTAATAGAGAAATCGTTGAAGAAATCCATGAAGACTGAAGGAGGAGTAGCACGAGGAAGGAGCACTCAAGAAAGCGTTTTACGTAAATGGGTATATGGAATGTATGTAATGAATACGGTCTGCGAAGAAATTGAAAATATTGGCAAAGTTTCTTTGGACACCGTTGAACAACATGTTGATGCAATGGATTCCCGCATCCACAGAAACAATGAAGACGTCAAGAAATTAGTTCAATAGTTTGCATCTCATAATCCATTCCCATTAAAAAAATGTAATTATGTCAATAGCGGCTGGAGTTACCGGCAATGACAAAATTAATTGACATTATGCATATAATATTGGTCTAACGTCTATGACAAATAAGGTTGGCTAAACATTTGATAATGTCAAACTTAAGCGTTCGGACAGAGCTCTCCCAATTCTAACGGCCAACAGTTCCATTAAAGTCCATGATTGTAAAGTGGCAATTAATCCGTTGTTGCTGTTTCAAAGAATTAGTTTGAAAAGACAATTTGACGACCACATTAGCGAATATTTACAATACGAATTATCTCCCTATCCTTTAGCTCTCTTCAACGAAGTTGGCATGCGTAAAATTAATAAATAATCGTTGTACAACTGCTTTCAACCAAGCCTTGTTAAAACAGACACTACAAACGTATATAATCGATCGTGGTTTTCTATTGCATTGTGTCATATGGCATCAAGGTGATGCATTCCATTGCATTTTTGATAAATATATTAGTTATCTAAAACAACATTACGGTTCCAATATAATAGTTGTATTCGATGTATATAATGATTCTAGTAAGAATATCAAAGTAATGGAAAAGCTTCGACGATCCAATATACTTTCTGGCTCTTCTGATGTTTTCTTCGATGAAACGATGCATGTACCAATGAATCAAGAAAAAATCCTAGCCAATCGTCTCAATAAACATAGGTTTATTTCGATGCTGTTATAAAAATTAGCTACTGCGAACATAGCTGCTAGCAAGCTTGGGACGATGCTGACGTTCTGATAATAGAAACGGCACTTGAAATATCACATGCAAATACAGCCGTTATTGTGGGAGAAGATGTAGATTTGCCAATTCTTCTCATTGCACGTGCTTCTTCACATCAGCGATTTTTTTTAAACCAAGCAAAGGAAATGTTCAGACAAAAATATATTCTTCTAATAGCATCGGTCATTACACAAATTGCAAACAACATCTTTTATTTTTACACGCTATAACTGGATGCGATACAACTTCCGCACTTTTCAATCGGGGTAAAAAGAAAGTTCTACAGTTACTTGAAAGTCGTCATGATTTGCAGGGTTCAGCGGAAGTGTTTCAACCTTATTGTTAATAATGGAGTACATTTCTTATTGGCGATATATGGAGCTCCACTCGATAACTACCGATACCTGAGCTTTGCTAAATCCATTAGGTTCAATAAACCTGTAAAACTACAATCACTTCCACCGACAACTGGAGCCGCCCGACAGCATCTATTTCGGATTTATTATCAACTAGAAACTTGGTTGGGTAATGAACTAAATGCTTAACAGTGAGGATGGGTCATGAAAGATCATGTTTTAGAGCCTGTCATGACGTTACTGCCACCTGCGCCCAATGAACTTCTCCATATGATCTTCTGCAATTGCACAAAAGATTGTTGGACGAATGCGGTTGCAGAAAAATTGGTTTACCATGCTCTGCTGTTTGTGGACACTGTCATGGTCAATCCTGTCTCAATGCACCCTCAGTGATGATTCGGCAGATACGTCGGAAGATATCAGCCCGCAAGATTTTGAATACGAAGGAACAAACGTTCTTGAGGAAATTGATGATGGCGATACTAAAGCAAATACAGAAGAGGAATCATTGCTCACGGTAGAATAGGATGAAGAAGAGGAATGTTGATTTTCCACCTATTTTGACTAAGACTTGGATTAGGTCTATTGGGGAAACCATGTAGAAAAAATATGCCTTGCATTCTACCTCAAAAGTGGTGGGGCAACGAATGCATCACTATTGCACCACTATTTTATCATGTTGGCTTTTTGTGCGGCGTATAACGTGGAAACAGTAGCGCCTACGTGGAAAATGTAAAGAACTTTTTTATAGAGTATTTCCTTATCGACAACTTTTGTAACTGCAAAAATTATCGTCCGACCAATAGCAAGCGAAATATTAACACGTTAAGCTCCATGAGGTATAATGCGCATGTCTCACCTAATTTAGATCCCTAGACTTTGTAACATATATGTTGTGCCTCATTGCAATTGGTTGAATTTGGCGTTGTAACACAGCAGGTATGTCTCGCCTTACTGGTTTCTTTATGGGGACTAAAAGAGCATGGCCCAAGAAGGCAATATATAGTTTTGGTCCATAGGATTTTCTGTATTTTTTGGGTATTTGATGGTGCGGCACAGCATATACGTCTCAACTTACTTGGTTAGTTGTTCTGGTCCATAAAATTTTACATTTTTCCTTGTTTTTGAAATTTGTCCTAAAACTGTAATAACTACTCATGTGTTTTTTTTTTCTAGACATTTATTAAAAATAATTCACAAATTTCTGTTACAAAAAATACGAAAACAATGCATACTTCTAGAAAATACTACTACTAATAAAAAATATATATAGAAAAATTCCTATTTTAGGTTTGCATGAAATGATGGTCATATTGATACATAAAAATGACAACTTCCGGTCGTCCAAAACATGTGATGTGTAGTTTCAAATGAATCGTCTCGACGTCTAGAATCGGAATTTAGCTGTATTTTCGTTCTAGGTGTAAAAATGGCACTAAGTGCTGAATGATTTGAATTTCAAGTGTGAAATCATGTCCCCGGGTTCGAAACACGCCGGAAACCGCTATAAAATGATAACTTCCAGAATAGGAATTTAACTGTATTTTCGTTCTAAGCATAAAAATGCCACTTGTCGTCCAAAACATGCGATGTGGGGTAACGTAAATCTTGAAGTCGTTTTTGTTCTTTACTGTACTCGTCAGACATGGCGAAAACCAAATCAAGTGTTTAATGCACGAAAATACGATGTAAACTGATCATTCATTTATGTTCGAAGCGGTTTAGCGATGAAACGTAAGTCTAAACAAGTTAAAATGCGGCACAGATTATATGCCACGCGGCCCTAACTTGTAATATAATCTTACAGGCCACGTGACTAAAACGCATACCACACAAAAAGGGCTGTAATTCAAAAACGAAAAAATATTTTTGTATATAAATTGTATCTATGCTAATTTCACACCAAAATAGAACCAATATGATAAAAAAAAATTGGCCCAGTGGTCAATAGAATTTTTGATTGCTACAGATGGCCGTTTAATATGCTCTTTGTGAATAAATAAGATCATATTTTTTAAATTCATATTTTCAAAAAGTATTAATTAATACATTGGATATACCTAGATTTCAATTTTACAAAAAAATTAATGTACTTGTTTTGTTCGTTTTTTGTGTATTACAGGATTTTAAAAGATCACGAAAAAAATATTTACGCCTGTTGTCAAATACAAGATTAAGTTCATCTATAGTTCTTTTTGCTATTTTGGGCAATTCCGCTATCACTCTTGCGTATTGATTACTCACTGTTTGAATAAAAGATGCCATTTCTTTGTGTAATTTCGCACAAGTATTTTTTACATCAGTACAAAATAATTATATAAATATTATATTGAAACTGTTTGTAAAATGATTATGCTACTTAACTTTATCTGACACTATCAAATAGTGACTAAATATGAGTATTTACTGCATTTTTAAACATTATATCAAGCAGTGAGTGGCAGAAAAGTAAGAAAATATTAATATTCATTTAAGTTACAACAAACGTTCTTGGTGAATAGTGACATATTTATCCATACAATTGCACAAATACTGTTCAAAGCAGTAATACATGACTTTTTAATTAAAAGTCTAATTAAAAATGATCTGTGAGGAAATAGAAAATTTAGAGGGATTAATAAAACAGTATATTGGAGATAATAAACACATAGTGGACACTAAAACAGCTCAATTAACTGAACCTGGTGAGAACTATGGAGGTATTTTACTGAAGGTAGATATCACTTTAGAGAACGAAGAAAATAAGGCTCAAGAAGAACTGAACACAGTAGTGAAACTTATTCCCAACAATGAATTTTTGCGATTACTATTTAATATCCAAGTTACCTGTAAAAAAGAAATTGCGTTCTATGATACAATAGTTCCGTTGCTGCAAGAATTTCAGAAAGAACAAGGAATAAAGCAGGTGATTGATTTTGTACCAAAATTGTATGGAGCTAGGATAAATCTGAATGGAAGCGAAACAGTTGATGATAATTTTGCTTTAGTGCTGGAAAATTTAGTTCAATCAGGTAGCCTTTTATGAATATTAAAAACAATATTAACTGTGAATATAAAATTACTATTAATTGTGATGTGCATGGCTCAAAAATTTAAAAACTTTTAAAAAATATTTTCCACTTTTCCATTTAATTATAATAATACAGTCATTTGGTGCTAAAAAAAGAGGTTACCTGGAAAGTTTTCCAGGAGTTTTGAAAATTGGTGATTTTATAGATTTCTATGTGCTTTTTCCGAATTTCTACTTTGCCACCTCGTATCCTTGCCGCCATATTGAAGAAATGGCACCTAAAAACAGTTTTTTTGACAATATCTCCTTTCCGACTCATTTTACGATAAGAACAGATATATAATAAATTAAACTAGAGAAAATTTCTTATAATTTATATAATAACTTTTTCTTTTGTAACATGAATAGTTTTAGCGTACGAGCGCCGCGAAGTCTACTGCAACATGCGTTTTGTCCAAAAAACTCATTTTCACACCACCATGAAGTAGTAAGTGGCGTGTTTTTCTATGAAAATGAATAGTTTCAGCGTATGAGTGAGGATGGAACAGAAATAAGAATGGGCTAATTTCTGTCACCACACTCGTGCCTCCAGCTCCGGAAACCTCGTTAAAACTTATTTGTTGCAAATAAAAGGAGGGATGTGAGAGAGCCTGCGGATGCAGAAAGGCTCCGTTATAAGCACGAATTGTAGTGGTACCTATGATAATTCGCAAATTCCATCACAACATAGCGATGAAGAGGAAGAAACGGAGACTGTTCTCGAGCAAACGTATGATGAAATCGATGAGGAAGAGGATTGCAATAAAAATGATAATCCCATCGCGGATGATGTGGAAAAAATTTCTATCTCGCAACACCGGGTCCATCTAGAATGCATGTTGGAGTAGACTTTGCGGCGCTCGTACGCTAAAACTATTCATTTTACAAAAAAAAGGTTATTACATAAATTATAGGAAATTTTCTCTAGATTAATTTATTATACAACTGTTTTCTATCATAAAATGAGTCGGAAATGAGATATTGTCAAAGAACTGTTTTAAGGCGCCACTTTTTCAATATGGCAGCGTAAGCGGCAAAGATACGAGGTGGCAAAGTAGAAATTCGCAAAGAGCACATCGAAATCTATAAAATCACCAGTTATTTATTAGTTATTTATACAGATTTTTCGAATGTATTTGAAAGACTCGATTTCAGCATGCTACTTCACAAACTGCATTTATTCGTCTTATCTTTTTTAGGTCACACCTATACGACAGCACTCAATATGTTGTATTCAATTGTTCTGCTGAATATACCGTAACTTTTGGCATTCCACAGGGATCCATCCTTGGTCCCCTGACGTTCATTATTTTTATGAACGATATTGTTCGATGTAAAATGTCTCAGTTATGCGGATAACTTAAAGATATATGCTAACGTTAATAGCCACAATGATTGTCTCCGTCATCAAAGGAACTTAGACAGTGTAAACGCTTGGTGTCAGGAGAACAAGTTGTCATTAAATGGCAGCAAATGCAATTTCATGTCTTTTTCTACAAAAGCCACCCATATAATTTTCTATTATAACCTAGATAATGTCAATCTGAACCGTCCCTCTGCTCTTCGCGATCTTGGCGTAATTTTTGATACCAAGCTTTCTTTTGCCCCTCACGTTGACACAATTACCTTAGAAGTCAGTAAGACGTTTTCGAAATTCGGTGCGAAATGTTTGTGATTTTACTCGGTTAGACGCAATTAAACCAGGGTTGGCATGTTTTAAACAAAATGTTTCAAACAAATGTTTAAAACATCGGACTGTTGTTTAGATAAATGTTTAAAACATATTTAATACACAATGCGATGTTTTAGACAACTATTTAAAACTCAGTTTAAAAGGCAGTGCAATGTTTTAAACAAATGTATTATTTTAGTTTGTCGAAAAGTACCGATGATGGTCTCACAATGTATACCGTTTAAGAACGATATCTGTCATCAAGTAGTAGTAGCAGATACAGTAATCATTAAATTTTAGTTGAAGAGGGTTTTAAACCTGCTTTAAACATACCATTTAAAACATTGAAGAAAACTGTTTTAAACAAAAAAATGTTTAAAACAAAAAAAAACAGTTTTTTGTTTAAAATGAAAAAGAAACTTTTTTTTCCAACCCTGAATTAAACCTGTCTATTATATCTTTATTAGATCTAAGCTCGAATACGCTTCTCTTGCATGGTCCTCATATTACATCACTTATATCAATAATTTGGAATCAGTCCAACGTCGATTTTTAAAATTCCTGATTTTTAAATCGGACGGTGTTTACCCACCCTTAGGTGTTCCGCAATAGGAACTGCTTGATAAACACAGCATGACAAGTCTGAGGCTAGGCGTAGATACTTTTCTCAGGCATTCCTTTTTAAAATGATTCATAATATTATTGATTGCCAAGAATTATTGGCTAAATTAAATTTTATGGTACCTAGGGTAAACTCAAGGAATACTCTAACTTTTTATCTATCAACATCTCGTACTAATGTTCTTAAATATTCCCCGTTTAGCACAGTGTGCAATATCTGTAATGCAAATGGTAGCCATCTTGATATATTTAGTTGCAGTCTTAATATTAAAATGTATTACTTAAGATGAGCTGTTCTTTTTCTTTGTTCTTTCTTACTACCTTGTATAGTTATGTATAGTTTTGTGTTTATTTTAACCGTTTAATTATTATTCTTTTAATTAGAGTTCATATTTGATATGTCTAACACGTTATTTTTATCTTTTTATCTTTCTTATTGTACACAGCTTATTTATTAGTGTTTTTGTTTTTCTTATGTTCCTGTTTTGTAATTGGGTTTTCACCTGTAGAATAGTGTACTCTCATAAATAAATTACATTATTCATTGACTAATAGTAATGACTTACTAATTTTTTAGGTTACAAAAACGTCGATCGTAAAATAGGATTTGACCTGGAAACCACAAAAGTAATCCTCAAAGATATGGCTGTGTTACATGCGGTCCCCTTGGCTTTCAGAATTTCTAAGCCAGAAGTGTTCGAAAAGAAAATAAAACCTTACTTAACACGTTTATCCCGACCACCACCACCGCCGCCACCTAAAGATGGAGAAGCTCCTCGTTTACCCGAGACAGTGCTTTTGGAATTTCTTGAAGACTACGAGGAATGTCGGTCCTTACTGCCTATATTACAACAATGCCTGAAAAGACATAGTGAAGGAATACTAGGGGATCAAAAGGAACCATTTCTGACGATAGTGCACGCAGATATGTGGGTAAACAACATTATGATCAAGTTTGAGAACGGCAAACCTGTGAGAAGTAAACTCGTCGATTTTCAAAGCTACACCTACGGATCCCCAGCCCTAGATCTATTTTTCTTTTTGTGGAGCAGCGTACAAAAACCAGTTCTAGAACAAAGTTTAGACGACCTTATACATTTCTACCGTAACTCTTTCACTGAACAGTTACAACAATTAAACTGTGACATCAGACCATTTACACTCGATTTGCTGTTAGAGGAAATAAAATTGGCATGTAAATATCGTATAGAACAAGCGCTTTTTATGATGACGTTTGTAATTCTGAGTAAAAAAGGTGGAATGGCCATAGAACCGGGATCAGCGAAGCCTCCAGAGCTTGGAACAAAAGATGACATTACTCCCGAAGCTAAGGAAAAAGTGTTATACATGCTCAAAGAAATCAAGAGCAGGGGGTGGTTAGAGTGATATTTTAGTAAAACTGCAACTTTGTCAAATAAAGATTTAGCTTCAAATCGTAAATGATATAATTTTATTTTATGAATATTAGTAACATCTACTAACAGGTTTTTTCTAGTGGCAAACGAAAACCACTTTCAATCTGTCAAATCCAGTATCAAAACGATTTTTTGCATTATAGCCGAAAAAATAGTATCCTTAGTAATAGTTTGATACCAATCATTCATTGAAAATGATTTTCTGTTGCTCATTTAACAATAATTTATTTAATCCCAAAATATTTATTAAAAACATGAAAGAAATACAAATCTAGTTTAGGAGAAACAGTTTCCAACTATTTTTTTTTATTAGATATTGTAATGCATATCCAAAAAACTAGAAAACCGTTTGAGAAATTTAGCTAAACTTCATATTATCAAACGGTTCCTCTCATATTTTATTTGGACATTTATTTTGAAGATCTGAAAAGGTTTTGGTTGAGATCGGATTACGTTTAGTGCCGTTTTGACTTTCAATTTGCAATGGAACCATTGAAAAGCAGTTAAAATTCTGATTTCAACGATATCTTCCACCCTTTCGATTTGGTTTCCGTGAAAAAAATTAAAAACAAAGCAAATATGAAGCATAGATCGCATTTCACGTGACATGATCGATGCGCGTAGCCGTTACGTCATGAAACTCGTCACATCACGTGTCAATTCACGTGTGAGGGTTTCTTCACTGCTATAGAAGTAGAGCGGATTACGTTTAGTGCCGTTTTTAAATATATATACAGACAAATCGAATAATTAAACTACAAATGTTCCTCTAAAATCTAGTAAAATTACTGAAATGCTAATGTTTCATTTAACAAACAGCTGCAAGCGATCGGATTGCAAGGAGCAAATTTTGACGATTGTCATTGTCATCGTTTGTCATCCGATAACGTTGGTGTGATGTCATGTTAATAAGATTTCGGCATATTTGTAACTTTTAGTGACTGCACCAGTGGATTATCACAAACTTTAAAGGTAGATTTAACAATATCAATATCATATGCTTTCTGTACCTTCGTTGGTGAATTTATTATAGATTATCACTTTACCAATTTTCAGTTTGTTGCTTTACAAATCTGTAGTATTTGGGATAACTAGACTTTCTTAGTCGTTCAAGTGATATTAAAGTTGTTAATATCCTAATAGTATATTATTCAACGAGCGATAATGTAGGTAATAACTCGCATAGATGAAATTTGCAGCACGAGCCGCAGGAGAGTGTTGTAAATTCATTAAGCTGAGGGTTTTTTTAGTGCCCCAGAAGATCTGAAAAGGTTTTGGATGAGATCGGATTACGTTTAATGCCGTTTTGTCACACAATTTAATGCTCTTTTCGGATTCAAAGATCCACCGAGTGGGGAGGTTCCAGCCGCTTCCAGTAGCTACCGATTTTTTAACATCAAATTAATACAATATAGGGCAAAAGAAGAGTTGAAGTACGATATGTATACTTCTCCACACATCAATGCACTTTGTGACAAAGAATTTGTACCCAATAAGGCATCTCTCGCTCTTTCGTGAAATTAAAATTTGGGACGGAAATAACATGAGTTAAGCAATTACATGCGATGATAATAATTATTTGTGACAGATATTAGTAAATTATGCAACTTTTTATTGCTGCTTGACATTAAACTTGTTTATAAATGCATATTGAGGCTCTTAATATTTTACTTTAACTAGATCATTTAAAAATTGGGTTTACTATTCATCATCCTCCTCATATGAACAGTGACACTGATGCCCTCCATTTAAGGGAAGATAATGTGCTCAATTTAACTCAATTTAAGGTCAAAATTTATTTATTTATTTGTACATCTATTCTATAACCCTTTCTGTTATGCGAGAAGCCTTAATTGGAACAGATTCTGTAGAGTTAAGACAGCAGGTTAAAGAATATAGGTAACACCCAAAAGTCAATGTGGCAATTAATTAATAAAAATAGAAACCACGTATTAAATTATCAAGAAACTAAATTAGCTAGTGAGGAATGTTTTTGTTAATGTTGTGCAAACCGTTCTCAATGATCTCCCCGATGCTGTGCTGACCTGAGCAGTGATGACTTTCTTAGTAACATAAGAACTGATAATATTCCTCTTTTCGAAATTCAATAATTTACTATAAATGCGGTGAGAGATGAATTATTTAAGTTAAATAATAAGAAAAGTAAAGATATAACTGCATTTAACACGAAAATACTGAAGTGCATTGGTAATTTAATTGCAGTACCATTGACGAAACTTTTTAATGTATGTATTATAGAGGGCACATTTCCTGTGGTACTTAAAATTTCAAGAGTTATTCCAATACATATTAATTTCAATAATTAATGAAGGGTATGAAGAAGGCAGTTATACAGCCGCACTCTTTTGCGACTTAACCAAAGCCGTCGATTGCGTATCCGCTAGGATATTAATTATACAATCATCTAAATCTACAATCTAAATGACAGACAACAAATTGTATCCTTTAAAGGAAGTGCCTCTGAACTTCGATCCATTGCATATGGAGTACCTCAGGGATCAGTGTTGGGTCCTCTGTTATTTTTAATCTATATTAACGATATATCATCTAGTGATGCCAACACTGACTTCATTATGTTCGCTGATGATACTATTGCTGTACATACGAATAAAAATATAAATGTATTAAATATAGCACTAGCGGATGCACAATTGAAGATCACAAGCTTTCATGCCAATCAATTAAGTCTCAATGTTTCTAAAAGCGAAACGATGTACTTCTCTTTACGTGACACATAATTAATAAAAAATCCCGAATGTGTAAAATTTCTTGGAATTTATTTGGATCAAAAATTAACTTGGTTTGTAACAAATTATCATCAACCATATATGTTCTTCGTAACTTACCAAATAAAGTATCTAGAAGTATTCTATTAACGGTATTCCCTGCCTTGATTCAATCTAAAATTTCATATGCAATATTGGCATGGTGTCATGCATCTTTATCCAGCAGTGTTTTTGCATTGCAAAGAAAAGCTGTAAGAATATAAGTGGGTTAAACTATAGAGATCCCTGTAGGGATAGTTACATCCAGATGAAAATTCTCACAGTCCCATCTATATACATTTTGCAATCATACATGTAAAACAGAACTTCTCAAATTATGTTTCTCATACGGAAATACATGACTATGAAATACGAAATAGAACAAATATATATGTAGATTACCACAGATTAAGTAAGTCAAAAACAGGCATACATTATTTTGGTCCAAAATGTTCAACCTTTTGCATCCTACTACCATGAAGACGTTGTCACTAACTAAATTTAAAACAGTGATAAAAAATTCTTTAGACGATTATTTTAATAACGATTTTAATTACACTAGTATATAATTTAATGTTCGTTTATTTTAATATATTTTTAATAATAATTTAAATTACTGATTGATCTTATTTTAATGTGTAACTTGATGTACTATATTAATATGTTTTACTTCAAATTGTCTTTGTATTGCTATGTAACTTGACCTGTGTAAATTTTTGATTGTATTAGCACCAATGTACTTATTTACTTACTTATTTACTATTATGGCAAACAATGTTTATAACTTTGTATTTACATCAGTATTAAGTAGGTGTTTTTTAACTCTTCTTTAAATCTAAAATAATTTTCACAATTTTCTATTTCTGTTTGTAGAGTATTAAACATATGTAGACCTTTATATAATATAGTTTGGCTGTGTCTAAAAAATAAGTCATTGTATTGTGAATGAAAACTATTTATATATCTCACTTTATTAGATAGGTACATAGTAGTAATTTTGCTCTTCAGTTTATAAATAGACTCTAAAGTTTTATAATATCATTCTTTGCTGTACACTGATGAAATTAAATACTTCTAGCATATTTTTTATTGAAGTGTACCTGTTACTAGGGCGAGTTGTACAAACAAAGTTCAGTTATAGTTCAACCTAAACTCCAAACTCCAAAATATTGACTACAATTGTTGCTACGATTGTAACCTTGTATTCTGAACTTAGTTCAAAGTTGAACCACGTTTGTACAACCCGCTCTTAAGGATTATCCTCAGAGATTTATTTTACAATTTTTGCAGTTTGTCTATTGCATTTTGGTTAAAATTGAAAAGAATACTTGAACAATATTCAATGTGTAGAGCTATAATTGATGTGTATAATAAACACTTTTCTACTGATCGTTAAACCTATTTTTATCGTACAATAAACCTTTTTGGCATTTTATTTAATATTTTCACAATGTTTTTTAAATTTTCTCTTTAAGTTCTCATCTATTATAATACCAAGTAAACACTTAATGTCTTTAACTTATTCAAGCTTATAATTATATAACTCAATATACAAATTTCTTACATTTAAACTACATATCCTATAACTTTTTCCTGTTAGCATGTATTTTGAATTATTTAAATTAAGACTTAAACTATTTTCACTCAACCATTTATTTAGTATTGCTAATTCCTTGTTTATAGTTATACAGGGTGTTGCATCATGAGAGGGACATAGCTTAATAGGAGGTAGAGAACGTCAGTGGTAACCGGAACCTCCCATAGAAATGTCTCATTGGGCCTTCATTACGAAGTTACAGGGTGTTAAATAATTTTTGGCCAAACCTGTTTTTTGTCATAACTTTGACAGGGAATGAAATAACGGATTCATATTTGGTACGGCTAATGTACTAACGAGCCCCAAGAGGTACATGTATAAAAAAAAATATATCCAGGTCCGGACTCACTATAATTTATGTTTCTTCTTTGCATCAATAAAACATCACCCTGTATATATTTTTTTTTCGATACGATATTCGAAAAGAGCAAGAAAAAACAAACAAAATGGCCTATTTCATTTTTTCGTTACACCTTCGTGGTTATTTAAATACGTTGTTAAATGTGCAAGAAAATGGATTACAGAACCCTATTAAATGAGAGGCACGTGAAATAAATAGTTTTATAACTAAAATTTGCAAAAATTCTATTGAGCCTAGGTGGTCTGGGTGAATCCTAATTCCGGCACGTTTTAAAGGTCCATTTTGGTAAAAAACTGTGGTCCTAATAAGTAATCGGGTATGAAATAACAAAATTTTTAATCAATCACAGTAGGCTTGTTCAAAGAATAAAAGTGACAGATAATTTAATCCATTTAGGCCTAAGCAACCAGTTACTTTGATCAAGAAAATCATCAACATTTTATACTTAATAAAAATTGGAAAAGAGAACAAACTAAAATCTAAATAAATAAAATATTTTCCATTCAATTAACAATAAATAACAAAACAATAACTAAATGTGTTTAAAAATAAAACGTAATTGACACTAAAGTAAATTTTCAAAATGTCCTCCCCCACATTCTGTGCATTTTCTTGCGCGTTTAGAAAGGTCACCAATTGCTCGACGTATCATTTCTGGATTATTCCGTATTTCGTCGCAGGTTGTAACGATGCGCTGGATTAAATGTTGTCTACTTTCAATTTCAATGCTATAAACCTCGTTTTTTAAGTGGCCCCATAAAAAGTAATCACAAGGGTTACAATCAGGAGATCTTGGTGGCCATTCATGTGGACCCCCGCGTCCAATCCATCTATTAGGATACACATTGTTTGTGTTCTCTTACTTGAAGGTTAAAATGTGGTGGGGCCCCATCATGCTGAAACAACATGCCTCTTATACCGATATTTTCTAACATATTCGGTAAAATGTTTTGAAGAAAATCAAAGTAAATTTCACCATTCAATCTTTCTTCAAAAAAATGTGGCCCTATCAAATGTCTATTCACAAGTCCGACCCAAACATTTACAGAAAACCTGTGTTGCGAACGGCGTTGGCGTACCGCATGTGGGTTTTCCTGTGCCCATTTATGATTGTTTCGTGAATTGTTTACTCCATCCCTTGTAAATTGTGCCTCATCCGTAAATAAGGTTCTGTAAATGACTGGGCGATGGTTAGACAACCAATGACAAAATGCCAGGCGGGGGATATCGTCGCCTTGTTGAAGACGCTGTACCTGCTGGATATGATATGGATGGTATCGTTCTCTTTTTAGGGATCTCCATACTCGCCAATGAGGAATACCAGTTGCCAAACTGATTCGTCTAGTGCTCATATTTGGGTTTTCTTGAACTACGTTTATAATATTGTTTTGTTCCTGCACGCCTTGTTGTAAAACACGCTCCACAACTGCAGAATTAGGAAATTTTCCGTGTTGTCTTGCATACTGGAACACCGTACTAAAGGTTTTTTGATTAGGGCATCGACGACCAGGAAAACGCAGCCGATATTCTCTTTCCGCCGACCTACCATTTCCATTACAGAAACCATAGATGAATATTATGTCAGCATATTCCACGTTTGTAAATTTTACTGGCATAGTTAAAATATTTTCACAAGTTTTCACTAACTAAATGCGGATTATTGACACATTAAATTACTAACAAACAATTATTCAACAGTTTAGGAGATTTCTTTTTATTATCTGTCACTTTGAACAAGCCTACTGTGATTGATTAAAAATTTTGTTATTTCATACCCGATTACTTATTAGGACCACAGTTTTTTACCAAAATGGACCTTTAAAACGTGCCGGAATTAGGATTCACCCAGACCACCTAGGCTCAATAGAATTTTTGCAAATTTTAGTTATAAAACTATTTATTTCACGTGCCTCTCATTTAATAGGGTTCTGTAATCCATTTTCTTGCACATTTAACAACGTATTTAAATAACCACGAAGGTGTAACAAAAAAATGAAATAGGCCATTTTGTTTGTTTTTTCTTGCTCTTTTCGAATATCGTATCGAAATTTCAAAAAAATATATACAGGGTGATGTTTTATTGATGCAAAGAAGAAACATAAATTATAGTGAGTCCGGACCTGGATATATTTTTTTTATACATGTACCTCTTGGGGCTCGTTAGTACATTAGCCGTACCAAATATGAATCCGTTATTTCATTCCCTGTCAAAGTTATGATAAAAAACAGGTTTGGCCAAAAATTATTTAACACCCTGTAACTTCGTAATGAAGGCCCAATGAGACATTTCTATGGGAGGTTCCGGTTACCACTGATGTTCTCTACCTCCTATTAAGCTATGTCCCTCTCATGATGCAACACCCTGTATAAGGCCAAATTCCTTCTTAATTATAAATTAGTAGGGAAATATTTTACAATATGTATTATAATAAGATAAATATAAATGATACTATTCTTTACTTAGAAAAATGTATTTTTAAAGTATAAATAAAGGCAATTCAATTCAATTCAATATACTGCTATGATATATTTACTTAATAAAGCTAAAATACCACACAATATAATTTCTAAATTTAAATCTCAAGGAGGAAAGTTCGGAATCTTTGAAGGGAACACATATAGAAACATACAAACAATAAAATAGATTCAAATCAACTGAACAATGTATTGTGATAACAGATACATCATACAACAAAAAGATAAAATTTCCCTATCTAGCTAAATAAAATACCTATGCTTCTAAAATTAAAATAATTGGGATATAATTAAGTTGAAAATAAAATTTGTTTATAGAAGTGAAGTTGATTGTCAAAAATTTACAAATATAAAATATATTTAATTATATCCAAGTTATCAATTTATTGATTGAATTTATACTAAAATAGTGAACATAAAAATGTTTTATATAGTTTGTTACAATCTTGTTAGTCCGAGTAGTGAAGGTTCAAGCCGTACAATGTCACTTATCTGAGACGCACAGTTACTATCCCCTATGCTCGTTCACCTTCCAAATGCGATATCGTTTTCTACTAGGAATTGTTTTCTTGACCTTAAAAAAATTATTATTATTCTTCTTTCACCCTACTTTGTGAGCGCCCCAAAATTTCAAATTTCAAAAATGTGCCATTTGTATGACAGAAACAAAAAAAAAATCTTATAAAAACTGGAAGAACCCCAGGAAATATATATCATCCTCAATATATATTTCCCTGATTATCGACAACCGCTCTCATAACACTAATTTTGTTGCCTCCAGTAAAAATCTTAAGCCAAATCCCAGGGAAATTACATCCCTCCAAACGAAATATATCTTAAAAAAAGGATATTCCTCCACAAGGAAAATACGTCTTCACAGAAAGGGGTTCACAAAATCTCGTCCACAGAAATGGACCATCCACAAAAAATACGTCCTCCAGAAAAAAAATATAGTATCCAGAAAAACCCTTAAATAATTCATGTAAATTAGTTATTTGTACTCAAAAATAACTCAAAATGGACAGCACGATATTTACACAACTTATTTAAATAACAGACTCTATACCAAAGACTTACTAACAAAAAATATATACAAAATAATACTAGAATAATACTACATTTCTCCAAAGGGTTTTCCACGTCAAAAGCTCTATCAAACACGGGCGTTTTCCCAACGAAATCTGCTATCACCAGCGTCTTCTCGACAGAATCTTCTTTCACACATTGTATCGTGATAACTTGCAGAACGACGCCACGCTGTTAGATACGTTTAACGAAACGATAGTCGTATTCAATTCAGGCCTGAAGATTTATTCTAAAATATAATAAAATGGATGTTTAACCAGAGAGTTGGAATAGACTAGAGATATAATCCGCATATGCCGCTACTTGAATTGTTTGGTATAAAACATGAAATTGAATATATGGAGCTGGGGGGAGACGGCGGAACTATTTTCCTCGTTGTTCAGTGGCGGGTGAAATTAGGGATATCAATATTTATAATTATTGTATAGTAAAAACAATTCGTCAACAGTGGTCTAATGATTTAAAAATCAACAAATATTTTCATATATCATCACAACACATAACTTATAATAATGTACACGTTCTTTTATATTGATTTTACAATGAATGCATTATGTAATATATCAATTATCGTACGTAAGTATTTTGTACGCATCACTGTAGAAGTTGTATGCAACAAAGAATAAAATAACAGAGGTTTCCGAAGTTCTTGTCGGATACTATCGATGCGGTTGTTTCATGTTTTTGCCATTTTCGTAAGTGGGCAAACAAATTTGTCTTGGGGCCAGTTGCCACGCCCACTTTATTACTCTATTCTATTTCAACTATGTGTTTAACAATTAAACATTTTGTATTTTGAGCGAACAAACTCCATACACGGGGTTGACGATGACAGACAAAAAGAAACAGTATCATATACAACAGTAAAGCCCATTACATAAATAACACCACAGAAATTAGACAACCCCCAATTCCAGAAGCCAGGGCTTGTGGGGAAGGGAGTTACACATTGAAAAAACGCGGACATACAACCATTTCCTCCGACAGTGCCAGCGCCGGAGCCAGGATTCGAACCCGGTGGTGCGATGTCCGTGTGATTAATCGCGATTGCCACCTCGCGCCTTAACTCACTCGGCTATCGACCAGACAAAATTACGGAAATAATAATTTAATATTTGCAAACTATTTATTTTAACACTTAAACCCAGTGTAATCTTAACGTTAAAAATGGGGTGTGATAACTTGCCAAAAATCTTAAAACTCAATTTTTTTCCGTTTTTTTTCATTAAAATTCTATTACTTTTCCTTCTTCGTTTTACTTTAAGCCAACAGTAGTCTATTCTCTATTTTATTATAATATTCTTTTTTCTCCAAAATTTCCTTTCTCCTTCAAATTTTCTTGTTGTTTCTTCATCCCCTGGCAACCCCCAATTTTCAATTTTTCCACAATCTCTTTTATATTTTCCTCATAAAAAATCGCAAATGCCAACTTGAATCTCTCGTGACATAAACTTAACAAAACAAATTGGTTTCTTCTCTTTTCATTCAATCATCACGTGATATTGAGCCTTTTTCCACTTTTATCAATTTCCCGCACAAATTAATTAAAAATCTTATATCTACTTGAACATATTAAATGTGTAAACAGTTCGTGATGTTTTAAACGTTTTAATAATTAGTAGTGCATTTATTTAAAATAACTAATTCTATTTATTATTAAATTATGTTATAAGTAGTTACAAATCTATTTAAAGTCATTCTGTATGTTATAAACATCTCTATCTGTCTTTAATCGCTGAAATACAAAAATTGCATGTATTGAAAATATCTGTCGTCTACAAAATACCTTAACATTTTAACAAAAAGAAGAAATAAAAGAAAATAGAAAACAGGCATGCAACTCTCTACTCAGACTAAAATTCATCTTATTCACAATACACAGTTCAAATTGTGAATGTGTTCTTTACCTTAAGTACAAGTGAATATCACGTCAATACCTACACCTGGTTAAGATCATTACCACTTATATTCAATATTGTATCATCTGCAAACATGGACATTTTACAGTTACTTGCAGACTTAACAATACCATTTATATAAAGAGTAAATAGAATAGGACCAAGAATAGTTCCCTGAAAAGGATCTGTGGCTCACCCGTTACCGATTTTCATTTTTAACTTCTGGTGACCTGTTTTCGAAACAATTTTAGGCTATAAAATATGTAGAATCGTTATAAATTCAAATCATTCATTTATTTCTCAACAAAAGTAAACACTTAAATAAGAAATATAAAAAGTACATGAAAATTCATAATTTTTCCTACATCTTCTTACTATATTTTTTTCTTCATATTTTTAAACTGATTTATTAAATAATCAAATTCTTATCAACAATTTTTAAAGAGCGTAATACTTTTATAGTTATTTTTCCTAAATACAGCTCTGTGAATGAATTATTTTATTTTAACAAAAATATATATTGTATTAAAGTATACCACATAGATTTTCATGTGACCAAACATGGCTATAGTCAGACAATTTAATAACCTCTATGTTCTCTTAGTTAATGATTGTTTATTCATGAATTTCTCAGTGCCGGCCCCTACGGTTCTAAGTACACCTAAAGTACATCTAAAGATGATGATGAATAATAACAATAAGACAGCCCCCAGATATAACAGGTTTAAGTTAATCCGATACGCCCATTAATTTAATTTAGTGAGACCCAGGTACACATTAATTTTGCAAAACACCAATTACCAGCAACCCCGCAGCCTTAATAGGGCAGCGCCTCTAATAGCAGTATTTCAATATAACTAGCAATTTTGTTGTTGATTGGATTCAACACACAATGATAATTGCTGATTAATTATTCACAGAAATTCAACCCAATTAGCACTAGTAATTAAATTTCCATTTTTCCGCACGGTCAACGTGCGAAGTTCAGAAGCCACGATGTGCAGATTAGTGACAATTTTTTTGCTAAATTTCAAAGTTACATACTACTTTACTGAAGTAAACAATTCTTAAGATTTTCATGTGTATGACACAATGTATTTTAACTTAGCGTATTCCGTAACATCAAAAGTTATACAATCAAATTATTATTTACCTCCCTCAAAGAGGGCTGGAAAAGAGAAGTGGATGTAATACTAATAACAAACATTATATGTATTTTAGTATTTTGAATTACCAATAATAAGAGTAATAGTACAGAATATTTGTAGATCTAGTCATCTGTGGTTATAATATATTACTAATAGCACAAGCCTGCGTCTGAATAAGCGGTAAAATGTGAATTAAGTTTTATAGCTAAATTTAAGTATTTGAGTGGGGCTGACTTGCAAATCAGGTCTTAGTTTCTTTCCATCACATAATAAGGTTTCTAAACTGTAACGTTCACTTTTGCTTGAACGTTACAGGTACAATTAAAACCTCATTTAAGCAAATTTTATTGCATATTTTTGTGGAATTTTGGGAAGTTTCTTCCATATTTAATAATAACTCTACGCCGCTGGCTTGGAAATTTCTCGCCAGAATTACTTATTTATGCTAGCTTGTAGTTTTTAACAACGCAAAAACAGTGTCTCTGGTGTTATTGTTTTCATACACTTTAATCACCTTTTGCTGTTCTTAACTGTTGATATAGTCTAGTATACTTTAACTTGGCCTGTGTATGTATGAGTTAATATTTCCGTACGATTTCATTTTCTCTTGTACACAAAGATCCAGAAATATTGTCCACGTAGACAATGCTTCTAGACTATTGCTTTAACTTTCTGTACAATATGGGAGAAAATGAAACCGTACGGAAATACTAACTCATACATACAGACGCCAAGTTAAAGTATACTAGACTATATATTGTTCAGATGCTAACCTGGAGGTACCACCCGTTCTGTCTGTCGTCTGCTTGTTCCAGTATATCTCTGCTCTTAATAAACCATTTAAATTTGTAAACATATAATTCTAAAAATATTCACCCAGCGCCATCTATTAATTCACATGCAAAATACCTTAGCAGTTACCATTAGATTACTTTATTATTTGGTTAACGCAGAGTAGTTATTCAATCATCAGGTTAAAGATCAAAATTACTATTATTAATTATTGTCATTGTTTGATTTATTGAATGAAGAGGTAAAGATTTATTAAAAGTAAAAATTCTAATTAATCTTGATGTACCGGTGGCTACATTCATTTTCTATCGGTAGATAGCGGTGTAGTTTTGCACCGGAAGTTGGCGGCATATCAATTGCCATAGGCCACTTGCCTTTAGACCGTCGTCGCCGACCCGACCCACTCGTTGCCTTGCCGCTTTCTCTGTGAAACTCCATAACCTGGGATAGGTAATTAAAATCTTTCATTCTCATTCAATAATCAAATTATATAGTTGTTGCTGTTTAATTTTAACCTATGTATGTTGTAAAATAATTAGATTAGATTCGAATCCTTGTATTAACTGTGTGGAAGCATGTCAATGTGACCAAGGTCCCAAAGTCATTTAAATCTTCTTGAGAAAATATATATTATATATTATTTGAAGTGGATAGTTCAAAAGTATCAGTCTTCGTCTGTTGAAAATGCTGAATCGGAAATAGTTTGCAATACGATGGGAAAGGTCTAAGTACGTCAGCAGAATGCGGAATTATCCTCATTGTCCACTGAAAGGATACTTAATATATATTTAAGAGTTCATGTATTATGACCCTTAATATCACAAAAACAGAAATAACAATTGTCAAAGTGATTTTTTCGTTCTCTCTAGACCTTTGGTACTCCAAAAGGCAGTGCTTTTCTAATCCCTTTAAACCAGTGTATTAAGGCATCTTCACATATCATACAGAATTAGTAATTCAAAAATTAACTAAATATAATATTTAAAGTCAGCCCCAACCAGGAATTTTAGCCGATGACACTGTAATTATATATACTGATGATTCTTGGAAAGACACATATCAGCAGAACCCAGTATTGTTTCTATTAAGAGGGGTCTAGACTTTAATTTACTCTCCTTAATGATGGGCTTCCTACCGTGCCAAAGTATATAAAAATTAAAAACAATGTTGAGACTATTACCATAGCAGAATCATGGTATGGCAAAGGCACATTAAACTATATAATTTATAGCTATTATAGAATTCGAGCTATTGAAGTCAAACGCACGATTTGCCCCAGCCTGTATAATTCGGTAAATAAAAAATAAATAATATTTTAAACTACTATTAGAATAGTAGTTATTTAAAAATAAATACAAAAATAGGAGACAAAATGGAAATAGAGCAAACAGTGTGAGATATTATGCCTAGAGGAACAAACACTCTTAATTTATTGTAAATACGAACTTTGAATCTCCTTGTTAGAATATTTGTTTGTATGCGATGATAACAGTCCTTCAGTATTAAATAGAATTATTTGTCAACGGTAATTTTCCTAATAATAACTGCAAAATATTGATTTTCATTAAGATTAAATTATTTGCATCATATTTCAAATATCTGAAAATAACTTACAGGGTGTTGTGTATATTACATTTATGATTCAAAATTTTGTACGAAATATTATTCAAAAATACTGAAAAGTACGATTTGTGTGCATACAGATTATTGTAAATGGTCAATGGACGATACGAATTGTGTTCCAAGCCATTTAAGAACGATCCTTATGTACTGCTGCTATTAGGGTCAAAATTAGGAGCACCTTTCTAAATATGGTTATTTTCGCGTTATTTTTCATATTTAACTATTGACACATGTTTTTATATAACTATAACTAATTGATACAAATACTCCACCAGTTAAAAATATTTTAATTTGTTGGAATAATAATTAAAACGATTATTTATATTTCAAATGGACTACGCATGTGTACGATCGAACGTCCGTCTTAGCTTATTTTGTTTCTGTCTGTAAACTCTTGTCAATATTTACAGTATTTGAGGTTAAACTTCTTTCGTAGACTAATATTTGCCTTTGTATACTCTTTAGAAAACTGCATTATAGTAGATAGCTTTATAACATGTTTCTCTCCCATTTTAATATTCAAAACAATTACAGTATTGACGATAATAAGTCGATGAGTTACAGTAAACAAGTTAAATAACAACTTTTCCGTAGTGTCCACGTCAGAAAATAACGTGAACAAGCTTCAAGTCATGTCCGAATTGATAAACGCATGCGTAGTAAAATTACAATATTGCTAAATCTTAATCCAAAATACTTTTTAATACAGTTTTAATATAGGAAGAAATAAATTTCACTGGCAATAATTAAAAAAAATATTTCAATACTTAAATATTTTTATTGAGTAAGAAAATTGGAAATATATTTTTATGTGTCTGTATGTTAAGAGGCAATAAGGTTCACTATTAATTCAGTATGGAAACATTGAGGTGGGGATGAAACGTCACACTAATAGCGTCTATTCATTTACTAGGCAATATTCATCTTTCAACCCTATTAAATTATTGTCTCAAGCATTGCTATATTACTACAACTTTAATGAATAATATACGTATCTAATGATAAAGAACTCCATCTAAAAGGAATTAATTAATAATAATAATAATAATAATAATAATAATAACACAGCACAGATAATGATGGCCCCCTTTATGCCGGAAGGCTCTAGAAGAGCCTTGTGTGGGAGGGGGCTACACATTTAGAGACAAGAGACACACACACACCCAATATCCGTGTATAGTGGAAAAATCCTTCTCACTGTATTTTCTACTGCCACGACCGGGGATCGAACCCGGAACTTTTGGGTGAGAGGCAAGTGCGCTCACCTCTCGACCATCAGTCATACACAATTGCATTACTATATTACGAAACTTCAACCCACTGCTAAGAGTATGAGTGGTTTAAAATAATAATATATTGGTTATTATTGTGTTATAAATAGTAAAAAAACACGAGAAAATTTAGTTATATTTATGCAAAATTCAGGTTACTTTTTGGTGACTGATTTCTAATTCAAACGCAATTTGCTTTAAAGAACAGTATTTTCAATTTCCACTCAAGCCAAAACATTAATTTTCGTTCCTTCTTGGATAATGAAATTTTCTTAGGAATTCATTTTCAACACGATTGTGCAGGTTATCACTAACTACGAGAGGCGAGGCAGTATTTAAATAACCATTACCCTAATAGATGGATCGATGGTAATGGTCCAGTTCCCTGGCCTGCAGGGTCCTCAGACCTGACTCTGGTGGATTACTTTTTATGGGACCATTATATTTCTAAATGATATAACGAAGATTGTTGAGAAGTAAATATTTGTCGTATTTCTTAACCTACTTAAACTTGGCTAGCGAGACGTAAGTATTACCAAAATTCCTTCAAACGGGATTTTTCACTGTTCATATTATACTGTGAATCTATTTGAAGGAATTTTGATGCTGCACATCTAATTTTCTTATCGGTTTGAAAATTATTTTTGCGTCAAACACTGTTTATAATTAAACTCATTTCCACACCACCATGAAGTAGAAATAATGGCATATTATGGTACCCCTAGTAGGCCTATCCACTACTTAATATCATTAACTTTTTTCGCTTTTCGAGGGTCCCGGTAGGTTCATATCGATGTTATTTATCATTAGCTTTTGAGTCTCATGGTCACATTCTAACTGATTCTCTTCGCTCCTGATAATGTGAGCTTCCATTGAAAAGATATCATCATCCTCGTCATCGTAGTCGATGCGAACTTCTGGTGCATTCTCGCACAATTGGCTATTGCAAAAGGAAATGGGGCAAGCTCAAATTTATGATGCATCAACCAGTTGTTAGATCTCGTTGCAATGCACATCCTGTGGAACAACATTAATAAGTTGATAAAAATTGTCTCATGTCACTGTTGATTGCTGATAATGGGAGAAGAGAAAGTAGCTAGTGTCGATACCATTTTAAACCTTTGCAAGAGACAGAAAAGGAGACGACGCAACGGACGGTCACCTGTTGTATCGGAAACATCTGTTACAAAATTCATTAAATGAAAATTCAAACATCCATACACTAATTTTAATAATATGAAAATGCATACGGTATGCAACAAAAAAAAATTACATAATGTGAAATAAACTTTGCTATAATGTTATTCAGTGGTTTGGAAACACGTGAGAATAATACAGTTGAATTAAAAAAAAATTATCGGGTATTAATAAACAAGAAGTCGATGTTTTAGAGGATAGCTTGCAAAAATACGAATCCTAGAAAGAAAACTTTAAATACAAAAGTTGTAGGAAATTTCCCTAGCTATCTAACGATGACCTTCGATTTGTTCGACCTTCAAGGTCATTTGAAGGTCAAGTCGGGTTTCTCATATGGGGGGACCCCTACTTTGAACCCAGGAAATGCAGAAAACTTTACGCTCAGATATGACCTTCGGCACTTACAAGTAAAGATGACCGTAGAGGTCAATTTTGGTCTTTTTCAAATGTAGAAAGAATGAAAAATCAGTTGCTTGAAAATTATTCATAAAGTCAGTACGAAAACTTTTGTTTAATTCAGGCAGGGAAAGTATTTAATAAAGCCTTGAAACTACTGGTTACTTTTAGTTTTCTCTAAACCTAAACCCATTTCAAATATTAATGATGATCAATTAATACATGAGGCCGTGAAGTAAAAGCGGCAAAAAAATAAGATTGACAAATGAGTACAAATCTCGGAGGACAGCTTGAAAACTTGGATTTTCATTAGGACCTAGACCCATTCAACATATAAAAGAATTGGAACCACCCCACTGACTGGTTTAATATTAATTACTTGGTATTTTTAAAAGTAATAACAGAAATCTATCCTTCCAGGTATGTAGGAAGCTTTGCATTTACCATAAATTGTTGCTGCCTGTAAGGCACTATATTATTTATCATCCTGCATAAAATTAATATTTTATATTGACTGAATGTTGCGTAAACACAAATCATATCGCTACATTATAATAATGTTGAAAAAAATATGAAACGAACGACCAAAAATGGAAATTGCAGTAATCTGTTCCAAGTCTGTTCGTTCTCAATTAATTCAGGCAAACTCAGTCATCGACCGGGAAAATTTATTCGGATGGAATATTTTTGTGCCATAATGTTCAAAATGTGCTTCTTTGTAAGAAAGTACAGTTTGCCGGATAGAATTGTGGCGAGGAATTATTTAAACAAAAGTTTTTTAAAACAAATTAGAAAATTTCACACCAAAACAAACTAAAGATATCCTCAGACATTTTTCTCCAAAGTTGATAGATTTCGAGAAGAAAATTCTGGAATTCTCAAAAACTATATGAAAATTAATGTTTTTTAATGTAAATGGTATCTATTCTTTGAAGCTTATACTACAATACTCTGTAGATATATTTTGTTATTCTCTAATTTAAGTGCTTGTTTTTTAATTGTTAAGATATACGCGCGCGCGCCAGTTAGCGTAGCGGCGCGCCTCACTATGAGAAATATATAAGGGTATTTTTATAGAACATAGGCTTGCATTAGTTTGTCGCGCATCACGTTACAAATATTTAATATAAGTAAAATAATTGTAAGTTGAGGAATATAAGTTTTAAAATGTATGTTGAACTTTATTCTTAATTTAATTTATTTTAAAACACAATTAAAGTGATTATATAACTTACACATTTCTATAATAGTCAAGATCACAGCCGCATATAGATATACAAGTAACGTTATTTTTTACAGCTATATGCATTAGTATATAAGTTTTTACAATTGTACGCTTTTATTAAGCTATCTGTAAAATAACTATTTGTCATAAATACAGGTATAGTTTGAAGTAGGGAGGAACTGAGACATAAAAAACGTAACAAAAACTTGTTAGCGCTATGGCCCGCGGCGATATAATTATGTTGTAAAGTTTTTGTTGCATTTTTTATTTACTGGGATCTATTTATTTCAACTAGAGCCATGGCCCGCGGCGATAATAATTATGTCATAACGTTTTTGTTGGTTTTTTTTTCTGTCTCGGGAATTTACTACTTGAACTATATAAGCATATTATTCTCATATTTGTAACCAAAACGTGTTAGATCTAATTCAATGTAAGAGAAAAATATTGCATTTTTCCAAATATATGTTTGCGCAGATACTCTGAAGATATGCAAGTATGAGACATCTGGCGTGCATGGGATATTATTCAATTTAAGTTTTATTCCACCCGAGCGCGAAATAATATTCATTCTAGCATCATCAGCTGTTACACCTTTTTTCTCTAACAATTGTAAATATAAAACATAATATTTTTAGTCGCAAACTCCTATATAAAATCCTTATTTTACTATAAGGTACGTAACCAGACTGCAACCAACAGCTACTCTCCGGGCTATGTGCCCCGCCGAGCGCTGAATTACAAGTTACAAGTCTGGCGCGTTAAGTGTAATAATCGCATATTACCATCAAAACGCTAATGCTTCGATTGCAACAAACACCAGCCGAAAGACTGATCCTACTTAAAGGAGCTCTCTTGCCAGCCGTCATACACCACTTGCAGACTGCAGTTTCGAGCTGTTGGCTCTCGTCAGTGCAAGGTAGGCATGTGACGACCGGCACGAGGATCCTTTGACTATTTGGTACATCCCGGTATTTTTACAATAGCGACATGTAAAATAGTCAGCAGGCGCATCGGCTGGTGTTTGTTGCAATCGAAGCATTAGCGTTTTGATGGTAATATGCAATTATTACACTTAACGCGCCAGACTTGTAACTTGTAATTCAGCGCTCGGCGGGGCACATAGCCCGGAGAGTAGCTGTTGGTTGCAGTCTGGTTACGTTCCTTATAGTAAAATAAAGATTTTATAGAGGAGTTTGCGACTAAAAATATTATGTTTTAATATTCCGCCCTCTAAAAGCATATTTGACCAATTGTAAATATAGTTTTTCTATTGCACTAAATTGATATCACTATTTAACTGTAAGCCACTACCTAATGGGTTGAGAGCATCAACGGTTTTTTGTAACTGCACTAGATCTAATGCTTTTTTCGAGCCTATCTTGCCCGTACTATCGCAGCCAGTCAAGGCCTGCAATCCTGGTAAAATATCACATACAGGATACATTAAAGTATCAGTTACCACATGACAAGCTGCAGTGACTGAATCGCGCGCGCGCACACATCTTAACAATTAAAAAACAAGCACTTAAATCTTAATTTTCATATAGTTTTTGAGCCTGGACAATCGAAAAGTTTGCGATTTTTAAGATTCCAATAATTTTTTTCTCGAAATCTATCTACTTTAGAGAAAAATGTCTAAGAGCATTATTTGTTTATTTTGTTGTGAAAAATACAAAAATATTTTTTTTTAACGAAGAAATAAATTTTTCAAATTTGTTTAAAGAAATTAGTTTAAACAATTCCTGACAACATTTCCATCTGGCAAACTGTACTTTCTTAGAAAACAGCACATTTTGAACAAGATGGCACAAAAATAGTTCATCCGAATAAATTTTACCGGCCGATGACTGATTTCGCCCGGACTAAATAAAACGTGTTCAATGTAATTAGATGCGATGTACTGTAACTTGTAACAATTAATTTTTTTCTCTCCATCGTAGGAAGATCTGGGAAAGTGGCTTGATGCTCCGTCCATTAAACAATTCACTTATGCGCGCGCAGTAAAATAATTACGTCCGGACTGTGCACTCAATGCTGTACCGATGACACTACATTCACTGTTAATTTGTTTGTGTTTGTAATATATTACGATTTCATGTTAAGCGAACCTCGATCAAGATCAGTGAGTCTTGCATTAATCCCGAACGTCGAAACACATGTAAAATTTTGTTTGAAATATTAAGTTAATTTTCGCAGTTGTTTACACAAAACTATTTTTAATTCTTAAAGCAAGTTGACCTAGTTTTGTAATAAATTTCCAAAAAGTGGACTACTATCTAATGATTTAGTGTTAAAGAAATATCAACATAGTTTCGTACCCGTAAAAATGGTCGTGGAAAATATCGAAGAAATGGAAGAGCTAGTGAGTAAATTTATTGAAAAAAACAGAAAAATTATCAGCACAAAAATATCGCGCTTGACAGCACCAGGAGAGAATAACTGCAGTTTAGTGCTAAAAGTGGATGTTACGACGAATAACGAAGAAGATGGTACACAAGAAGTGTTGAACACCGTGGCAAAAGTAATACCAATTAACAAATATATGAAATTTGCTTTTGAGTGTAGTTTTAAAGCTGAAGTTGCTTTTTACGACATCATCGTGCCGACCCTTCAGGAGTTTCAGAAAGAACAGGGGGTAGATCAAGTGGTTGATTTGTTTCCAAGAGTGTACGCTTCTAGGCAAAATTTGAATGGAGACTGCGACCTAGTTGATGATAATGCAGTGCTGCTGATGGAGAATTTAACCGCATCGGGTTTGTATATACTATATTACATACAGGTGTGTTACCATGAATTTGCATTTCCGAAACTATTACGGTAGTAGAGGAAATGAATACATTTAGGTCTTAATCATTACCACTTTAATCTAAAGACTTGTGAAACCTTTTGCATTATGTTAAGTTTCTGCAACATATGCATTGTATACCTTTGAAAATTAGTGCACTCACCCCCGGGGGAGGGGGGGTGGTTGCGGCATCCATTTTACACCCCCAATTCGATAACTCGCAAAGTTTTCAACCAAATCGGCTAAAATTTATATCATGGGGGTTTTAGGGGTTGCTTCCTGATTTACGCCGGCGCTGTTTCTATTGATTTTACTGAAAAATATGTAGAGTAAAAAAGTGGTTAGAATGACATTTTGCATAAGAATACACAATTTTGGTAACCGCACTATAATAATAATAATAATAAATAAATAACACACAAGTAATTACGACCCCCTTTATCACGGAAGGCTCTAGAGACTGTTTAACCCTTTCGCTTATCCTCCGTGGAAAACCTCCTGCGCCTGATTTCTGTTGTAAAAATTGTGTTAAAAACTTTTTTTTCAATTTTTTTATTATAGTTAAATAAACCCTCATTCACCGCCGCCATATAGTCCACTTTCTCTCTTTCTCGTTTAATAATAGATAATATTTTTTTCCACGCAAGTTCACGGATGCTCTGCCGATCGTGAACATTATTTTGGTTCTTCGCGCCAGGATATTCTCATTTTTTTGATAATTACATTTTGCTTTTTTTATTATTTAACGATAAAATTATCTTTAAAACTTCAATTTCAATTTTTTTTGCATTGCATTTAAATTAAATTCATTGTTATCATTCATTTTATATTATAATTTCCGCATAAGTGTATTTTATTTCAATTTAAAGTTATTCTGCTAACTGAACGTAATTTCTTTATAAAATCATTTTTACGAATTAGAATTAGGTATAAAATACAAAAATTTACACTGCTAGCGACTTGGACATACGGCTCTTGTCGGTCAAGGACGGTTTTTTGCGACGCGCTCAAAATAATACAGTTTTTTATTTTGTGTTTACAATTTGAGTATATTTATCAACTTGTCTTCTTATAATGGATGATAAATTACGAAAATTTGAGTACTTTTCGACAGAATGAAGGTACAAAAATGCATGAATTTTACATTTATGAATTGTATATAGCCCAATCAAATGGGACGAAATTTGTCGATTTGGATGAAATAATTCAGAGCGGGCTTATTTTGTTGTACTTTTTAACATATCAAGAGTCCCCACCCGTAGACGCCGGCCGGCACGGCGGAGGGGAGTGGGACAGAAAATAATTTTAAAAAAATCGGTTTTTCGCAAAAAACTCGGAAAGTACAAATTTTACTGTAAAATATGTATGAAAATTAAAGATAATAAAAATCCGTACAATTTCGTTTTTATTTTTTCAACTTCGTACGACCTATTGGGGCCGAGATAGATTTTTTGGAAATTTTGACAGTTTTACGACGCAACGGAACGGAAATGCGTGCGTTCTTCGCCTTTGATACCTACGTTAAAATGTACCACAAAATAAGCCTGTTCCCAAAATTTCAACCCGCTCTGAATTATTTCATCCAAATGTTCCCATTTTATTGGGCTAATAACATTGCAAAAATGGTAATGGACAGTCAAGCTTCCCGTAGATCTTCTAAAGTTCGATATGAAATTATAGGACATATTACAAAAGAGTTTAGGAGATAAACATCATATTTCTATTCTTTCTCTGTTAATAATCGACGGATCAGATATGGATGTCGAGTCTAAAATTCGTGAATCTTTTGATAATGAGTATTTTGATATTAAAGTCATTCATTCGGATTTATTTGAAAATTTAGTCAGTGCTTCAGATTGTGCTCCAACAAGTGCCCCGCAGGGTGTTTCACGAAATGCTACAGAGAGTATTTACGGGACACAGACGGCGACGCTTAAGCGCCTACTTTAAACCATTTATCTCATATTAATTTACCTCGCATTGATCTGCCTAAATTTAAGGGAGATTTTTAAACTGTTCCATCTCTTATAGATATGTTTAATTATATTGTACATAATAACAAAATAGTATCTGGCGTTGAAAAATTCAATTATTTAATATCATCCTCCGCTAGTATAGTAAAATGCATTCCTATGCCTTCTGAAAATCACAACATTGCTTATGACAATTTGGTACAACGCTATTCTAACAAACTTCAAGTTACATTCCGAAAATTCTCAGGCTTTGAGACATTTATTAGATATTTTTCGAGAAAATTTATCCACGTTGAAAAATTTGAAACTCCCTGTAGACCACTGGGATTTTAATTTGATACATATGCTAATGAACAGACTTGATACCACCACAACAACCCGTTTTGAATTATATTACAGTTCTAACGAATTGCCTACTTTTAAGATTTTAATGGATTTTTAGAGTCATTGTAATGCCCTACAAACTTTAACTTTTTCTGTACCGCATAATAAAGCTACAAAGCCTTTAGCGCCATCAACATAGAAAACTAGCTCTTCATTTTTCGCTAATACTAACAATTCGGTAGTTTGCTCTTTATGGAAGAAAAAATCGCGTACTATACAAATGCCAGGAATTTCAAAATAAATCTCCTCTTGACAGATATAATTTTTCAAAACAAAACCGCCTCTGCGTAAACTGTTTAAGTTCTTCTCATAATTTTAAATCTTGCAATTCTACATCTACTTGTAAATGTGAACAGAGACATCATACTCTTGAATAGACCGATTCGTCAAACCATAGTGTCGTAAACGCCATCGCTTATTATTATTAATATATTATTTTCACTCGCCTTTAATTGATTCATTCACCCGCTATTCTCAATCTGCATAATTTTTGTGTGTACAACGATTTTACGAAATGGATATATCTGGAGGCCTCCGGAAGGAAGCTAGATCTGGAAGGAGACAACATCTGGGAAAGTAAGGATCCATTAATCTCTTTTCACCGCCGCCATACAGTTCATTGTCTTTTTTTCTTGTTTAATAATAAATAAATTTTTTTTCCACAAGTTCACGGATGCTCTGCCAATCGCGAACATTTTGTTTGTTTTTATTAATTTCTTATTCTCCGCTTAATAAACTTCAAATAAAATTTAAAAAATATCTAAATTAAAATAGGGACGCAACAAAACCTTTACTGGGGGTCAACATAGAGTGATCGCCCAGAAAATACTATTTTTCCTAAAAAAATTTTCTTCTTTTTATCGTAAAACCAGTCTTCTGTAGACGAGACTGAAATTATTGGTGAGGGAAACTTAAAAAATTATATGAAATGAATGATAAAATTCATTCAAAATATTATTTGGGCACCATCTATACTTGATGATTACTTGAGTTGTCTCTTTTTCTCGTAAAACCAGTCCCCTATAGACGAGACTGAAATTATTGGTAAGGGAAATTTAAAAAATTGTATAAAATGAATGATAAAATATATTACATAAATAAATAAATTTTATGATGTGAAGCTGTTTGAAATATAAATTTAGGTGAAATATGTTTATAAAATTGTATTAGTGAACAAAGAATAATTAATAAAAAAAATTAATAATGCATATTATACCAATCTCCTAGATTTCCATACTAAATATGGTTGAAGGTGGAAAGCTCTAGTACTGCAATTCAGGCCCCAATGGTCTCTTGGAACATCCAATCTAAATAGATTTGGCAATTTATTCTTGCAAGACTGCGTTTTTCAAAGGAAGTTTATGTGTGAAGATTGTAGAAATGATACAAAACCGAAGGCTTAAATGCCTTAGCAAAAGCAGAGAAATATTATCCAACCATGCGGCTTGGAAAAAGTAATAATCGCAAACGTAAATGCAAAGTTACGTAAAATTAAACGTAAATGCCAAAAGAATACTAAATAAATCTGCTTAATACATAAAATAGGCTGAATATAGAATTAATATAAATTTAATGTAGAATAAATATAAAAACAGAATTAATATAAATTTAGAAGTAGAATAAATGTAGAATTAAATTTAATGTAGAATTAAATTTAATGTAGAAGCTGAATTGCAAACTATATATTGCAAAAAATGAGACAGAAAAGAATATTTCATTACCATGTGGTAACACTGATTGAATAAAAAAATTGAATTTAATGTATTTAAAAAAAAAAATTCATTAAGGACAAAATTGAGAATTATTGAAATTTAAATTACTAATAAATAAAATTTCCCTGGTAGCGTTAAACACAACTAAACGCGGATATATAAATGTAATATAAATTACTGAGGATCGCACAATCAAAGTTTGCAGGCACAATCAGATCGAATTCAGCAGGCAAATGATCCCCTCGTGATTTTAACTAATAAGGTAAACTTTTTTATATTACCTTCTATAATATAATACCAATAGACAAACTTGAAAAATATAGTTTTACTAATAAAAGCTGTAAAGTGGTACAGGTATCGCCATCTATTGATGGGCAACTCAAACGCACAATGAAAATAGTAGCAGGTATACAATAGATAAAAGGAATCTTTAATCAATAATAGTTTAACATTAGTTGCATACCACAGATTAGATAGTTATTTTACAATTTGTATATATAACCAAAAATACGAAATTGTAATTTGTAGACAATTGGTTCTAAAGTGCAGTAACAGAGATACACAGTTTAGTGTTAAAAAAATGACTGAGTTAGTTCCTAAGATACAAAAATAGGTACATAAAACAATGTGAAATAATTTAGCAGTTAAACAAAGAAAATTTCTGATAGCTGAAAGAGTCTCACTTACAAAAACTGAATCAAAATGCTATACAGATCGTGCTAAATGTAAGTAAAATATCAGTTATTATATAAAATTATTAAATGGACATAGGCCTCGACATAGGCCATGTAACACGGCGTAAATCAGGAATTAATTCTTAAAGTCCGTCATTTTCGGTCCGCAATTTATAATTTTCCAATTTTCACTACGACCCCAAAAATCCCTAAGATATGAATTTTAGCCGATTTTGCTGAAAACTTTGCGAGGGGAGAAATGAATATTGGTGGTGTTGAGCACCCTCAAAAACTGCGATAAACAAATTTTTATGCATTTTGATTTTTTGATGGATATTTTGATATTAGGGGTGGTGGTAGTTTAAAAAAAACGCAAAACGCAAAATTGGGGTGTTTTTCGAGTTTAGGGGTAGTTGCTGAGGGATTGGAAGCTTAAAAATATCAGCATCGGGAGGATTTTTTTGCAACTTTTTTTTTGCATTTTTTTTCGGACTTTTGCCATCTTATTAAAGGACTTTAAAGGCACTGGAATTTCGTTTTATATTCTTCTGTGGCTCTGACAAAGGTTATGATCATTTGTATCCGAGATGTTTTTTTTCCTGCGTTAAATCTTTACAAAGCATTTTTTCTTCTGCCATTAATTCGTACACAAATAAATTTAAAGATTTAAATGTTAATAGACTAATTATTAGGGAAAAACAATTTTTTCATGAAATCAACAAAGTCCGTTGAAAATTACTGCATGTAAGGGTTTCTTCGTCGAGTTTAGGGTAATTTAAGGCTATTCGTACCGATTATTATACCTATATATCCGATATAATCAAATGATAATCCCCGTAGAATGGTGAAGTATAATTTAAAATATCATCACGACTGTCACAAAGGTTACACTAGTCATAAGGATGTGGAATAGTAATCCATCCAAGGTAACTACGTTGGCACTAGTAAAGGCCAAAAGATACATTAAAATTAGATATTAAAAAGATTTGCTTCATTCGTAATAAACAAGGCAATGTAAAGGAGAAGCTTACATGTCAATATGCAAGACACTGCACTGGTGAGCATACTAAAAATGAATGCTGCTAAGATAAGAAAAGATAGATAATACATAGAAATATTGTTATTTTCATTAATTTATCAAGACCACCAAGATTGGTGTCAATCTGTCCAAATTTTTGGCGTATATGGAATGGTGAATTTCATTAATGAAATGAATGGTTAAAGTAAGTACAAATTGTGGAAAAATATTTGTCCAATGCTGGGCCCTACGGAACATTTTTTTTATCACGTTAATTTTCACTTTGTGTTGAATGACTCAGAAAATATGGGCTATTTAGTTAAATTTCTGATGAAACTTGACCAGTAAAAGTTGTCTCTGTTATAGTTGTCCCCAAATTTACTGGGCAGATAAAAAGAAAATAAAAACTTTACGACCGTTACTCTCTGTACTATATCGCACGTAAATTCAATCACTTGCCTTGCCTATAAGTATTTAATGTACGTCGGCATGTTTGATGACACCATATCGAATGGTTTACCGGCGTTAACAATGAGCTCGTAGTGTTTTTATTGTCTTTTTTTACCTACACGGTAAGTCTGCAGGTTACTATAACTTGTTAAGTTGTAAAAAAAATTAAATATTTTAAATTGTTACAAGCCAATATTAATTATATCTTGCTGTACCAAAGGACCCCGCACGGAATGATAGGAAAATGGCCCTCGGTTAAATTGCACCAAATTTTAATATGTTATAGGTCTTGACTTTCTGAAGAAGAGTTCTCATGGGTACAATGCTCAAAAGTCAATATAGCGCAAGCCACTACTTGTTGAAGACAGAACCATTAATAGTCCATTTAACGAGGTTCCAAAAAGGCCAAAACATCAAAAGTTTGTAGGATACATTTCCCCCTCCGTTTTCGAGGGTGAGAAAAACGATGGTGATAGTTTCGAGTTCTGAAACCCTTGCGTACTACCCCTATCAAGGAAAGACCACCCCAATTTTCCGACTTCTCGGTGTTGGGCTTGCGAGGGCTCGTCGGGGACCTCTATTATGTAAAAGCGTGAAAGCACATTCCCGTGAGAAGTGGGCGGAGTTCACTTGAAAATGTATAAAAGTCTATTCTGTAACTACGGGAGCGATCACATCTTGCGAAAAATGCGTGAATTTACTTCTACTGGTAAAGCGTGAGGGAATCCGTCAGTTCCCCGGGAGAACGGCGATCCTAACCGTAGTACTTTTATGACAGTTTGCGTCGGCCAAAAATTATTGTTGTCAAATCTGCGAATCAGAATGGACATTGCGGATTTGCTCATCGCCAACGAGGTAATAATAGTAGTATAATTCTTAGCAAATATTACAATTACTCTTTTAGTTCATTATAGTCATATTTTTAAAAATATATATATATTACCAATAACGAGAGTATATCCTTACGGAATTTTTGATCAATAAAAATTTATTCTGTCACATGACAATGACAACAACTGAGCACTGAACAGCTCACGCTTTTGCGCCAACGTAATTGGTTGTAAATGCGGTTATTCTCACGTTCACCACCTATTCACTGCGCTTACAGAATACAGTCTAGGACGGTCGAGTGAGATGCGTGTGATGCGAGCTCTCGCTTCGCACGATGAATACTCACTCTCCCCATAATTACAGAATAAAGGTCCAGGGGATTGAACCTATCTCCGTCCGTAATAGCAATATTACCAAGAAATCAAGAAATAAAAAAATACGGACTCGACAAGGTTTCTTTATGGGTTCTCGAGGGCAGATATCATGATGGTTGTGTTATTTTTCACTCTAACCTCACGTATAAAATCCACCCTCTCTTCCATGTTGTCGGTCCTAGGCATGCGCGAGTTTGTTCGATCGGGTTTTTAAAGAGAATATCAGCTTCAGATGGAATAAGTTACCAATGGCTGCATCAATGTCCGGTGTTTTTATTGGGTTTGTGGATTGATTTATTGGGAAAAATATTTTTTTTATTTGAATAATTGTTTAAATATGCTCTTATGGTATTCTTATTAAAAAAATATATTTATTGATATTGATGCAGTTACGGAAGGGTAGGGTGAAAAAGAAATCCACCAGAATCGTGATTACCGCCCTCGAAAACCTGTGAGAAGCCCGTTTCGAGTCCGTTTTTTGAGCGATTTCGGTGTTGCGAGCAGGGTAGTTTCAACCCCTGAGGTTGTGGTTTAGTAATGGTCAGTTTCTTTGATATTCCCACAAAAACCCCGATCCGACGAATCCCCGCATGCATAAGACCGACAGCATGAAAGAGGGGGTGGTTTCTATACATTGGGGATAGTTGCGGGAGGGTAGGGTGAAAAATAACACCATCATCGTGATCCCTGCCCTCGAAAACCCATAAAGAAACCTTGTCGAGTCCGCATTTTTTTATTCCTTGGGGATATTGCTATTACGGGCGAGGATAGGTCCAATCCACGAGGGTCGGTCCGGGGCATTCTAGCGTAAATTAACTGAACTTATTATTATCCACCAAAAAAACCGATCCGACGAGCCTTCGCAAACCCAAGACCGAGAAGTCGGAAAATTGGGGTGGTTTTTCCTTGATAGGGGTAGTACGCAAGAGTTTCAGAACTCGAAACTATCACCATCGTTTTTCTCACCCTCGAAAACGGAGGGGGAAATGTATCCTACAAACTTTTGATGTTTTGGCCTTTTTGGAACCTCGTTAAATGGACTAATAATGGTTCTGTCTTCAACAAGTAGTGGCTTGCGCTATATTGACTTTTGAGCATTGTGCCCTTGAGAACTATTGTTCAGAAGGCCAAGAACTATAACATACTAAAATTTGGTGCAATTTAATCGAGGGCCATTTTCCTATCATTCCGTGCGGGGTCCTTTGAAGTTAAAATAGTTGCTTAAAAGCCTTATCATAGATTAATAAAGACAGATACGACACTCGCGTCGGTAGATTTCATCTATTGTATGCATTTCTGGTGACCTTGTGTCCCTTTAATCAGGTAACTTAAATGTTGCCAAATTTAAACTTAATCCGCGAAAGCTCAATAAATACGCTGTTGCCATTTCACATAGAAGGCGGACAATAGGGTTTTCCCACTAATTTTATTTTAACAATTTGTGTCGTGAAAATGATATAATAAAACATTTTATTAATTTACAACAATTTACTTTTCTAATAAGAATTATTTCTGAGAAAATATCGTTAAAACTACTTGCTGATAATTTCACTGCTTTTTAAAACGGGCATTTTTACGCGCCAGAATTACGTACCTATCTACCCGGAAAGCCAATGAGATTATGGATATAATTAGTTTGTAATAGATTCTAACTGTGTATTAAAGAAATCTTTCCTCTAAAACTTCTCAGAATTTCAATTTGTAATGCTTGTACTGTGATTGGTCTAAAGCAGTGGACGTGTAAATATTGGCCAATCAGAATCCAGATAAATGCCGCACAAGTTATTCGTGAAAGCGTCGGACGTTAATATTTTGTACTGTAGTTTACTGACATTACACATCAGATGACTAACCTAAAACGTTAAATTTATATTTTTATGTTTGTATTGTTTGGAGTGAAAATATTATTTTATCAGTTTCTGGTTTATGTCTTATTAATTCTACAATCAAAATGGAATCAAGTGGAAGAGGGATATGTTAAAGGTGCCGCTGATAATTTACCTAAAGTAGAAAAGTGCTGAGTGCTGTCAATAAATAGGGGCTATGTTATGTTAACAGAGACCAAGATTAATAAACAATCTTGAACAGAGACACCCTCTGTGATTGGATTTCAGGGTGTTGACGTCACAACGCGCCAATTTATGGCTGTTTAAAATGAACCCAATATTTTTCAAACTTCAAGTTTTTTTCTGTTACTATTAGTAAAATTAATAAGATAATAAAAATGCCATAAATCATTTTTTTATGTGAGTTAAGTATTTCAGCAATAATTTTTTTTCTGGGAAAACCCTATTTTAATGCAAAATTAGAACAATTTTATAATGTGAAAAATAATTTAATAGTGTAAAATCTGGAATAGAAGTGGGACATTAATTAGTACAAAAAAATGCATCAACAAAGTGGAGGATGCATTTCTCGCAACGAATCGAAACAAAATTCAATGAATTTTAATGATTATCCTGCCTACATCTACTACATAGATAATTTAAAGAAATGAACAAAGTATTTATTTGTGCAATATTTAACAGAACTGTTTTAAAAAGAATAAAATAATAAGATATCTTTCTGAATTTTTGGGAAATGTTAAAAAGTTTGCTGTTTCTTTAATGATAAAGACAGTAAATTTTTTTAAGTTTCTCAAAGATGCATAAAGGTATGTTATTATTTTATACAAAGGTTGTAAAAACCATTTTTATAGTGGTAAAAACGGTTTTTACAACCTTTGTACGTACAATATACATACACCACCACTTTTACTAATTTTAATTTTTTTTTTACCGGGAAAACTTTTTTATAGGCAAGAACCTGTTTTTCCACGAAAATAATTCGAGAATTAAGTGCAAAGAAAAATCGCAACACGAAGTAGAGCGTTATTTTCCTATGTCCCTTAATACGAGCAAAATTTTCATGGAAAACAGGTTTGAGCCACTCAAAGAAAACTTACCCGAGTAGAAAATCAACCTCATGTGTATCACAGAAGATTAATATTAAACAACTTATCTAAAATAATTATTAGAACAACAAAACTGTTTATTTCAAGTTTAAAAAATTACAATTTATAATAAAAAAATATAAATTTTTTCTAATGTTCCAATTTTAAGTTAACAAGATTATTTGTAATTTCGTTTGCAGGATTTCTTAAATTCGAAATTAACGTTGAATGATGGTCCTTAACGAGAGGGAGATGCGGGTTTATTGATTTGGTATTTGCATGACTAGTTATTTTGATTAAACGTTCACTGGAAATACCAGATTTAGCAAGATTTGAAACTATACCGCTTTTTGTTATTTCATTGTTTTAGACATCGAGCCCCATTTTCATGGCTGTTTTTTTAAGTTTATTTTCCAAGAGTCTTCTCTCCTACGGACATATTTTTGTACCATCCACTTGAGTTTTCTTGGTTCCAGGTACAGTTCGGCGTCAAAACTAATCTGCCTGTTTTAACTGAATTCGACCGTATACTCATTAGTTTTTTTCCTTGCCGTGTCTTTGAAAAAATAGGATTGTATTCTATTCTATTAGTTAAACTACCGCCGGTTTTTTTTTTCAAATCTGAAGTGATCGGCTTTATATTTAACAGCCTCTCCTCCTCTCCATTCAAGTTCAAACGCTGCTACATGATAAAACTTTCTCTGTAATCCTACAGGCATTTCTTCATCGCAAACTTAAATCATTTCATTTAAATGTTCTTTTTCAATGGCAACTGAGCTTTATTTGCGTTTTTCTGAAATAGCCTCGAAGCCTTCTTCTATTGGCATTTTTTGCATGCTTCGCGTTTTTAAATTCTAAATCAATAAATGGGTTAAAACTTCTATTATTTTCCGAAATATGTTCCTCGAAGAATTTTTACTGTTACATTCCACATTGTTCTAACGACAGTACTATTATGTTTTTGGGTTTGCTTTTAATACTTTATTGAAGACAGCTTTTATTAGACGTCAAATTGTTCCTTTCGTCTCTAGAAACTCGACTGTCTTGAGAAGTATTAGTCCAAGATTTTCACAGTAAATGTGTAATATGTAGGTAAAAACGTATTGCGTACTTGCTAGCTTGTAAGCGGGGCCCTTTTACAGATAATAGGTACTAAAGGCAAATAAAAAATCTTACTATTACGTTCATATAGCAAAAAGTATATAGTTTTATTAACAGCCGTCCGTGGTGTAGTGGTTGAGTTGCCTGATTCTACAACAACAATACTCGTGCGCGAGGTTGAGGGTTCGAATCACGTATTTTGTATTATTTTTTTCTACATTTGGTACGAGATGTATTTCGGCTCGATTAGAAACTGAAATAATTAATACGAACATTTCTTATAGAATAAGATATCAGAGCCTCCAGACCTACGTCATCTCAGCAAAGCTAAGATTTTTCACAATAAATGTGTAATATGTGGATAAAAACGCATGCGTACTTACTTTTACGGTAAAGTGGCATAGCTGGTTTTTATGTATGTTTTACACGGTGTTATTAAGAACGAATATTTATTATTTCCAGACGTTTTCTGTGGGTCCTAACTTCCGCCAGACGCTTTAAAGCTGGAGAATCACAATAAATGTGTAATATTGTAGGTAAAAACGTATGCGTACTTACTTTTACGTTAAAGTAGGATAGCTGGTTTTATATATGTATTACACAATATTATTAAGAATGAACATTTATTTATGCCAGACGCTCTCCGTGGGCCTTAACTTCCGCCAGGTGCCTTAAAGTTGGAGAATGACAATAAATGTACATACGTACTTACTTTTGTGTATTTATGTTCGTTATTAGATATTTCAGTTGCTCATCGAGCCTAAATACATCTCGTACAAAATGTAAAAAAAAATTCAAAAGACGTGATTCGAACCCTCACCTCGCGCGTGAGAATCAGACATTAACCATTAAAATCGTTTATTTACATAATTTTTAATTACATGTCGTTCAGGCTTTAAGATAGTATATTTATTTCATTGTACATTCAGATAATACCCGACGCGTTACAATATACCAAGTATAGAAATGGTTCGGGGGGCAGATGGAAGCCATACTATCAGCTCTGATTTTAATATATGATATTATAACTGAATTTCATGTTTAACATTCAATTTTATTCTTATTAATGTTACGCGTGAGAGTTGCACGCAGGAAAAATGCTAAGACCTGCTTAGGTACTGTCAAGTTGAATAAAAACAAAAGATTTGTGGTGCTACAAAATACAAGTGTTCGGTAAATTAAAATTTCCTCTAAATTTATAAAGCTTTGGGCATAGGTAAAAGGAAAGGAGGAAGAAAAAGGGGAATTTGATGAGAAGGGATGTTATGAGTCTTAATCCGTCATTATCTTCTTCCCAAGAAGATTGAAAGTTTTTGGTGGATTAGTCTATGTATATTAGTCGGATTATCGTGTATCCGTACGTCGGTAAGTTCCGATCGCTGAATTTTACCCCGGAAGAATTTTTCGGAGGCCTCCATGATGAAGTCTTTCACCATGGGGACCCCGACCTTCCGATGCAATTCAGCGATCGAAATGTATCTGCTAGAGTCTGTCAGTAGTCGTAGTATTTTGTTCTGTGTTCTTTGAAGTCTTAAGCACTGCGCGTCTGAAATAAAATTCCAAGGCACGCAGGCGTATGGCGTATGTCAGTGTTGGTCGAAGTATGACTTTGTACAGTGTTATCTTGTTGTCGGTTGTTAGTCTGCTTCGCCTATTTACCAGCGGGTAAAGGCGGCTAAGCGAAGCGTATGTCCTGTTGATAGTATTTGTGATATGAGGCCCGAAGCTCAGCCTCTTATCCAGGGTGACCCCTAGATATTTGGCCGAGTTCCATTCTTCAATCACTTTGTCATTGATTTTAAGTTTCGTTATTGTCCGTATGTTAGTAAATTTTCTGTTGGAAGTTATTGTCGCTGTTTTTTGTCCTCGTCTATCGTAATTTTCCAGTCTTTGTAATAGTCTAATAATCGTGTCAGATGATACCGTATCTTCTGGGCAGCCGTCTGTGCGTAGAAGGACTGCCCATAGATGACGGTATCATCTGCATAAAGTAGCATGTTAGTCGTAGGATGGGAAGGATGTCGGAAGTATACAGGTTGAAAAGGATAGGGGAAAGGATTGCCTCTTGGGACACGCCCGCCGACAACCTTCTGTGTGTTGAATACGCGTTTCCGATTCTTACTGTAATGTATCGGGCCGAAACAAAACTTATATACTAAACTAACTTATATGTTAAATAGTCAGGGATTTTTAGCTTATGAATGAGGCCGTTCTGCCACACAGTATCATAAGCGCTCTTGATATCTAATAGGAGTGCTATAGTGCATTGTTTTTTTATTGTAACTTGACAATATATCTTGTACCACTTTGCACAAGGCAAGCGATGCCCCTCTCTGAAACCAAATTGAAAATTTGGTATAAGACCTTTTTTATTAATTTGCTTATTAACTATATTTAGGACAATTTTTTCAGTGATATGGATCTATAGCTTGCAGGGTCGTGAGGGGGTTTTCCGGGTTTCAGGCAAGGCACAACTATCGCCAGCTTCCAAACGGAGGGAAAATATTGCAGTTTTGTTATCGAATTGATAATATATGTGAGTTGGGAAAGGGCTTTTAAGGGAAGGTTTTTTAAAAGGATAGTAGGGATGGTGCCTGGGCCAGGGGCTTTATTATTGGGGAGGGACTTGATGATTTTCTTAAGTTCAGTGGGATTAGTGATCAGTTTTGCATATTTATTATTAGGAAGGATACATCGATCCGGCAAGTTCCGGACTGAATCTGTTACATGGTCATGGAATTGCGTGTTATTTGGGACAGTGGTGTTTGTCACCTGGAGATGTTTAGCGAATGTTTCTGCCTTATCCTTGTCAGTATAAAAAATATCGCCATTGTAAATAAGCGTGGGTGCTTGTTTAAATTGTCGTTTTAATAGTTTTGACATCCGCCACAGGGAGTTGTCCTGGCGCGTCAAGGAACTAATCCCGGCGTTCCAGGCATCCTCCCTGTGTTTAGTTAATTTATTTTTAATATTTTCTTGGATGTCTTTAAGCCTTTCGCCATCTATAACCCTGCGATATTTTTGCAAACAACTCAACCAATACACCATGGACGGCTATTAATGAAACTACATACTTTTTGCTATATAAACGTAGTAGTAAGATTTTTTATTTACTTTTAGTACTTATTATCTGTAAAAGGGCCCTGTTTTCAAGCTAGCAAGTACGCAATACGTATTAAAATCTACATATTACACATTTACTGTGAAAATTTTAGCTTTGCTAAAATGACGTAGGTTTGGGGATTTTGCGATCTTACTCTATATACATCGATATCGAATATAGCTTTAAAAACAAAGTCATTAAAGAGTCATCGCAAGGCATAAAAAACGTTTAACGCAACTAAGTTATGTACTTGTGATAACACTTATTGTGAAGGTTACGTACCTAATTTGTTTGCATTTAGCAAGGAAATCGTTTTTTGCTTTAACATTTTACTAAAAATATTACTTTATGTAACATTATACAGTATCAGTATTAACAATTAACAAAGTGGACTCCATTTAAGCGTTACTAAAAACTGAAACTAGAGAGAATATTTCTTGGAATATATGTAAATTATACATAAATAATATTGACAACTAATAAATTAGAATTTGGTCTAGGAGTAAAAAGAGCATTGCGTTTATTTTGCTTTGTGTATGTAGTTTGTTGGTTACTCTTAGTTCCCTATTTCTATAGATAAATTTGGCTACATTAAGGATATATAATCCACGTAAATTGAAGACATTACTATCTAGAAAAAGTTGTTCTCCAGAATATCTTCGATTTTTCCACAGCATTACTTTGAGTATCCATTTTTGAGTTATTTTTATATTTTTCAATTGGCTGTTACATGCCCCACCCCATATTATAATGCCGTAAGTATGGATTCTACCAACGATTTATCTGCCATTTTTAAGATATTAATTGGAAGACTGTTGCGGAGTTTATAGAACACATGGACAAATTTTCTTAGTCTTGTATTAAGATATTCGGTATGGTCATTTCAACACATTGTCTCATTTATACAACCAGAAATTTAATGTTTGTAGTGTTCTCCATTACATTTTCGCACGTGCAATTTATTAAGTAAATTGTAAATTTTCGGTTGAAGTCTTGAGCTATTGCTGAAAGTAATGAACTTTGTTTTTGTATGATTGAGGCTTAACAGATTATTGTCCATCCAGCATTTAATTTTTTTTCGCTTTTTTTGGTGATCTCGTATCAATCTGTACCGCGGAATATTAGAGCAGTATCATCAGCATGTCATTTGTGTAGAAAATGAATAATTGCGGACCTAAAACTATTCTATGTGGAACACCATATGTCACATTTTCTGGGCTACTTAATGCTTTATCAATTTTACTAAGGATTTTCTATTAGATACATAGCTTTTTAACCAATTTAATGCTATTCCTTTAATTCCGTATTTCTCCATTGTTTTCCAACAACAATTCATGTGATACACTATCGAAAGCTTTAGCCAGATCTAAAAATATGGCATTGGTTTTACATTTCTCTTAAGGTGTTCATGCATTTTGTTTATAAAATGAAAAAAGGCATTTCCGTGGAGCAGTTCTGTCTAAATCCGAATTGTTTTGGCGATATATGTTGTGAGACAATGAGTGGCTATGAAGTCGAGAGACCATGCATTTTTCAAATATCTTGGCTGTTACTAACTATCGATATTGGTCTATTGTTGTTTGTAACAAGTCTATCGCCACTTTAAAATATAGGTGTAATAATTAGTAAGTCTGGAAATTATCCATTTTGGAATGAGAAGTTAAATCAAATGTACTAGGATATTAAGAATATTAGATTTAATGTTTTTAAGTGTTTTTATAGTTATTTGATATATTCCGGGAGATGAGTTTAATTTGAAATTGCCAATTATTGTTGCTATTTCATTTGTACTGACCGGTTTCAGAAATATAGAGTTTTCAATATTTGCGATTATGGATGATATGTTTGTAATTGCTAACAGTGAACTTGATTTTATTTTGTTAGCTAAATGTTCACCAACATTAGAAAAATATTTAATAAAAATTTCAGATATTAACTTTGCCTTTGTTTCAATTTTATTATTTTGATCACATATTTGGTAATTACTATTGTCATTATTTTCTGTCACTGAATTTTTTATTATTTGCCAGACTTTTTTTGTGTTTTTGTGCTCGTTATTTTTGTCTCTCAAACATTGTTTTTTCATTTCGTCCCTGATTTTAATTGATGTTATTAGTGCATTTGTGATCCATAATTCAATTTTCTTGGGTATTTTAATATTCTTATAACGAGTACATATAATAATTGCATATACGAGTTACTTCATCACCCTTTTTACAGACTTCAAATGCTTTCTTTGGTTTAGAACATATTGATCTGTGTAGTTTTAGATGGAACACCCTGTATATCAAAATTAACTTATTAAAATCTGATACTTAAGATTTCTTATTTTGCAGGTTACAGAAACGTGGACCGTATGATAGGATTCGACTTGACAACAACGAAATCCATCCTCAAGGACTTGGCGGAATTCCACGCTATTCCGTTGGCATTAAAACGTTTGGATCCTAAACGCTTTGATAAAAAAATTACGCCCAATCTCGGAGGATTTAAACTACCATCGGAGATGCTAGCTGAAAATGGAGGCAAACCAGATGAAGCATTAATAGAAGTACTTGAAAAGTTTAACGAGTTTTCACCTTTTATACCTCTATTGAGAAAAAATCTAAGATATAAAGAATTTAACAACGAACCAGATAGACTATACTCATCAATATATCATGGAGACATGTGGGTAAACAACATCATGACCAAATTTGAAGGAGAAAAACCAGTGAAAAACAAATTCGTGGATTTTCAAATTTACACACATAACTCACTTGTCAAAGATTTGTTCTTCTTTTTGTGGACCAGCGTACAGCAACCAATTTTGGAGAAAATGATTGATGATTTAATAAAATTTTATTACGACAATTTAATTGAAAATCTGAAGCAATTAAAATGTGACACTACGCCATTTACTTTCGATACATTCTTGGAAGAATTCAGAACGGTATGCAAGTCTGAATTCGGGCACACAATGGGTATGATTTGTACAGTTGTTTTTGCAAAAAAATGTGGTAATTTTAACAATGACGATTCGTCTCAACGTCAAATATTTTTTATAAAGAAAGAAGATGTAACGTCAGAGGCAAAGGCAAGAGCACTGTACTTGACGAAAGTATGCAAAGAAAGGGGATGGCTATTATAACAGCACGATCGGAAAGATGCTGCCAAAGAGATAGAAATATATGAACGATGTTAAGTAAATAAATTTAAAAAATAAATCCACGTGATGTTCCATCATAGAATAAACTTTTTGAAATTATAAGTGTGTTTTTCTCCTCTAGATTTTTGGCCTTGGAAACTAGTCCTTTGGTAACGTAGACAGGAAAGACGAAGTTAAGCTATAAATTGCACCAGTCACTTATATGAAACTAGAAATAAAGAAAGTTCTATATCGATAAAGATACTAAAAACACAATGTGGCGTATCCCCTAATCTACTACTAGTCAGTCATTTATTTATATTATTCTGATATTAAGGAAGATACCTCTGACATCTGGTATCTAGGTCTGTGACTATGTTAATGGTATCTATGATTGTACAATGTGGCATAAATGTACGGGAACAGCAGGATAACTTGAAAAATACGAATCCTAGAAAAAAAACTGTAAATAGAAAAGTTGTAGGAAATTTCCCTGGCTATCTGACGGAGACCTTGCATTTGACCTTGACAACGACATCAAGGTCACTTGAAGGTCAAGTCGGATTTCTTTCGAATAGAACCCCTACCTTTATTACCGGAAATGAAACGAGCGGAAAATTTTACGTTCGGATATGACCTTCGGCACTTACAAAATTGGCCTCTAAGGTCATCTTTATTTTAGTCAAGCTGAACTTCAATTTTGTTGAGACATTTTATTGATTGACAATCTGGGATTTTCAACAAATGATTATATTACTTCAACTTGTCGCTCTTCTGTCGTTTGCGATCTTGGCCTTCCAGATTTCGGACGATTTTTATTCGACCCAGTTTCTTCAAATCGGCGGATGGTACGAGAGACAGTTCATTTGGAAATGTCTTCGCCTTCATTACGAAAAATATTATTGAATAGCAATCTCATTTCTTCATATGATTTCTGTCTATCACCCCAACCTCTCATCATCAAAAGTGCGACTCTCTCTACCTCTGTAAGAGTAGCCATCCAGAAAGATTGCTGCAGAGGCACGGACTATCGAAAAAATCGCTACACCCGATCAAAAACTTCGCCAACAACAAAAACTATTACTCTTCAATTATTTTGAAAAGGATTATAATAATAATAACACCACAGAAATTAGACAACCGCCAATTCCAGAAGCCAGGGCTTGTGCGGAAGGGGGTTACACATTGAAAAAACGCGGACATACAACCATTTCCTCCGACGGAGCCAGGATTCGAACCCGGTGGTGTGATGTCCACGTCGCGCCTTAACTCACTCGGCTATTGACCAGATAGAAGCAACCACTGCACCTGATGAAAAGAGAGAGATGAACTGTTACAAAAAGCAGCCAAAGACAAACGGGATCGATGTTTAAGTCACTTAAACTGTATATGGCGCATAGAGAAAATTTGTAACCACTTAACTTGAAATTGAAGTTCAAATTGAGTAAAGTAAAAATGGCCTTAGAGGTCAATTTTGTAAGTCCCGAAGGTCACATCCGAACGTAAAATTTTCCGCTCGTTTCATTTCCGGGGTTAAAAGTAGGGGTCCCATTTGGAAAAACCGACCTAACCTTCAAATGATCTTGAAGGCACCATCCAAGGTCACCGTCAAATAGTCAGGGAAATTTCCTAAAGCTTATGTATTTAAAGTTTTTTCTGGGATTCGCATTGTTCAAGTTATCCTGCTGTTCCCGTACTTTTATGCCACCCTGTATAATAATAATTCAACATTTTTGTTCTATATTTGGTATTGGAAGAAGTATACATAATTATATATTGTATATAATTAAATACAATAAATTATGTCAAATATATATATCAACATTCCTATTATTGTGGATGAACCCACAAATTGGTGACCTGACCCTGAAAAAGAATCCCCAGACAAATACGTTATATAAAATTTATAGCGCAATTTACAAACAACATTCAACATGTTAAAGATAAAAATAATACCATTGCTGATAGGCTTTCACGTATACATGATATACATATCTTCACTGGAACAATGTATTGCTCACAATCTTCAAAATAGCCCAGGCGGTATCTACTTAAAATCACCTATGTTCGGGTAAGTCGGGTAGTATGGCAAATTTTCGGCTTAATCGCTCCTAAAAATCATAAGAAATGATAATTTCACTATACGCTAGTTTGAAAACGTGGGCGTAATTTTTTATTAAACAGAATGTGAAAAAATTCCTAAAAATTCCGTTTTTTTCTTCTTATTCTTTCATATATCTCAGTAACTATTGATTTTCTCTAAAAGGAGAGCCTAGGGAATTGTTTAAACATTTGACAATTTTTTCGCTGAGTAAAGTGATGTCCCCCAAAGAACGCGTTAGATTATGTCGAAACGGGCCCACTGGTGGGGTTAGAACAGTTTAAATTTCCCTCGTTGCCAAAATTGCATCGGCCGGCCGGGGGCCATAGTGCGGGGACACGCAGAACAGGTGGACACATGGGATCCTTTGAGAGCACGGAGACCGCGGAGCGCTAATGGAGCTCGGAGCGGAGCCCCATTTTTGACAGCCCTGGGCCCCATTTTTTGACAACGCAAAGGCACCATATTTTTGCCGGCCCGGGGGCCCGGGGCGGAGTCCTAACGCGGGGGACCGGGAGTCCTAAGGGGCCCATTCTGGAGTGCGGTGCTCCGGCTCAACTGATGCCATTTCTACTTTTTGCTAACCAAATTTTTAAACAATTCCCTAGGCTCTACTAATTATCGGATTTTAACATCTCAAAATGGATTTGAAAATTTGAATGCTCTTTTATATGTCAAAAAATTTTCAACATTCTAAATGCTTTAGTTTAGCCTCAGCAAGATTTTGAAAATTTGCAAATTTTTTGCGAAGTTTAGATTGCAAAGTTATTATGCAAAAATTAAAAGTCCGACCTTGATGAAATTTGGTGGGAAGATTTATTATATTAAAGTTTTCTTTAGCCAAGTATGAAGGTCCTACGTATAATACAAGTATTTGAAAAAATTCCACAAATAACTTTCTATTTCAAATTTTCGTTTTTTCGATTTTTACTACTTTTGCAACAGTAAAAATGAATTTTTGGATTCGCAACCAACTGAATCTTATTTAAAATTTAATTATAAAACTTTCTCATTTCTATAACTTTTCTCTAAAAGCAATAGTTACTGAGATATATCGATATATCAAAAAATAGGAAGGAAAAAACGGAATTTTTAGGAATTTTTTCACATTTTGTTTAATAAAAAATTACGCCCACGTTTTCAAACTAGCGCATAGTGAAATTATCATTTATGATTTTTAGGAGCAATTAAGCCAAAAATCTGCCATACTATTCGATTCACCCAACCCAAAATAAATACCGCCTGGGCTAAAATCACACACTAGTGGATCATATAACTGCAGTAAATTTTTCAGATTTTAATTTAAAATCGCTGAGCGACGAACAAATTGGAGACGTGGAACTAGAAACATTATTAAAAAATCAATTATCCAAGAAAAATAATATCAAATATGTATTACTGAAGGTTAAAATTCCAAATTCGCAAAACGTGATTGGTGTGATGTTTCTAATTCCAATTTTCGACCTTATATACCAACCAAAATGAGACGCGCTATTTTTGAAATTTATTATAATTTAACTCATTTGGGAATTCGAGCAACTAAAAAATTAATCAACAGTAAATATTTTTGGCCTAAAATGAATACAGACTGCACCTTATGGACATGTATTAATTGTCAGACAGCTAAAATAAACACAAAAACTCCAATTGGTAAATTCGAAGTACCTAGAGGACGTATTGAACACATTCACATAGCTATTGTCGGTGCATTACCTCCTTCTGGAGGTTGCTCTTACATTCTTACTGTAAGAACGTTTTACTCCTTGGCTAGAGGCGTATCCCTTATGTAACATTACAGCAGAAACAGTTGCTGAAACATTATTCTGAAAATATATATGACGTTTGGAGTCCCGCTCTACATAACTACAGATCAGAGCGCCCAATTTGAATCTAAGTTATTTTCACAATTTTAAAAATTCTTAGGATTTCATAGAATACATACCACTTCATATCATCCTCAAAGTAATGGTTTAGTTGAAGAATTTCACAGAACTCTAAAGACAACGTTGATTACCAGACCAGGAATTGGAAGAGTGAACTTACAATTATTTTATTCGGTTTTGGTCAATTATTACGTCTTCCTGGAGATTTTTTTTTTATTAATTCTTAGGATTATACAGGTCTGCCGATAGCAAAATTACGTGAACATTTTAATAATCTCAAAGTGACATTCAATTGATTCAAAATATTATATTTTAGAAAAATCATTTGTCAATCCTGACATGCAAACATGTGATTATTCTTTTATTAGGAAATTAGGAAATTAAAACCTTTATTGCAGATGTACGAAAATGATATCTCGTACTGATTAAGTTATTTGTGTAAATAAGCATGGAGCAGAGTTGTTAACCCAGATGTAGGTAATTCAATTTATAAAAACAGAGTTAGATGAGCCATTGATTGTTTAAATGCTTGACCGCTTCTTTTTAAGAGGTGAAGTATATGAGGCGTATCTACTACTAGTTAGTTATTTATTTTCTATTATTTTCATATTAAGAAAGATACCCCTGGTATCTAGGTCTGTGACTATGTTAATGATATTCAAGATAATTCAAGATTTTTTTATTATTACAATTCTATATTTGGTATTGGAAGAAGAATTACATAATAATATATTGTACGAAATTAAATACAATAAATTATGTCAAATATACACATCAATATTCCTATTATTGTGGTTGAACCCACACACACTACCAAAATTTATATCGTTTACTGAACAAAATATTACAATAAAATACCATCTGACATAAAAAAGAAACCCAATCGCGATTAATCAGACGGGTATCGCACCACCCGGTTCGAATCCCGGCTCCGGCACTGTCGGAGGAAATGGTTGTATGTCCGCGTTTTTTTTTCAATTTTTTCCTCACAAGCCTCTGGTTTCTGGAATTGGGGGTTGTCTAATTGCTGTAGTGTTTATTTATTTATATCTATTCATGAATTTATAACATACACTAAAAATTTGAGAATAATTTGCATTTGATAGGTTAATTCGCAGTATCTAAATAAAATTATTTTATTATATTAAAATCTAAGGAAGAAAGCTATTACAGTATGCGATAGTATGATGAGGGGAAATCTCTTTAGTATTAATATTTTTAGTTACACTTCTAAGTAACTGATTATTTAATCTAGAACAAGATAAAAATAAAATTTCCTTTTAAAGGTTTCCAATCGGGCAAAAGGTAAAAGTTCCAACGCAATATTTGTAGAACATTTTGCGAACGTGAAAAAGTAGAAACATAAATAAGGGCCTCTACAATACCGGTCATATGTAACGTATACTATTCCGAACAATGAGAAATGAATCCAATTTTACAACGAACTTTGTTCAACGATAAAGGTTGGGCGCAAATATCGAGTTTTCAGAAGACATTGGGACCAATAACTTACAAAAGCAATGAGGAAATCGAAGGAAATCAATTTCTTTTACTAACTTGCCGTTTACAGATAAGATTCTTTTTGGTTATATTGCATTGCCATTGCATTGGGTGTCTATTGAATAACAATTTACACAATGGATATTAGGTCCGTAAAATTTGTTCAAGATGAAGCAATTTTGTTTTCCAATATAAATATAGAGAGGGCGTTTAGAGAATATGTTATGCATTATGGCAAAACAAGTACGTTCATAAAAATGTAATTGACCAAAATAATGATAATAATTAAAATGTATATTTAGTCATAGAATCAATTATAAAATTAAATGACGTTATGAATTTTACGAATTTTATTTTGTGGATTGTTATAATATAAAGACCGTTATATAGGGTTTCACATGCGAGCATAGAAATTAACTGAGCTAGAGATAGTGAACTCAGTTATCTACGTGAGAAAATTAAATTTTTTCTTTTCCAAAACGATGGATCGTTCCCCTTTCTAGGGGGTAAGTTCCATCCCATTTTGAAGGTGGCGCACCAAAACAAAAAAAAAATTGGAATAACAATATGGATTTAGGGAAAATAGGTCTACCCAAGATGCGATGTGTGATTTAACTTGACTCTAACTAAATTGATTCAAAAACATAACGCTGCTGGTATTAGGAGAAAAACTCTTCTAAAAAAATATATAGAAGATAAAACTGATTGAGTTTCAATACAGATACAGATAGTATCCTAAAACAGTCAGGTACGGAGTCTGAACACGGGAAAGCCTTAGACGTTGAGTAAAAAATATAATTTGGCTAGCTCGAAGCTTATAAGAGACTCCCCAAGGCCTGCGTGCACTTAATTTGGAGTCGTTATCTTGGTTTATTTGAAATTATCTTGAAAATTGACATTTTCGTGCAAGGGTTACTGCACCACCCTGTATATAGCACTAGAAGTTCGAAGAGAACACTTTGTTTCAGTTGAGTTCGCACACACTTTGATTTTTGGATTGTCTATGGAAGGGTATCGTTGAATGAAACACTTTGCTTTAAAACGGAAATTAAAATGATTTATTTAAATAAGAACAAAATATTGGCTCAGTTAAAATTAACTTAAAATGTTTATTCTTACAAGGTTGGGAAAAGGTTGCTTTTCGACAACGAAAGTTTTGACTTGGTTTAGAAAAAATTAACTCGTAGTTGCGCAGATTGTTTTAAAAATCTTGAAAAATTCACTTGTATTTTATGCGCGAGGGCAGTTTGATTATAATAATTAAAGGTCTTTTCACGAGGTTTCGGCCTTGGAAGTAGCGCGGGCACTGTATTAGATCACGAGTAACACCGAAGGAACTAACTTGCTCTCTCCTCTCGGCTTTATATACAATCTGATTGGTTGCGTGAATCGTGCCCCGTCGAGTCAGGCACGAACGTTTTTTTGTGAGCCGACGCTGCGTGCGAGCGCGGTCTAAAATCGGTTATAGTACTTAGGAATCTTTTGATATATGATTCTAGTTCGAAGCTATTTTAGTTTGGGACTTATTTACGGAATTAATCGGAAAATGGTCAGCGATATATTGGTTCATCCTCGTACAGCGCTATCGCCTGATGTCGGTCATTATAGGGTTAAGTCACGATAAGTGCGTACGGGGCGAATTCGACCTAGGTGAAGTTGCGTTCATGTTTCGAATGGAGCGGCAAAGAATCGGTATGTTCATATGATGTGCTTATGGCAACGGAAATGAGTTTTGATAACAATTTGTGTGGTAACAATGTGTGATTGGAATGTGACGGATGAAAATAGGGTGTTCTAATATTTACGACGCCAATTGAGTGGATGCTTAATTTGGATAGAAAATTGGTTATAGAAAATGTATGGTATGTAATTAAATTATTATACGGGGGTTACGGAAAGTGCTTTTGGTGATGTATAAGTTTATACAGAGGCAATAATTTTCATGGTATATTTTATTCGTGAAAACGCTGTAAAATTGGTGTTTGGAACTTTTTGAGGTATTTTTTGATAGGTTTGGAATATATGTGAGTTATCGAAGGGCCGTGAATTTTTCCAAGAATTGTTTTTGAAAACTGTGGTTTCTTGTGCGAATCTGTGGGTACTACTTTTTTTCTAGTTTGACAAGTTAGACGGATAGATTGATTTAATTTTCGAATTTTGAAGTATTTTGAGTTAATTTTTTCGGAATTTTGTGAAACATACTATAACAAGTCCCATAGGTAACCATACTAGCTAGCTCCACTGCTATTCTATGTGTACACTGTACATCAATGATCTATTAAGCTTGAACTGTTTGGGAAAAACAAACTTCGTTCATAGCAGGGTTATCTTATATAAAAGTATATTATGGAAATTTCTCTTTCAAAGAGTAGGGATCTTTTACTTGCCTAACATTTTATAGACAAAGAACCCACGGATTTACATCTCCTCCGAAGGATGGTATATCCACTACACAATCCTCGTATAAGATTGCATAGCATCCGCGCATACACTATAAGTGTATATAATATACAGGCCGCTGGAAGATGTGAGGCGAGGATGCGGTGTCCCTCAAAACGGTCACCCATCTAAGTAATAAGCCGATGACGGTGCTTTACATCGCATATCGAAAAATGTACATAGTAAAGACGCACCTACGCCCGAACCCAACGCATCTATATAAATAGGCAACTATTATATTAGATAAATATAAAACTTTACGTTACCAGCATAAAGTTAAAACTCTGTAGTTTTACGATGTTAATGTTAGCATACGAATTCTAAAGGGTTAGTTTAGATATCTGGGAATATAATTTCTATGAGACACCTATTGAGGCACTTAAGTTGTTATCTTCTTAACCACGAATATGTAACCTAAGGCCATGTGGAGCGGGAACACGCAATTCAGCACCCGAGAAACCGAGTAAAATAGGTGAACGATATGATATTTTACCACCCACACGGGTCTCCCTAAAGGAAAGGGAAAACACCATAAACACCATTGGATTTGACTCGCTATTCAAGCTTCAAATCTGCAGTCGCATTCAGAGTATTAAATATTGAGTTCCTCTCTATTTGATTTTTTGTTGAAATAACGTATTGCACGACTCAATGAAGTTGAAGGTCAATATAGTCCACATGTATAAATGCTCAAATAAATACGGGTTTAATAAACATAAAATGGAAAACTACGAAAGCATATACGAGACCGTTGGCGGTAGAGACCTGGAGAACAACTTATGAGTTTATTATATCCCGGGTAATTTCGTTTGCGCTAAGTTTATCACGATTTCATAACGTATGAAGATTCAAAATTTAATTTACATAACATATTTTATTTCATGGCCTCGCGAAATCTTTATTATTATACAGTAACTTTAATTTGCAGTAGGCTTTTCTAATGCAACTGGTAATATGTGACTTAAATTTTAAATCAGAATCCATTAACAAACCCACATTTTTTACTTTATTTACAAGTTCAATTTTATTATTATTTAGAGAAATATTTATTTAAGTTATTCGCAATCTCGCTAGTAATAAAATCTCTATCACTTTTCTTACAAAACAAAATAGCAGATGACTTTACTGAATTAATTAATAAACCATGGGCGGAAGAAAATTTTGAGATATTTTCGAGATCTTTATTTAGATTATTAATTGATTGCTGTAAATTTTGTTTATTAAATTGAAATGACATTTACAAAATTTAATTTCTGAACCTAGATTAGATGTAAAAATGGTAAACAATAAGGGACCGAGAATGGATCCTTGAGGCACACCACAGATCAGCTTAACTGGCTTTGATGCTATATCATTTTATTTTACAACTTGCCTTCTATCAATTAAATAATTTTTTTAAAAATGTTTGTGCACTATCACTAAAGCCAAATAATTCAAAATAGCAACAAGAATTTCATGATCAAGTGTATCGAACGCTTTACTAAAATCCAAGAGGATTAAAATAGTTACTAGGTCATCATCAGAAGCAGAGATTATATCATCAGATATATTTAGCAAAGCAGTGATACAACTGTGATTTGATCTAAACCCAGATTGAACGGATGGTAATAATTCATTTTCATCTAGATAAATTCTAATTTGTTCTTCAGTATATTTTTCAAGAACTTTAGAATGTACAGGTAGAACAAAAATGGGCCTCAAATCTTTAAACTCAGTTGGTTCTCTATTTTTGGGCAAACGATGTACAATAGCTTCCTTCCAAGCAGTAGGAAACACTCCGTGCTAGATGCAAAAATTAATTAGGTGGGTAAAGATGAATTTATAAACTAGCCGCAGCAGTTACAGTTACAGTTGCCCACCTGTAGTGTTTATAAAGAGTACGAAAGCAATGCTTCCATTTATAAAGTCCGCTGCCGCTGCGGTTGCAGTTCATATTCCTCAGCTAGGTAATCAACTTTTGAACGGCACCCGCTGCGTAATTACCAGCGGATAGCCAATGAAATAGTAGCTTTCAACCCCTCTACGCTTGTCAGTTTCGGTAGCTGGAAAAAGTGAAAGGAAGTACGTGACTAGTGTTTGACGTTTAAGGTTATGTGAAATTTATCCAATATTTAAATTTTATATGCTAAGAGACTTGAACAAGAAAAATGATCTCTGGGTCACAAGCTTTCATTTTCAAAAAATATTTGTAACCGCCTTCTTCCTTTCGTCACCTATTTAACGGCCTTCTTATATACCTTCGTAAGCCAGGTTACGTCTTTTCGCGATTATAAAACAACATATAGGTCCAAAAAGGATTTGTTTCGAATCCATTTTAGTTTGTTTATCAGCTGTTGAGAACAAACAATTTTAACACAACCTACAGAACCTCACTTTTTCAAAACGCTCATGAAGAACGTAAACAAATTGTCACGAGATTTACGCGTGCAGCGCATGTGTGAAACATTCTTCGATAGCAACAGCAAGACTTTATAAATGACCAAATTTCGTGAATTGCAACTGATACTGCTGCGGCAACTCCAACTGCAACCGCAATTGTAGCGGAAAAGTTTATAAATCGAACTTTATTAAGGGTAAAATAATAAGGACAGCACAATTTTATAAAATAAATTGATAATGAGTCACTACCGACAGCATTCTTGGTGAAAATTTTTCCGACAGTTATTTAAACTGACTTCTTTTATATTATAATGGATATTATAATATTGAGTATTTGATTTGATTGTTTTTACCACAATGTCAAGTAGGAGAATACCACACTTGTGTTCATGTTCTTACCACTAATTCGGATATTAATTAGTAAATTATTTATTTTCTCACTTGCCTCGTAAAAGTATAAATCACAAATAATGTGTGTATGTGTGTTTATATATGTATATCATTGTATATGTACATGTATATAGGTATATCAAAAATACTGATTATAACATCTCGAACTGTACAATTAAATTGTAATTGCTGGGAAATAAATCTATTCTATTCTGTAGTATAAATACCATTTAAAAAGTTACTATTTTGGTATACAGATTTCAATTAACAAACAAGCGGTCAGAGTTCATGACGAGTGAGTACTACGTTTGTCTATTATTATTAAAGTGTTTTGTGATATTATTATTATACATTTTTCAATAAACATTATGGTTATCATTATTATTATTATTATTTAAAGAACCGTTAAACTAAATTGGGTTGGTAATGCATGGAATTTCTATAGAACTGCACTACTGTTTATTTTAAAAATACAGCAAATATTTTGCCTTATTCAGGCAGAAATCAAACGGCTCAATTTTTATTGACTGGACGGAAATAGTTAAAAACTCTTCCCTTTACTTCTCATCACCATTTATTGGTTAAAAGGTTTGCAATTAAAGTTTCAAAATTAAAACTGCGAATAGCAATTAGCAAATTTTCATTAGTCCATTAGAACGGAATCGATATTTCCAGCAAAAAACACTAGCTCCGTTTCATTCCGCAGCGAGAAAGCCGTTCCACTTCATTTAAAACTTGGTCTAGCCTTTTAAGGACGGTTTCACATATAAATTCCACTTCAGTTTCCAAATTTAAATACCCTTTTAAAACTGAATATAGTATAAATCTACTGACATAAAAGACTAAATAAATAGAGAGATATCGGTACAATGGAGCTCTAAAATTGAAACTTTAAATTCCATGTTGTCTTTTAGTTTCGTTTTGTCCATGCAGAATTTTAATTAAATTTAAGAGAGCTTTTAAGCTTTTTTGTTATTTTGCAATGAGGAATTTGTTTAAATAGTGTGTACATATTGAAGTAAATACATTTAATCGTTTTATTTCATTTCCGTTTATAAAATACAATAGATGCAGCTATTAATAGTAGAGGCAAAAAAGTTTTGTAGGGAACTATTCTTTTTTAATCGCCTTATTAAATTTACGTCCTGGCGGAGTTGAGCTACTCAACTACTCGACCAAGACACAGACCATTCCCTACGAAATTGTCATCGGCAGCAGCTGAGACTCGAACTCAGGGGTGATACAGCGGCTAATCGTATTAACTCTCACACAACCTCGACTAAACTACTGCTACCAACTCGGTACCATGAAAAACACCATTAAACATTCATACCCTAGCAAGGATTTGAACCCAGGACTCCTAGGTTGCAAGCCTAACACGTAAGCATTGAACCTGTTTAAGATGTGTCTGTTTTTTCTTCACTTATTCAGGATATTGAAGTGATTTAACAGATATGTTTTGTAGAATGAAATAGGCTGGAAACTTTTTTTTAAAATTTTTTTTGCAAATTGAACCCCGCAAACTTATAGAAATCCGGCTCCAGTTAATTTTGCTCATTTTTTGATATGATATTCTACATATCATCCAGATCGAAAATCCCAATGGGCAGAAAGTCCTAGGACCCCGAGGTTCTGTGGTACAGACATTCAAAGATCGGTATTTTAGCCATATGCTAACATACGTGCTTGAAACAGGACTAGGTAGCCTTTTTTAATACTTTACCTATACCTTTTCTTAAGATTTTGCTTTAGGTAAGTTTTGATTTTGATAGAGTTTGAGTTTAAAGAAGAAGAATTAAGATAACCGAACTAAGCAAACAGGAATGAAGGGGGCGTATTAAGCCATTTCATTTGTAAGATCTGAAAACTGAAATTAAGCAAAAATAAGTTTTGGTAAAAACGAATTATTTGCCTATAGCGGTTAAAGTAGTCGAATCCCTTTAGATTGGGGCTGGCTAATGTTCTCGTAGTGCAATCTTGCATCCTATATTCGTGATTCATTGCAGCAGCACCACCAACTTCCTCAAGCTCGAAGTACTCTTCGTTGTCTTCTTCATCTTCATCCAACTCAATCTCAGGAGCGTTCTGACATGAGAGGCCAGAGCAGTGTTTAGAGGTCAAAGAGAAGTTCAGGCCTAATTTCCGACAACTGCATACTGCAGTACAACTTTTTTGCATGTACACGACCATTTTCAGCAGCATGTCGGATCCAGCATCATTTGACATTGTTATAGGCAATAAGCCTGAGGAGCGTTTCTTCTAACTCCATTGGCATGGGTTTGTTGGGTGCCTTGTTGCTGCATCCGATGTTGGTGACAATCGTGCTAGGTTGAATGATTTTTTTGAGGCGGGTTTTATAAATACCTTGTATCTCAGCTCATCCAGAGACCCGCTGTGCATCTGTTCGTACAGTGCCAAGATCAGCTGTTCTCCTGCCTGTTCTATCAAGTCTTGAGAAACATACGACTCGAGAAATGTAGCTGCTTGTGCTTTCAGGTGTGGATGTTGCTCAATAAGGGATAAAAAAATGTCCTTTCCCGTGACCAGTAAATGCATGCATGAAGAAGACATGTATGAGATCAAAGTTGAAGGAAGCGTTTGAGTACCATAAACCTGATTTTTTCCCTTTCCCTGGTTTGTGGAAGTACAAGTTCTCGTACTTGTTTCCGAGGCCCGTTAGGAGAACGTCAATGTCCCCCCTAACAATTACCACACTGTTGGATTTTGTTACTTGGGAAATAGCTGTTTCTACAATTAACAAATCTGCATCTTCTTCTGCCTGTTGCGCTTGGAATTTGTATATGAGCATCAAAATCAAATGGTTCTTGTTGCTCTCGTTTGCAAGAAACTTCCTGTGACACTGCAGCATTTGTTTCTGATGTCTGCTGAAGAACTTGATGTCTTCAAACGATTTTTTTGCAAGTTAGTAAAAATTGTTGTTATTCGACTGCCAATTACGTCCATACCTCTTGATGAAATTTCAACTTTGAGGTACTCATTCGAAGCAAAATTTAATGCTCTTTAATTTTGATAATAGATGACTTTTTGATTGGATGATTGTTTTTATAGGCTACAAACTGAAAAAAGTGCCAATAATTCGTGGTTTTTCGGCCACATAAGAATTAGCCAAGGATTTTGGAGGTCTAAAACTTGGATCCTACATACTCTCTATAATATATACAAGATGATAAAAAAATCTACTACCTCGTTTATTGTAACTATAAAGTACCCCATTATTAAACTAATTATCCAAACCATGAGTTAGAAATTCTTGAAAACATGGATCAAAAAAGATTTTCAGACAAGGGCAGGAAGAAATAATTTAAAAATAGAAATATTTTTATTTTACCATTCAAGAGATTTCATTTCATTTATACATACATGTTATTTACCCTGATTTTCGTACCAAATAAACAAAATACTGGCTGCGGTTTTGCTAATAATATATATGTATATATGGAAATTAAAAGTAATAAAGACTCCCAAAAATAACATAAACCGAATAAAGCGATGTGCAATTGTACGATCGGCAACAATAATTTAATTTTCCTTTTTATTTTCAGGCATATGGAGCATACCCGCTGTGTTGTAGTGATATTGTTTTGCCGCGTGTTTCCAATTTATCTAGAAACTACTTTGATTTACCGCATTTGTTTGGTTTGTTTCATTTAAAATGGCGAAATTAGATATAATTTATACGATCATAGAGTTTTTGTTTCAATGTGTGAGTAAAATATGATTCTAGTGGTAGTTTATTTATTTAACTGGCAGAAAACAGAAATTCCATGTCAATAGATAAAATTTTTAAAAAGAGTTATAGCAAAAGTTTTATTGGGTGCGTATTTATTACCTAAAAAACCTGTTACAATACGTTCAACATAACGGCTTTAAGTCAAATACTTAACTTTGCAACATCCGAAATACCCCAAAGTTGAAACTTGGGACAACTTTTGTTTATTATATGTATAAATGACTTAGTCGGCATGTTAGATTGCGAGCAACTTTTGTTTGCAGATGATTTTAAAATATTCAGTGAAACAACATATAAGACTGTCTAACTTTACAACAGGAGATACACAAAATAGAGTTTTGGTGTACTGATACGATTTACACGTACATAAACAAATGAATACGTTGGATATTAGTGGTTATAAGATATTACATAAAGAAATCACTTGGGCTACTGTAGCGTAGCAGATATCGCAGGCACAAACTTAACCCGGATAAGTGATGAACGTGCCCATGATAAAATTTCTCTAGCTCAGCCTATCTCAGGGCGTTAAGCCCAAGTTTACATAAACTATGATAAATTATTAGTTTACTTACTTAAAAAATCACTGAGGCTTCCATACGTAGTGGTCGCAGACGAAATAATGACACTTTCTTTAAAAATAAAATGCACTATACTACACAATTTACAAATATTGGTTCTCTAGCATGTAACCTGGCGATGTTCAAAAGGTGTGGCAAATTTCTTGATTAATAAGTTACAACATTAATAAAATGCCTCGTATAGCTACACATCGGTTTACAATGTGAGGATAAATGGTAATAAATTCTGCCACAACGGGTCTGATTTAGAGAACCTCCTTAAATAAATATAAATGCATAAAATCTTTAAATATGTACAAGTTAAAAATACAAAAGTAATTATGAAGGGATATAACCGCACAGAACCACTGAAGGTGGTCCCCGGTAAATAAAAACAACACACTTATCTAGGGTGGTACGATACCGACTTCGACGTGGAAGAACCTGTAGCCCTACGAAGGTGTCTTCGGGCGAAAGAAATTGACCCGAGGAAGGGGGTCGATTATAGTCTCTCCAGCCCTGGAACTTTCTATTGTGTGTGGATGCCCCGTCCGTGGAACCCTCACTGATGAGGGAACAATCCACCAATGCTCCTAGAAAGCCACAGTTGGATGAATGGGGTCGAGTCCGCCTTTCAAGTTGACACGATATTTCCAAAGGAGAGCCTTGTATACTTAAATATCCTGCTTCCGCAGTTAAAATTTACGCACAACAACAAAATATTCCTCTAAACGGAACTACAACAGATTGAGAAAATTTTCCTGTGTTGATAATCCCAAAATCCACCAGGATGCCTTGGATAAACCGAGGTTCGTAGGATTATCAACTATATACTACCATCTTTCCTTTTCACCAACGGGAAGTATCTCGCGCTCTCGTGGACAGTAGCAAAACTCTGCTACGGACGTAGCGGTTGTTATTATGCGGCCCACAAAACGCTAAGGCGTATAGTGGGTCGCATACACTAGAGGTCCGCAACAGTACGTCAAACAAATTAGACGTGAATGTATCGAAATGTAAAGTAGTAACGTTTTTATTATTACGATTGATGCTATAGCAATTACCACAGATCAGAAATTTGGTCGCCATTCCAGGTTTGCATCAAGATGAAAGTGTAAAATACACCGCCCTCCGGCGTCACACACACAAAGATATGACAACAATTTTATGTTCTTGTCTATTAAAGATATTTTGGAATATGAAGTAGTTACTATTCCCATTCCAGATTATTAACTTAGAACCGCCTTTGATTTCTAGGGTCAGATGAAGAAATGACACAAAAACTTTAAATACATACATATATACATGCACTAAACTGCACAACAAAAATAGATAAATATTGGACAGCTATTATTATCAAGTATATTGTTTTCTACAATTGCAACTGCAATTGACGTTACAAAATGGATACATACCCTAAGAATATAATTTAGAACTAAGAGCATTTTCGAATTCCGGTCAAAAACCATCGAGAACTTTGCCCTTTAATATCAAGATAAATATTTCATACATAATTTCAAGAATATGTTTCTAATTAAGGAATACAATAACCTGAGAAACTGACGTCAATTTGTCGATAGAATTAATTCGTGAAACTTCAAGGATTGGACTCGAAGTATATGGTAAAAGTACCAAACCCTTCACCTCGGATACTTTCAAACATTCCTGTTGCATTATTATTATATATATATATATATATATATATATATATATATATATATATATATATATATATATATATATATATATATATATATATATTATTAACTTTTCTAATGTTTACAAAAGGTTCACCAACGAGGCTTTCTTGGGCCCACGCTCATATGAACTTTTCTCCTTACTTTAAACTAAGGAATAAGTACAGAAGCAACTTAATTATATTTTTAAAACGCCTTGTATCCCATTTTAATAATGTCAATGGTGCATACAAGCCCGACAATTATGTTGGCTTTGCATTAAAATTCCCATAGTTCGGAATTCAATTTAAAACTAGTCAGTACCTCGGACATTTATTATTCAGAAAATAATTGCATTATAAAAATTTTAATATTATGTTGTTTTATTTCACTCCTCGACAATGTTAAATTCCCGTCTACTTCAAAATAATAGGAGAGTACATTTATTAAGTTAAGGTCTACTCTTTATTGGCAAAGCAAATTTTATAATTTCAAATTTGCATAATTTCTTTTAGAACTCAGCACATAAATTTATATATAAAAAAGATGTAATTGTCCCGATTTGAATAATCGATGTAAATGTAAATTTGCAGAGAAGTCTAACATTTTCTTGATACAGATCTAGACTCTAGTTTAAGCTATCAATTAAATTAATTCCTCCCTTAAACCACATTTTTGCACGATGACAAAAATCATTCATTTAAATTTTGCAAAAAGTCAAAGTGAATAGTCAATTAAAAACGGCACGATTTAAAGAGTGTATGCTAATCGTTAAATTTTGTGCTAGTTTCTTACACTGGTAAACGAATGAAGTGCCAGGCATAAAATTTCATATAGAAAAACCTTTTAAGTGTATAATACCGGATGACACAGGAGACATGTAACACCCTGTAGCATGTTTATTTAAAAAGATATCATTTTGAAATTTGGTACACTTATATAATGCGTGATTGTGTCCTTTTTTAAGTACAAAAACTTTTTTCCCACCACTTCCGGTTTCACAGGAAGTGACATCTACTCTGTTATTTTAAATGGCACCCTGTATATTTTTTTACCTATCTGATTCGTATCTAGATTCTCTTTTCAATCATGTATCGGAACACGGCATTTGTTTTTAAAATGACAGTTAATATCAATTTCAGTTTGTTAAGTCTACGTGGCCCTGATATGAACCTTAGTAGATATTGATGCGTAGTGTGCCATGATATCGAAAGACCTCTGGTATGCGACTATGTGCCTCATATTTTTTTGGGAATAATCAGTAGCTGAACAGACTAATAAGATCTAACTTATTTAAAAAAAATATCTTTAAACAACCCCCCAACCTATTTTACTTTCTTCATTAAAGTTAGTATAGTGATAATGCAGTAAAGCAAAGTATACAAACTAGACGATCTTATATACAGGGTTACTGGTAATTCGATACATTCCTTTGGAGATGTGATGGGGCATGATCTAAGAAGTACATTTAGCCCTAACATATATTATGCAAAACTCAATAGTTTTGAGATATTTAATTTTTTTTTGTTTTTCTCAAAAAGTAGATATTAATGTCCTAAAAGTTAATTTTCGATAAAATCTATTTGACATTTTTAAATTTTTTTTAATGGATTACTTGTCCAATATTATAGATATCCGTTTGGAATGAAAAATATCTGGAAACATTTCGATCATGTGAACATCTGAAATTTTTTTTTTAAATCAGTTATGAAATTTACCTATGAGGTTTTTTGAAAAAAATATTAACGTAACACGCGTATAAATTATTATAAAAACTGCCTTATTTCAATAGCTATCTAACAAGGTACAAATGTTCAATGTACCCTTAATAGTTCTAAGAAAATACTAGTAAAAATAACACGAGTAGTACGAATTTTATTTTTAGATAAACAGTAAAAAACATTTTAAAAGTAGAGTTTAATTCTTCATTAATTTCAAAGTTGTACTTTATTTTTTATATGTCTTGCTCAAAATGGGAGCCCCTATTCCGTATACAGACACGGCAGCGTCTTCTTATTTCCGTCCTTGTTACTCTGGTTGTCAGATTATGCCTTATGTGTTGGGCAGCATCGACTATCCTTTGTCTAAGATTTTCTATAGTATTGGCTGGTGTGGCATAGACCATCTCCTTCATATGACCCATACGTAATAATCAAGGGGTGTTAAGTCAGGGCTTCGCGCTGGCCAAGGTATTGGGCCCGCTCTTCCAATCCAACGGTTAGGGAAACGTTGATCAAGTAACTGTCGTACTGTCAGCCGATAATGTGCTGGACAACCGTCGTTCTGAAACATCATTCGCTGTCTGACGGCGAGAGGAATATCTTCTAAAATCACCGCCAGATCATTTCTTAAAAAAATTTCATAGATTTCCCCGTTTAAATTTTGAGGAAGAAAGTGTGGCCCTCTTAAATAGTGGCCAATGACTCCCATCCACACATTAATAGAAAACTTCATTTGGAAACTAGTTTCACGTGTTAACTTGGGATTTTCCTCTGCCCAATAATGTAGGTTGTGGAAATTTGTTATACCCTCGCGATTAAATTTCGACTCGTCCGTCCATAAAATACTTGTTAAAAAATTTGCACTTTCTGCATCTGAATTTAACATAAAGCGACAGAATTCCACTCTCCTTCCAGGATCACCTTCCTCCAAGCCTTGGACAGGGGTATAGTGGTAAGGATGACATCCAACTCTACGTATCGTAGACCAAACTTTCCATTGTGACGCTCCGGTTAGTCTTGCGACTTTATTAGTTGAAATAGTTGGGTCTTCCTCAAAATACCTCAATATTTCTTCCTCATCATCTGGTTCATAAACGGGAGGAGCACCAGCGTCACTTCTTCTACATTTCACGGAGCCAGTTTCAGCGATATTTGGATATGCCGTACTGAATACACGTGCATTTGGTAAGCGGCTGTTAGGGTACCAAAGACCATATTCTCGGCGAGCTTCAGCAGTGTTGCCGCCACAGTATCCATAGACAAACAAGATATCAGCGTATTCTGCGTTGGCATACGCGGCCATGGCACAGAAAATACAATAACAACAACTAATAACAACAACTACGTGCAAAATCAAAATCTTCGATAACTAATTTAACAAGACCAACAAACTTAAGGGACACGGAGATAAGAATGTCAGTTAATGACTATATGCACAAACGTCAACGTCAAGGGCTGACTGACTTAAATGAAAATGAACGATTAGTCGTTTAATAAATTCCGCCACCAGCATTATCTTTACTAATTTTTTATTAGAATTATCAAGGGTACATTAAACATTTCTACCTAGTTAGGTAGCTATTGAAATAAGGAAGTTTTTATAATAATTTGTAAGCGTGCTACATTAATATTTTTTTGAAAAAACCTAATAGGTAAATTTCATAACTGATTTAAAAAAAAAAAAATTACAAGTTTTTATTTTAAATGTTCACATGATCGAAATGTTTCCGGATATTTTTCATTCCAAACGGATATCTATAATATTGGACAAGTAATCCAGTAAAAAAAAAATTAAAAATGTTAAGTAGATTTTTCGGAAATTAACTTTTAAGACATTAAGATCTACTTTTTTGAGAAAAACAAAAAAATTTAAATATCTCAAAAACTATTGCGTTTTGCATAATGTATGTTAGGGCTAGATTTACTCCTTAGTTCATGCCCCATCACATCTCCAAAGGAATGTATCGAATTACCAGTAACCCTGTATAATGAAATGGACTAAGGAATGAATGAAAACAGTGTGGACAGAGGATGAATTTTTAATATTCATTTATTTATTTGTTTGGATACTACCACCCAACAGGTAACCATTTACAGGGTGGGAACATTACAATGAAGAGTATGTAAATATGTAAAACAGGTATTACAAGATAACAACATACATTAAAATAACAAGAACATAAAATGAAATAAAATAAAAAACACATTAAAACAGAACTATAGCAAACTAGTATAGAAAGCGAAACTTATAAATAAATATATATAATATATAAATTATAAATCAAGTTGTTTAATTGAACGAATGCTACAGTTGAATATATCAAGTTGATCTTGCAGTAGGTTATAATTTTTATACGTAAAATAATATAATATAATTTTAGTAAATTCGTTCGAGGTGTAGGAGCCAGCTCTGGCTTACCCTAAAGGAAACGCCAGAAGGTCAACAGAAGACTCACTCTCATTCATTCTCACTCTCAGTTCGTTGACCTCTGTATCTCTCACCGAGGACTTCGGCAAGCGAAGCTCCTCATTTCAGGACCCTCGCCGAAGAAAGCAGAACAATTACTGTATTTAAGTAGAAAGCAAGTTAGTCGTGGTAAGTCTCTTGACTGGACACGGCCCTTTCAGGAAACAACTGCACACGATCGGAGTGGTTAACAACCCCGGCTGCAGGTTCTGTGGAGAAGTAAAGGAAACTTCCATCCACCTCTTAACCTCCTGCCCCAGTCTGGTGAACTTAAGGCATAAACACTTCGGCATTGGCTTCCCTATGCCGGAGGAAATCCTCCACTGGGAAGGATTCTGGCTTTTGGATTGGAATCCAGCCTGGATGGGGACATTTATGTAAATGGCATATCTTGGGAACGTACAAATGAATAATACAACAATTTCATATCAGTATTACTGAACCCTTTCCAATTTCTAATTATAAAACCTAAACTTTTTAAAGCCGATGCGATGGTGAAATTAATGTTCCTTAAAACTTTGACACTTATCAAATATAACTCCAAGATCCTTTCCTGTAACCGCTCTCTGAAAAATTTGATCGTTTATATGATAATCCTAATTGATAGGGTTACGCATTTTAAAGAAGGTGAATGAGTTACATTTAGATATGTTAAGAGGCAAGTTGTTAGTTAGGCACCAGTCATTTACCATGTTTAGGTTATTCTGAAGCTTTTCACAATCATGTTCGTTTTCTATTACACAATATATTTTCAAATCATCGGCATATAACAGACTCGCTAAATTAAGATTATCTGTAATATCATTTATAAAAACAACAAACATAAGCGGGCCCAGTACAGAACCCTGAGGTACATCGGAGGTGGCTAGAATGTCAAACGACTTGTAACCACGGTATTCAACATAGTGACGCCTATTCTCTAGATATGAAGACATAATTCTACTGCATCCTCTATCTTTTTTATTATGTCACTAAACACCCTGTAGGGGTTGGTGTTCTTTGTTTGTTGATATTTTTTTCCCAGAGAATACGTTTTCTCTTTATATCTCGTACTATACATTATTTACATTAATAAGCACATAATTTATAATGAATGCAATAATTATATGCTTCATTATCAGAATATTGGATTATTGATTCTAATAGATGTGCCTAACAAATTTTACTTCTCTAAATTTTTAGCAACTTCTAATTAATTATTCAAGAGGCACATGGTTTAGTTTTGACACCCCTTTTGAGATTTAAAAAAAAATAACAGGCTGAAAATTATAAAAATAAAGTTCCTTTATCTCACAAACCCTATGTTAGACATACCAGTTTCGTGGTATAACCACCTAATCTAATATAAAAATGTTCTTTACAAATAAGATACTCATTATAGAAAGGGTAGTTTAAAATTCAGAATATAAATAACTTACATTACACAAAAGTAAAAAAAATTGTCCATAAGATAACATTACAACACAATGCCAATAAACATTACTTTAACAAATTAAAACTAATTAAGAATGACAGCAGTGAACCAAAACCATACGTTGTGTTCAATAGACCAACTCGGAATGCCATTAATATGAGACCTCTGTTGTAGAGTTAGTATTAAGTATACCTGCTGCTCTCTAATTATGGATTTAAATAGTAAATATAAATCACGAATATAAAGTATGGAAAAACGGGGAGCCAAAGACTGAATGTGCATGTAGAATCAAAATGTAATTAGGTGTTAAGTGAACTAACATTAGATTTGGAGTACATAAGAATTTGTAATGACTCTAAATTCCCTTTACTCGCTAAATTCAAAACTATAAAAGCAGTTTCTTGATCAAAATTGTTGTTTTCATTTAAAAGGCGTTCCGCAAAATATGAAAAAATTGAATTTAATCTGAGTCATATCAGATGTTCTTCTAATCTTGTTTTTAAATTTCTATAAGTTCTACCTATGTATATAATATCACAATCGTTACATTTAAGTTTATAGACTCAACATCTGTCTAAAAGAGGTATCTTATCTTTGTTTGGTACAAAAAACTGATTTAGAGAATTATACGATTTAAAGGCTATGTTATAGTGAGTACTGAATACATTAGCTATTTTATAAGAAACTGGTCCTATATATGTCAAAGAAAAATATTTTTCATTGTTTATAAAGTTATTTTCAACAATATATAATTAAATTAGATGTAATTTTATTCTAATTTTTTGTTAGTATATTATAGATAAAGTTTAGATTAAAGTTAATGTAAATGTATTGTTTTTTGAGTGGACTGTATGCAATTAAACAAAAAAAAATTATTATACAAATATAATGCAAATATAAACATATACCAAATTCAGCTGGCTGCTTGCTGCCCTTGTGTCGCGATGAAGAAAGGGACAGGGTTAAAAGGAACTTTAAGGATATCGCTTTAACACCACACCAAATTTAATAAGTTGATTGGCTATTATATTCAAAAATAAATCACGTTGTAATTAAAGAATTTATACTATCGCGTATTTTACTAATTTTTAGAAAATCAACTATATTTTAGGAAACTAACTATAAATTTGAGTGTCACAGCAACTCACTATTTATTCAAAAAATTATACAAAAAGTTCAATATAAATGAATTAAATCTGATACTTGTGATGCCCTCTATTAAAGAAGTATCCAGTCATTTTTTAGAAGGAAGGCAACTGCTATTCCCATTTAATTTAAATCATATGCGGCCCAAACAGGTGATAAGCTATTTGTTTCATAATTATTAATTCTCTGTTAAAGGATTCTGTACTTGGAGAAATTATTAAAATTCTATCGATATAGCTGTGAAACGCCTCTGATTTATGTTGAAAAGGATGATTGACGAATTAATATGTCATCTACATATCGAAAATAATAGTATGAAAGCCCACGACCAAAACTATGTCTCATCGTTTTACGGCCAAAACTGTATAACATCGTTAGATTATATGATCCTGAGCCCGACTAGGTGGGTAGTAATGGTCAAAAGTGTAGCAACTACGTGGGAGGCTATTCCTGCTATGTCAAAAAAAGCAGACGGTATTATCGTTTTACGTCTGATATTGAAAATGTACATAAATTTTTGTCATCTTATGACCAAAATGTTTGTATTCAGATATTTTGCGCGTAGCATATAGCCTGAGCGCATTTTTAAAAATATCAGAAAATTTAGCCGAACTGTATTATAGCAACCTGGTTGAATTTTTTTTAAAACCTTTTGTATGACTGCCGGGATTACCAAAATACTGTTTTCAGAAATTTCTGATGTCACTTCCATAGTTGCCCGGCAAAGGCCTGGGCGCTTGTTACGCTCCTATGACGGGAACGGCTTTTCGCTTGTAACGCTACTGTCCCTCTCCTATGACGTCTGAATTCGTTGCAGCCCACAGCCCACTCGGCAGCTGTTGTAACCGTTGTAACGTCGCTCACTTAGATGCCTGTCATGCGCTGTGCGGTTCTAGTGTCAAAAATGTCGAACCTGAGTTGTGTATTTTGCAAAGAAAAAAGAAATGAGAAAGTGAAACATTTACAAGTGAGAAATTGTAAAAGTGTAAAGGAGTAGCTGAATATCGGAATAAAAAGCATAATGCAAGGAAATCGATTTACTGCGAAATCGAGTTACCACGTGATGTTGATACGGACTTAAGCTACAATTCAACGTGTTATAAAATTTTACGGCCGTGACGAAAGAAATTGCTATGATACTTTTTTTTATGTCTCATTTTAAATTTTTTAAGTTATCTCCCGGGTTCGTGCTACGCTACTGGCTTCTGAAAAACGTGTTTCTGGTTCCTTAGCGCTATCATTCAACTACATTTCGAATATCAGAAGGATTGCCATGATACAGTACGGTAAAATTTTTGGACATTTTGGAAATTCCGTCAGGTCAGATACTACGCGAAAATTTTCTGATATTGGTATTTTCGGGTTCAGGATAACCGAATTTATCAATTTGATGCGGTTTTAGCCGTATTGCTATGAGACAAAATTTTGATCGTGGGCTCTCGTACTATAATAGATTAAATCAGTTTTAAATTTTTGGTTATTAATAATGAAAACTCTCAAAGTTATACATAAATATATCTGCTAAAATAGGTGATTGAGGAGACCCCATAGCTTATCCTTCATTTTGATAATATGTTTCACCATTAAATAGAAAAAAAAATTGTCCTAAACATAAATTGCGTAAATTAAGTCATTCCGTGCTTTGATCATCTACCCGTATATTCTTTATTTTGTCTGTTACTTATATGTTACTTTTAACAGTGTATATAAAATGTTCATTGTAAATATCTTTTAACAATGAATTAAGACGACACACACACACAAGTGCAACAGTGAACCAAGAAATCAGAGGAAGAAAGAAATCCGGAAAAATCCAGAGTATTCCCCGAAAATTTAGAAACTTTCCCAGCAGGACAAAACAGACACCGGAAAAAAATATACAATGTCTTCACGACTAAGTGGTATTATAGATGTAGGGGTAAGAGAGGGGCACATTTGGACATGGGGCACATTAGGACATTTCAATTTATCCGCTTCAAAATCCGCTTAAAAATATTATATTCAGCGAGAGTGATACAGGCGGCGTTATTAGTTACTATCATAAGTCATAAGAAGCAAGTACGTTCTAATATAACGGAGTTAGAGAGAAATATTTATTTTTAAAGTATTAAAGTATAAAGCGAGTATTTTTCAACCTGTATGCTTAAGATTTTGCTTGTAACTATCAATTTATCAATATAATTGGAAAGTGGTGCTGAAAAGTATGTTTATCTCTTCCTAACCTGTAATTGAATTTTTTATCTGTTTGAGTAGTTGTATTCTAAATAAATTAAATAAATAAATAAGTAGAATTTAAGATATATTGAGTTTTGAGTCTCATGAAAATGATTCTAATATATATTTTTTTACATATACGATTTAAATATAAAAAGGTACATGAAAATGACAGTTGCTATCTTTAACGTGAGGATAATATGTGTGTAAAAATGTTTTACTAAAATGCCTCGTGCATGACAAAAAATATTCGCTTTTGTGGAGCTTATTATTTTACGGCATCCGTTGTCCTTATTCCCTTGACAGTTTTAATCTCGTTTGTCCCACAGAATATAGTACTGAGATACGAGGTTTGTTACCAAATTATTTGTGTATATGTACATTATACAAGCAAATCACAGCCAAACTCTAACTTATATTAGTTTAGTTGTTCACTGGAACACGTGATATATGCTAATACAATACCATTGGCGGTTATATTCTCCGTGGTCATTTCTATGTAGAAAATATAATCTCCTGTTAATATCACAGTTATGTTACAATAGGTAATCAGTTATATCAAACTATGAGCACCAAAATAATTTAAGGCACGAACAAGGGTAGAATAAATTTTAATTTAAATTTATTTATTCATTACTTTACATTTATAATATTAAACAACAACATTTTAATGTAATGCTATAAATTAAAAAAGATTATAAATAAAAAAAAGTTAACAAGTTGGTAGAATGTCATCTTAAGGGCAAGTTATACTTACAAAGTCCTTAACGTACTAAAAGTAAGTTTTGAGTGAACGAAGAGCAGAAAATTGTGTTTAAAATAAAAAAAACGAGAAAAAACTAATTTAGGAAAGAATGGAACACATTGGGATACTTTTTTACAAAACTTGATTTGAATGCCTGAAATATTTTTTTTTTTCGAAATACAATTCTTGCAAACGTGAGGTCCAACTGTTATCTAGAGTAGAAAATTTTAATTCTGGTTGCTTTGAAGAGATGTCTGAGATACGTAATTTGTCTGAACGGACAGGTAGTTTGGAACAGTTGTGGGGTAAATTCGCCCTTCAATGGGGTACATTGGGTACTCTAATTTAGAATTAAAGCAGTTCAGTTGCTAATAAAAATAAATCACAGGATTGTTTATCCATATTAAAAAACAACAAACATGTTTTTTTATAAATATAACAAGAATATAAAGAAACTACTATTTTCTCAAGTACTAAATCCTGTGTATGTGTCGAATTTGACTTGAAACTGAATTATATATTTGGTTCTCGAAGCAACTTCGAGATAATGTCTTTCCTAAAAGCTCTTGAAACATATTCTACATCTGGTAAGGTGAGGCTTCCGTGACCTCTATTCTATAAAACTTTGCCAAATATTCACTACATGATTCATCAGTTTCAAGAATTTGCCCAACACAAAATCTTGTTTCTTCAGTTGGAAACTTTACTAACAAGAAATCTTCTATAAGTATTTCATTATCTTATAATTTTATAATTTCGACATGATCCTCATTCGTCTCATCCACGTCCATATCTGAATCGTCATCAAATTTGAAAAGGTATAATCCATTTAACGAGGTCCCGAACATCAAAAGTTTGTAGCATCGTTTGCAATACATTTCCCTCTCTGTTTTCGAGGGTGAGAAAAATGATGGTGATGGTTTCGAGTTCTGAAATCCTTGCATACTGCCCCTATCAAGGAAAAACCGCCCCAATTTTCGGTTTCTCGGTCTTAGGCTTGCGAGGGATCGTCGGATCGGGTTTTCTTGGGGAATAATAATAAATTCAGTTAATTTACATTAGAGTACCTCGGACAGACCCCCAGGGGTTAAACCTACCCCCCACCCGTAATAAATATATCCAAAAAATAAGCAAATACGAACTCGACAAGGTTTTTATGGGTTTTCGAGGGCAGAAAGAATTTTTTGAGCATCTTCCTTGCTGACACATGACTAATTTGAACTCGTGACCAATATGATTCACTTCTACAAAAGCCAACACCTTAATTTCTGTAGCTTCATCAACGATAGAAGCTTCACGATTCCTGACTTTTTATAAAAACAATTAAAATTTCCTGATTTCTCAATAAAATTTCCAAATTTTCGGATTTTTCCCTGACCTTAAATTCGCTGACTTTTCTAGGTATTCAGGTTATCTAGGTCGCTAGGAACCCTGGTAATGAAATCACACTCGTCAATGAAGTGATTTGTAGATACTAGACTACAAAAATAGATAGATCAGATAGACAAGAAGTGTTTATAAAATCTATCATATATCTATTAAGGTTTCAACTAACTCAGTCCATTTTGTTAATTATTTTAAATCAAATTTTAATCAGATTTTATCAATATCTGTAATTAAAATTAAGTTAAATGTTTTATTAATAACAATAGCAGTTAGCTATGTGTGTGGGATCGACCACTAGCAATTTTCCTGCCGTGTGTTTCGACGTAGTTTTATCAAATTAACCTCAAGTTAAAGCTAAGAAACATTAGCGAAAGCTTGACAATAACAAAGAGTTTTCTTTTTATTGGCCAAAATACCTTATCACTGACTGCAACCTCAATAAACTTTATGTTTGTCTATTAAAATATATAAATTAAAATTCTATAATCTAATAATTAGATAATTTCAGTAGTAATTCTTTTTTCCCCTGCGATAGAAAAGTCAATCTCAAAGAATCAATATTGAAACGTACTTTTTTTAAGGCGGGTTTGACAGGAGAATCAGTAATACCATCTAACAAATACACAGGCTTGACTCTGTCAAGACTGACAGTAAAGTGCTTCCCATGTTTAAGACCGTAATAATTTTATTTGTACGAGAAACAACGAAAAAAGGTCCTTCGTACAAAGGGGCGAAAGATGGTTTCAGTCTGTCCTGATGAATGAAAATGTATTTACAGGAAGTGATGTCACGACTGACGAAAGTTTTGCGAGTGAAATTTGCTTTAGGGGATCTAAAATGTAAATTGTTAAAATAGGTTTATAATTTAGTAATGAGAAGCGAGACCTGAGTATCGGTATGTGACTTGATAAAATAATCGCCAGGGAGATGCAAGGTTTGTCCGTAAATAAGCTCTGAAAATGAACCAAGCAAGTCCTCTTTGGGCATGGCGCGTAAACCCAATAAAATATTTGGCAATTCATCATACCAGTGAATTGCATTAGCCCTGACTAACAATGTAGTCTTTAGGGTTCTATGGAATCTCTCAACCATACCATTGCTTTGAGGATGATATGTTGTCATGTGAATCCGATGAAACCCTAAAAATTTGCAAATTTCGCGAAATAAATTTGATCCGAACTGGACACCTTGATCTGTAGTCACAGTTAACGGAACGCCAAAACAACAGATAAAATGTTGAAACAAAGTTTTGGCAACGGTTTTAGCAGAAATGTCTTGTAAGGGGTATGCTTCTGGCGAGCGTGTGAATCGTTCGACCAAAGTGAAGATAACGACACCCGTTGGATGTTTCTTTTGCCATTTTCTCTACCCAACCTATAGCATTTGCGTTTCCCAGTTACTTTCTGAAATTCCTGTCTTTTTCCCGGTTGATACTCTGAACATTGCAAATATTTAGATAATTTCGCGATAACCCAATTTTCATTAGAATTTTTTACACCTCGTATAAATCTATTTAGTTTTCTCCCTTGAACACTATTTGCTCAGAGTAAGTTAACATAAATGGATAATGTCACATATATCCGCCATATGAATATTATTTACCATTAACGTTCAAAAAACGTCTCAAGTACTTGACCCAGAAAATCATTTAATATTATGAAACTAGGCCTTTGCTCTTTAAATCTGACATTACCATTGTTTGTTACAAATTATCCAAAGATCAATAACAAGCATGTTCACCTGTCGCTTAATTTACATACATGCGATGCATTATGCATGAGAAACCTGTCAGGCCTGCACCTTGCGTTTACATGACTTCATATGTCTAGTCCGTTTATTCTGTAAGTACTATACACATATAAGGATAATAATAGATGAATTAATGAATAAAACACCAAATATTGTGATAGCTTACACGACTCTTTTACTAAAATATTGTGTGCTAAAATATGTTCTAAAGAAAGTGATGAGTTTTTTAAGTTACAAATTGGAAGAAATAATAATTCCTTTCCTACCTAGCTGCGAAAGAAAATGCTAAGGAGGAAAATAGTTTGCGATTCTAAAGCTTATATTATAAATAGGCCATAAAAAAACAAAATAGAAACACATTTCAGCTGTATTAGAAGTTTATAAAAGCATAGAGGGGCCACTAAGTTTTGTTTTAGTAATTCCGAGAAAAAGTAGGAATTTTATTAAATTTCGAGAAAAAAGTAGGAATTCTATAAAATTCTGAGAAAAAGATAGGAATTTTATTACATACTGTGATAAATGTCGGAATTTTATTAAAATTCGAGAAATAAGTCAAAACTTTCTTTAACCTGCTCTATATACTGTTAAGTACCGTCCTCTAACGGAGAGAGGTTGAATCAATCCCAGGTAGCAGGATGAAAGGTTTGCCTAGTGGCTACTGGCAAAGCGGCGCCATCCCTGGGCCAACTGTCGATTTACCCCAGCTACGCGAAAACTGTGGAATGTACGAGACGGATTAGAAAGATCTCGTCACGGACTGGAAAGACCAAGAGCATTCGCCACGGATATATATGGAGTGGATCCCGCGCAAGGACTACAGTTCTATATTAGACGAACAAGTGAATAGATGGAATATGAACAGTAATAAGTTGTGGATTATATTAGTCTCTATAGTTGTACCTGGTGTGTTATAATAACGATTAATTATTGTAATTAAGTATTAAATAAAGTAGCGGTAGAAATATGTTCTTGTGACATAATTACAAACGGACGTACTTTAAAAAGGAAATTGAAAACACTGAAGTTGTATAGGATAGGAGAAAAAATTTTACTAATATAATGAATGTGTATATAGTTTACTGAAGAAAATATTCAGATTCATGGCCAATTGCATGGTTATAAATGAATGCATTTGAGATGTCTTCAGAATAAAATAGTGGTTACTCAAGAAACGGTTCGTTTACTTTTAAAACTTATTGATCCAGAAGGGGTAAAAATACGTAGCAGAAAAAGAATGCGGAGAAGGCAATATCGAAACAAAAGAACCTAATTACCTGTGTCACATGGACTGTTATGATAAGCTTAAACTTTATAGAATATGCATTAGTGGTTGGATCGATGGCTTTTCTTGACGGAAAATGTGTTAAGAGCGGGGAAAAAAGCAATGACCCAAAAATTATATGTGGCTATAACCTACAAATTGTAAAATTATTAGGTGGTTGCCCACGAACAATTCCGACTTTTATCTCAAAATTTAATAAAACTCCGACTTTTATCTCGGAATTTAACAAAATTCCGACATTTTTCTCTGAACCCAATCACAGAATTAACATCACAGAGGTTGTCTCTATTCAAGATTGTTTATTAATCTTGGTCTGTTAACATAACATAACCTCTATTTATTGTCAGCACTCAGCACTTTTCTACTTTAGGTAAATTATCAGCGCCACCTTTAACATATCCTCTTCCACTTGATTCCATTTTGATTGTAGAATTAATAAAACATAAACCAGAACCTGATAAAATAATATTTTCACTCCAAACAATACAAACATAAAAATATAAATTTAACGTTTTAGGTTAGTCATCTGATGTGTAATGTCGGTGAAGGTTAAACCTACACTACAGTACAAAATATTAACGTCCGACGCTTTCACGAATAACTTGTGCGGCATTTATCTGGATTCTGATTGGCCAATATTTACAAGTCCACTGCTTTAGACCAATCACAGTACAAGCATTACAAATTGAAATTCTGAGAAGTTTTAGAGGAAAACTTTCTTTAACACACAGTTAGAATCTATTACAAACTAATTTTATCTACAATCTCATTGGTTTTCCGGGTAGATACGTAATTCTGGAGCGTAAAAATGCCCGTTTTAAAAAGCAGTGAAATTATCAGCAAGTTGTTTTAACGATATTTTCTTAGAAATAATTCTTATTAGAAAAGTAAATTGTTGTAAATTAATAAAATGTTTTATTATATCATTTTCACGACACAAATTGTTAAAATAAAATTAGTGGGAAAACCCTATTATGAATAACAGTAAATTTGCAGAAAATGGTATTTATTACCTCACTTATAATGATGCACATTCCAATTATAACAGCAGTAGTTTCTGTTGAAATTATGCACAACGAATATTTTGCATGTCCACAAGGAATAATTCGATATTAAATAAATTGTGAAACCGTTGCTGCATTTGTATTATCGGATTTACGATGACAATTACGTAGGCATACCAATTGCGAATTACAATGACTCCAGTTACCAACATTTGATTCTCAATTAGTGGTAGGCAAATGCACCCTCGACAGTGGCGGTGGTTGGTAAGGGAAAAGATCCAGTTGGTGTTTAGATCAACCAATAATGTAAAGGGAATTATGCCAGGTATTAATTGTTTGAATATTTTTCGAAAATACGCTGGATTTCGTCCCTGAAGTGCAACTCGCGGACGATTTTGTATAATAAAAACAAGGGAATGTAGCTCCCCCTTTTGAAAGTATTTTTAAAATGATTACGAAAACCTATGATTTAAGATCCAAGAAGAATGTCCTGGACACTGTTTTAGAAGGTTGGTGAAGGTGCAGATAGGCAAACATAAAGTGACATATAGGGTGGAAATTTTGTACTGAAGATGGGTATGTTGTGAATTCTTTAGAATATAAGAAGCAAATAGTCCGACAGTCGTTTTGAAAAATATATTTTACCATTCTATTTTGATTTTAATTCCATGTCACGACAAGATCTTATAAAAAACAAACCACCAACATATCTAAAAAAATACTAAATGTTAATTAATGGTGGGTTAATTTCGATTTTTGATGGAACATACATTTGTCATCAAAAAAGTAAGAATAATGAATACGAGAAAATAGGTTTCAGGTCAGAAAAATATTTCATTGTGTAAACCATATACAATTTATAGTACCGATGGTCACATCCAATCCATCCAATCCTTGGAAGCCGACGTCGCGATTATGGAAATTGTATTAGGAGATCCATAAGGTCTAAAAAAGTTATTGCTAATAGGAGATACATTCCTCATTGATCGTGGATTTTGTGACGAAAAACAAATAAAAAGTGTATGTATGTTCCTGTTATGCCACGTTTCAAAGTACAAAGAAAAAAAACAATTAGCAAGTGAAGAATCAAATCGTTCTCGCAGAGTTACAAAACTAAGATGGGTTGTAAAAGCTTCTCATCGAGCAATTGCTCAAAAGCATAAATTATTGTATCACACTAGGCGATAAGGTGTTGCCAAAAGTAAAAAGCATTTGCCACTTTTACATAAAACGTTTAGAATCTGACAGTAATTTGGCCGATGAAATAATAAAACACATGAATTTAGAATGAACACATAAATACTCTGAAAGAGGAAGTGGAAAACATACACTGGAACCGAGGAAAAAAACCTTTCAAACCATTACTGGCATCAAAAGTAACGGATTGTCCTAAACTCACTGAACATGACTTGAAAATATTATTTATAGGTTCGTACAAACTGTCTCAAAGCATCACCAAATAAAATACCTGAAATAATCACCCATATACTTAAAGTTGACGTTAAATTACGACATTAAAACACCAAGACCTATCGTTATTATGTTGATTATGTACGCGTGGTAACAGTTACACAGACATCAAGCGCTATACTTGTGATTATAACGATAACTAAACTGTGGGTTGTTACCTACATGTGGTATCTGTAATTTATTATGTAAGTATCTCATGCTAAGAATCCTTTGTGAATAATTAAACCAACATCAATTTTGTCACAAATATTCAAAAAGAGAATACGTCTGCTCTTATAAATTCTGATAGTAACGACGATTAATCGAAAACTGAATAAGACGGTGAACACGCAACGCCGGACCAAGCGGTAAGTGGATATATTTTATTTTTCAATATGTTGCAGCATTTCGATGAAACTTATTCCAGCTTATCTGCATTGCCATATTTGAGAATTTTTGTAAGATGGCCACTCTGATGAAACCCAAAATAACATCGGTAAGAAACATTTCTTTTATTTAGTTAAAAAACACGACAGATGTAAATATAATGTCAGACAAATCAGTTACAGATATTGTAAATGTAGTTAATGAAATTGCATCGATCGAAGAAATAAAAATACATAATGACTGTCATGAAAATGAAAGCATTGATAGTGACATCAATGACAAAGCTGTTTCAACCGGTAAAGAAAAGGACTGGGAAGAATGCAAACAAAAGTGATAAGGAAAAGTAAAGAGGAATTTTATAAAAATGCAATTAGAAGTAAAAAATGTTCCGAGCTATGGAAAGAACTTTAAAAAAATATTGCCTGAAAAAGTGAGAAAATATGTGATAATACAATTTTTGATGGTACACTAGAAAAACAAGAACACATTATTGCCGAAAAATTTAACCTGTATTTTATTGAAAATATAGACACTATAATTAGAATCCATTAATATGCAAAAAAAATTATTATATTACGGGCGATGCAGAAAATATAAGTACTTTTGAAAATTCTGATATAACTATAAAGAGGTTAATAGAAATTATCTATTCACCGAAGGAGATTAAAAACCCTGAATATATTATTGGTATCAGTTATCAAAGATGCACTTGAAATAATATGAGATCGTTTTCTTGATCTATTAAATACTTCGCCAACATATTATTATGGTGTCTTCCCTGGTGTATGGACAAGTTCCTACGTTATTTCAGTACCAAAGGTTTCAAATTTGTCGAAATGTGAAGACCATAGGCCACTAAATGCAGCGTCAATATTTGAAAAAATTGTTAAAGTGGGAGTTAAAGTCCAACTTATTAATTTTTTATAATAATAATGAAGTAATTGTTCAAAATCAATCTGGGTTTCGCAAATATTATTCCTGTGAGTCTGCTATTATAAATATATATGATAAATGGTTCAAATGTTTAGAAGGCAATCAAGCGATTTTAATCATATTTCTTGATTTGAAAAGGGCATTTGAAACGATAAGCAAGGAGTTGTTAATATCCAAGCTAGAAGGAAAAGGGCTGTTAAATTGGTCTAACAGCTACCTAAGAAACAGATCACAAAAATTAAATATAAAAACTCAGTAACAAGTGAGCTACAGATAGAACATGGCGTTCCTCAGGGAACTATTCTTGGTCCTGTGCTACTCACTCTTTATATAAATGGATATTGTTAAGTGTGCAAGTAACCGTAAAATACTGTATAAAAGTGGTAATGATCTTAACCAAATAAATAATAACTAAATTAACTATAAATAAGGAATTAGCGGTACTGAATAAATGGTTGAGCTTAGTTAGTTTAAGTCTTAATTTAAATAAAACAAAATACATGCTAATAGGAAAAAATATAGGATATGTAGTTCAAGATGAAATTCCTCAAGATATTCTGGAAGAAGCAAACGTGGTTTCGTTAAATTTATTACCGTTAAAGTCTCGTGAAAAATATGAAAAAGAGTACCAGCTATTTAAATGTTGGATGGAGACTAGCCAAATAAGAAAAATATGTTTTACTTCTCCAAAAAATGCGCCGAAGTATTTTCCTCCCTCAAGTTGTTTAGCAGCGGTAACCGAGGTGAGTAAACAATCTGTCCCAAGAGTCTTACGTAAAGAACACTTCTATCCATATCATCTCACTCCTGTACAAAACTTACTTTGAAGGGATCTTCCACAAAGGCTACAATTTAGTCAATTTGTTCTAAATAAACACAACAAGGATCGAAATTTTGTTAAGAACACTTTATTTACCAACGAGGCAACTTTTACTCGCCGAGGCGTTTTTAACTGGAGACATACCCACTACTGGGAAGTAGAATATCCTCATGCCGTTAAAGAAATTTCAGAAGAAATTTTCTAAGAATTTAAAGATTAACGTTTGGTGTGGTATCATCGGCGATCAATTATTGGGACCATTTGTCCTTCCTTCAAATTTAAATGGACAGTCTTATCCGTTTTTTCTTCAAAATACTATTGCTGATATATTACATGCTTTCGTGCTAAACCTACAGAACAGAATGTGGTTCATGCAAGATGCAGCTCCCCCTCATTTCTCCATTGAAGTCAAGAATTATCTTGATGGGACTTTTCTCACGCAGATGGATCGGTCGAGGAAGTGAGTTTGCTTGGCCACCAAGGAGTCCTGATTATAATCTTTTGGATTATTATATGTGGGGACATATGAAGTCCTTAGTCTATGCAAATACTATCAACTCAAGAGAAGAACTGTGGTACAAAATACGAAACCCAGCGAATTTTATTAGAGGAAAGGAAAATGTATTTTTCAATGTAATAAAATCTTTTATCAATAGAATTAAAAAAGGCATAGAAGTAGGTGGAGACCATATTGAACATTTACTCTAAGTTGCAGCAATGGGGTTTTTGCATGGGGGGAAAGTTTATAATGTCATTAAGTCAACTTATTTTTTGGTCTTCTAATAAGATTAGATTCGTATTTTAGACAATCTTTTGATTTATGTATTTATGATACCATGAAAATAATCCATAATACATTTTGTACTTTTTTCAATAAATACACTTTTTTTCATTAAATTTGAATTTGTCTTTCAAAACATTATTGAAATATTTAACGGCATTTTTCTCGAAAACGGTTGGAGTTATCAAGTTCTTCCAATATACCTTTTATATGTGAAAATGACGCCCTCATCGGATTTTCTGGTCAGAAGTATCACAACGTTTCGTCAAAAAAAATGAAAAAAATTCGTCATCAGATAAAGGTCTTCCGGCGCCCTCTGTGATCTAACGCGATGTAATACATAAATTATTGTTTCTTAAAATAAACAAAGTTCTTCTAGCAAATTTGGCAAAGATCAGTCGAGAGGCTGTTGAGTTATTGCAAAAAAAACGAAAAAATAATTTGAACTTTGACACCCTGTATCTTTTTCCACAGCAACATTTTATATATGTTGTTATATATATTTTATATATATGGTTATATCGTCATATTTTGGTCCAAAGAATCTGCCCCTGAACTATGGCCCATTATTAATGGTCCACCCTGGACAAATAGTATTCAGTCACACAATACAAGGTAGAATAATGACGTTTTTAGAGACAGCCTAAACATCATTATTAAATAAAACTATATTATATACAGGTCAAAATATGTTTAATAATCTACCAACAGAAATAAATAACTGTGAGAATTATTTTAGATTAAAAAAAAAACTCGAAAAAAGAAGCACCTACTTACTTAAATACTCATGTACAAAGTTAAAAATAGTTCAAATGTGCTTTTAGAAGGCGGAATATTAAACAAAATATTTTTAGTCGCAAACTCCTCTATAAAATCCTTATTTTACTATAAGGAACGTACACTGGACAACAAACAACAGACACTGGACCGCTAGATGGCGCCTGCTGACTATTTTACGCTATTGTAAAAATACCGGGATGTACCAAGTAGTCAAAGGATTCTCGTGCCGGTCGTCACATGCCTACCTTGCACTGACGAGAGCCAACAGCTCGAAACTGCAGTCTGCAAGTGGTTTGTGACGGCTGGCAAGAGAGCTCCTTTAAGTAGGATCAATCTTTCGGCTGGTGTTTGTTGCAATCGAAGCATTAGCGTTTTGATGGTAATATGCAATTATTACACTTAACGCGCCAGACTTGTAACTTGTAATTCAGCGCTCGGCGGGGCACATAGCCCGGAGAGTAGCTGTTGGTTGCAGTCTGGTTACGTTCCTTATAGTAAAATAAGGATTTTATAGAGGAGTTTGCGACTAAAAATATTTTGTTTAAAGTTAAAAATGTTGTCTGTCATGTTGATAGTATCAAAATTATTGTATATATTCCTCGTGTTTGTAATTCTGTAAGTATGTTTTATGCATATATCTACATTAAGTTAGTATATCAACATTAAGTTTTATATTATATTGTATTATGTTTGTATAGCAGAAGTTGCTATTTTAAAAAATAATTTAAGTTTAAGCGATATGTTTAACGAAACTTACGTAATTTTCTTAATGATATTCCCTTCAATGTAGTTTTTGAATCATCTATTCTGTATTAGAATCCAAGAAAAAAAAAGTAAAAATGTATCTTTAACAGCCTATTTAATAATATATTTAAAACAAAATAATAGTCATCACATTTTGTTTTGGGGGTACAATTCATATACTAATCACGAGACCCTTTACTAACAACTTCTGAAAGCTAATTTCTCCCGCACTGGATCCACCTCAAACAGCTGTCATTGCACTTACACAACAGTATGCAAACACGATACTGCCCTACATGAGGTAACTCAAGCTTAACTGGGTAAGGATGATACTTTAGCGAGACGATAGGCGATAAAGTCTGGAGAAACTAGATACATATTTAAATGATGTTACACTTGTAGTGCAAGTTAAATAGGATACTGCACGGTATTAAATAGGAATTCCAGAAGCATTTCAGCTTGTTTATGGCGTTAAGTAGATAACTAATTATATGCATTAAACTTGTAAGCGTTTCAACTACTAACTACTTCATTTGTATAGTGCAACACAATGTATTTTTGGTTTAACTATTTGTTGCACGTAGTTCCATCGTGTACGTTATATTATCTTTCTTTTAAAAAATAGTAAACATTTTATAGAGAAATTTATGAAAACGATATTCGTGAATCACGCCTGATGGTTAGTTTTTGATGTAGTTAGTCTTTTTACCAATGTTCCGGTAGATGAAACCTTAAAAATATTAACTATTTTTAGATAGGTTGCTAAATGATGAATAATTTGGAAACTAGAACTAAATTAAGTGTAAATAGCATTATGGAACTCTTAACAATCCGTATAAAAACAACCTATTTTCAATTGAACAATGAGTTCTATCAGCAGAATTTTGGTATGGCTATGGGGTTTGCATTATCACCAATTTTAAGCAACATATTTATGGAGAACTTTAAGAACACACATGTTCAAAATTGTATAAACAAACCAGTTGTCTGGTGGAGATATGTTGACGACATCTATGCAATTTGGCCTCATGTTGTCGATTTACTAGATAATTTTTTGGAAAATATAAATAGGAAGGAACCGTCTATTAAATTCACATTAGAAGTAGAAAGTAGGAATGAACTACCGTTTTTAGATGTTTTAATTAGAAGGGTAAATAATACAATTGAAACAAGCGTTTACAGAAAACCAACACATACTAATAGATATCTAAATTTTAACTCAAATCAGTCAATAAATGTTAAAAGGGGTGTTGTAAAATGTTTATACGATAGGGCCAAAATAATTTCATCTAATAATGAAATATTAAATAACGGGAGAAAATGTTATCAAAGAGGTTCTAGTACAAAATCAATATCCTGAAGCCTTTGTTGATAGAGTTTTCATAAATGTTGAAGATAGGGACAATCATGTAAGACAAAACCTGAACGTCATTATACAGCAATAATTCCTTATGTATACGGACTATCGGAAAAGCTACGCCGTATAGGTAACAAATTTGATGTTAGGACGATATTTCAAACGGGGAACACTTTAAGATCTATTTTAACAAAAACGAAACCGATAAACAGGGAGCAGAATCCAAAAAACTGTATTTACAATATCCCGTGCGAATGTGATAAATGTTATATGGGTGAGTCATCCAGACCTTTCAGTGTGAGTTTGAATGGGCACAAGAATTACATTAGAAAGGATGAAATTCAGAAATCAAAGATTTGTGAACATGCTTGGGAAAACGGACATAGAATAAACTGGGACTCGGCAAAAATTTTAACAAAAGAAGCAGACACCAAAAAAAGAAAAATTAAAGAACCAGCAATAATCTTATTAAATGAAGATAAGTGCGTATCGAATTGTTCTGTAGATATCTGTACAACCTGGCTACCAATGTTAAAAGAAGAACTTAACAAACTCAACATTATCTAAAAGAAAATATCATCAGTTCTGTGTAAGTTGTAAGTATCTATGGAAATAACATAAACAGAATCTTAAAGCTGTGTATTTGACATACACAGCAAAATAAGAGTTCTTCCAAAAAAAGCTTTGAAAACAGGAAGGGACTACTTCCGAAACGTCAGCAAAATACATTATTTCTATGTTTATTCCGATTAATATTATTTGCAAAACATAACCTCTGACTGTTCCTTTGACGTAAACGTCACGGGCGCAGAGGCTTCTTTCCAATAATTCTATTATTTTGTAGATTCGGTGATTTGTTTTTGAAGAGGATAATAATACATGTGGTAGAAAATAACAGGAAAGGATATTATCTTTCTTTTATTAAAGAGTAATTGGCAAAGTTTTTTAGAAAACAATTGTGCTGATTGATGTAAATATGGAATTTGCAACAGAGTAAATACTTACTTTCCAAGTTATCAAATGCACGTTATTATAGTTCGATAAGAATAAGGAATTCAAATTCGGGGATAAAAAAAAGTTTTGCATAGATGACCCACTTACTCTTTCTGGAACAGATGAGTCTACCTCTAACCTATACTACATACTACTAACCTATATACTGAATAGAAATAGTTAAATTACTCCCTCAAATAGAATTATTCTATTGGTTGATTTTTTAAATTTCATAATACAACTAACCATTTTATATTTTTGATGATTTGTCTTGGCGTTTGCTAGAAACTGCTGTTAAGCTATCCGTTATCTTTATTTGCTGTTATTTCCATTCATCTAATAAGACAGTATTTTTAAATATTTTGGTGTATATTTGTGTATATTAAGGTACGTAATGAAAATAATATTAATGTTGATTAAACGTCGAAACCGCATTTTCTTTTTGAGATTAGCAATTCTTCGATTCATATTAATTATGGATCAAGCGGCTCTTTCTCCACTGAAAAAATGGAGAGTCGGTCATTTTTTAGTTGAAGATAAGCAATGCGTTTTAAATATCTATAAGGCTTGTGTTGGAGAGAATCCGGATATCTCTAAGACACAAAACGTCGGATTTACAGCAAATGCAGTAAGTAATTTTCATTTTTGTATTATACAGGCATGCTAATTAGTACGTCAAGTACTTTTACACTGAGACATTTTTAGTTCAACTATGTATATTTAATATAGTTTATGTTTGAGTTTATTATTATTTACATCAATTACACATTTTAGATCAGGTGTGAGTGTCCAGAGTGTTTTAAAAATTCTTCGTGAATATCAGGAAACACACATACACATATTTCAGGCACTGAAATTGTATCACTGACAACGCGGAATTTTGGACAACTTCGATGATGAATGCAAGAAATTGCACTTATTAGATGAAACTTGGGTGAGCGCTAGCCATACTGTAACTAAGGTATGAAAGGACACAACAATCTTGAATCCGAGACGGGCTTTAATCCAGGGATTAACGACATGTTTAACAGATCCATCAGGCCAAGGAGTAGCTAACGCCAAAAATAATTTTCTTAGACGTTTCGTTCTTGTATACACACTAAATCACAATTTAATTTTTTTTATCCCCTTCAATAATAGGGTGGGGATGACAAGGGGAGTGTTAAAGGGACTAGTTAACGCCAAAATTTTTTTTTAGATGTTTCGTTCTTGTATACACATTAAATCACACTTTAATTTTTTTACCCCCCTTAATAATAGGGTGGGGGTGGCAATAGGGTGGTAGAGGGGTAGCTACGTCAAAAAAAATTTTTTAGACGTTTCGTTCTTGTATACACACTAAATCACATTTTAATTTTTTTTACCCCCTTTAATAGCAGGGTGGGGAGGTGGCAATGGGGGTGGTAGAGGGGGTAGCTAACGCTAAAAAAATTTTTTTAGACGTTTCGTTTTTGTATATACCTATACTAAATCACATTCTAATTTGTTTCACTCCCTTTCATAATAGTGTGACGGTGGTATTGGGGGTGATAGTGGGGGTGGGGGGTGGCTGATGCCAAAAAAAATTTTGAGATCCTAACTTTTCGTACATGCCCTAAATTGTAATTTTATGGACTCTTACTTGCTTGTTTTCACCCTTATTTACCCCATTTACCCCCGAACCCTTCAACGGAATTAGATCAAAATATAATCTAATTCCAGATCTCCTTACAATACATACTAAGTGTACCAAATTTCAAGTCAATATCATAAACGGTTCCAGGGTGCGCACAAAAAAAGTTACAGGCAGACAGGAAATTTTTTTTTTGTCAAATTTAAAATCCCAACGTTTCATGACATTTTAAGCCTATTTCAACAAAAAAAAAAAAAATTGCGTTGCTATACTTCCACTGGACGTGGAAGTAAAATTTTGTTGGAATAAATGTCATCCCAACACACTCTGTTTTGGAATAAAACTATTGTATAATTTCAAATTTATTATATATTATAATAGGTATTTATGCCCTAAACTGGAAAACCATTAAAACACACTGGCAGCACATCTCACAAGTCCACGTTGACTGTTTAACAGTCGTCATCCCTTGTATATATGTCCCCTGTATATTAAAAAAGTTATTGCATTTTGCAACTAAGCTATGAAAAAATTAAAAAAATAATAACAAATTTTAAACAAAAAACTAAGTTGATGATCATTGCGAGAGGAAAAATTACATATTTTAAAAAAAATCCTCTATATGTTAAAAAACAAGGAAGCTCTTACATTTTGCAACTAAGCTTTATGAAAAAATCAGAAAAAATCACTTTTTAGCTCAATTAACATTACTTACATTATAATGCTTGTAAATAAGTTTCTATAAAACTTTAAAAAATTTTGAATTTATCACATGAAATGAATAGATTTCAAAATGATACAGTCCAAATTTTAGCTCAAAACATGCATTCGTTAATTAACAATTGGCCAAAACGCAAAAAGTTAAATATCTCGAGTTCACGTTAAAAAAATGAACTTTCTTTTTTTTTAAATTAAAGGTTCCAAAATTCTCTACCAGATATGATAAAAAAAAATTATTTTTTCAAAATGGCCGAAAAATGCAATTATTGTTATTTGAGTTATAAAAAAATGTAAAAAAAGTAACCAAAATTACATTAAAAAAATGTCTTTTTAATTGTATTCGTAATGCGTAATTTTTCTTGTTGGACTTAATGGCATAAAATTTCGGGAATTTCAAATTTTAGATAACAAATGCGATTTTGGCCAATGGGTTCAATATCTTGACACCAACGTTTCAGGGTATTTTTATTACATCAAAAAGCATATTTTTTGAAAGTTTGATGCAAATTGGTGTAGTGACGGTTTTGGGCAGTAAAATGAAAAAAATACTGTTTTTTCTCGTTTCTTCAGTTTTATAGGTTATGTACTTACTTCAGAGACCAACTAACCAGGATTTATTGGCGATTTTATTACGAAGAAACCGGTTTTTAGTTTGCCCCAATCCGACTTATGGAACCGGAGTTATGCACATTTTAAGCTCGGAAAACGCGGTAAAAAAACTTTAATTGTTTATTAAAAATGTAGCACAAGATTTTCGAGGTCCAAAACTTAGGCATTTACTCCAGGTGATACCCAAAACAGGATAAAACCATAATCTTGCTGTATCCGGACTGTGCAAATTAAAATGCTTTTTTTACTGTACTACTAGTTCCCAAATAATGTTTCATTGACACGACTGCTCCTTTACAAAGTAACCAAAAAATAAATAGACGCCCGTAAGGAATACAAAAGTTAGACGTCTCTTTGCTTCACGATGAAGTGGTAGAAGTGACATTTCACAGATTTGAGTGGTGTGCATCAAATTATAAAACTTTTGTGTTAAAGATTCATTTCTTTGTAACTGAAAGTTTAGGACAGATACTTAATAAAATAGAGATTTAACGACACTGGGACAGAACACAATTAGCGACTTATTTTGTTCCTCAACTTGTAACAACTACTTATATTAAAGTTATTAAGATGGTTTACATCTTAATGGAATTCCAATTTATGTAAGAAGTATAGAGTACCCTAAGTTTTTTATCACGGACATATTTTAGGACACCATTTCTACTAATACTTGGGGTTGCTACATACTTTCTTACACACGGTTAGAAGGCAGGGTAATATTGACTATTATTTATTCCCATTTACCTTAACCTACGCTTTAAAACCAGGAACGGAGTATATCTGGTTGCCTAATACTCGTCATAAAATAATATAAATAAGGATTTCGCACTCAGTAAATAACTCTTCAAAGATAAAACAGGAAAATAACATGTGACCAGCCTGGTAACAAAAGCTTCAGGTACGTAAGGAAACACAACATTTCTCTAAAAATTGTAATTCTACACATTAAAAAAATTATTAAGAGTGATCGACACGACGCAAATTTTAATATCGATGATGTTCAGTATGCAAAGAATTTCTGAATAAAATAAGTTTCATGGCATACTTCTCTACATACTAAAGTTACTATTTGTTTAGAAAATGTTGAAAAAATTATGCAAGAATTGTACACCAGAAAAATGTATAAATATTTCATATTGAAATATCACAAGATGATCCGATCGCGATAAAACTGAAAACCTGCTTTGCATTTTTGCTTCAAGCGAATAAAATAAAAATCAGTCAAAATTTCCGAGTATGTCCAGCAAGTTTAAGACCTTCACTTTCCAGTAAATAGTATTGTGAATATTATTAGGTTCGATTTGCTCAACTCAAATTTGAGGAATTTTCTAATTATTGTTCATAAAGTTGCTAATTCTATGTTTTCCGGTCTATAGCTTGACACGCTGCTAAAACGAAGCTAAATAGAGAAAAATTGACCAGGCACTTTTTGTAGGGCCTTAAATTTCCTACAAAAATTTTAGAACGGCATACCTGTAGAATTCACCGTTTAGGTATAATAAACAATTAATATTAGGGCGAGCGTAGATGTGTCTTTACTATGTACATATTACGATATGCGATGTAAAGCAACGTTAGGCGTCGTTAGTAGTTTGATGGGTTACCTTACCAACGACGACCGCGTCCTCGCCTCACATATCTTCCAGCGGCTTGTATATTAATGTATGCGCGGAAGCTATACAACCTTAGGCGAGGGTTGCATAGGGGATATACCATCCTTCAGAGGGGATGTAAAGCCGTCGGTCCCTTGTCTATTAACTGTTAGGCAAGTAAAAGATCCCTACTCTTCTTAAGGGAAGAGGTTCGGCAAAATTCCTGGTTGGGGGTAGCTCGTCCACAGGCGTCTGTGTTAGGCCTCAGTAGCGGAAATAGGCCGACGTTAAATAAATGTATAAAAAAAACAATTAATATCTCTCACTTGCGTTAATCAGCTATCACTGCTATTGGTTATCAACACAGGCTGCCATTAGGCGTACGGGCCCACAGGCTGACGCAGGCACGTCGATGAGACGTATGATGTTTTGATATGTAGTATTAGATTGCGTCAAAGAGAGGTCCTAATAATTACTGTATTCTTGATTTTTACAGTGGTTAGAAAAATTCAATATCATTTTTATACCAATGGCTATAAATTAACCTGGCTAATTCCCATTATAGTTAATATGCTAAAAGCTCTCTAATAAATACATCTCGACTTATATTAATAACATTGTAATAAAACAAACCCGTATAATTAAATAGAATAGGATAGAATTCCGGAAATTTCATTAGAAGATGAGTATACACTGTTTCATCCCAATCCCATTGAACTCGGCTCGAAGTAATTTGGTAAATCAAGCGGAAAATAAGGGTCAGAAACTGATCGCGGTCTGCAGCATAATTAAGGAACGTACATTTTGTCCAGATGTTTCGGGCACTAAAGGTCTGATATAGTGTATTATACGGTCGCCCCCTACATGCGAGTTATGAAATTGTGTCGGGCTGGGTGTTTTGTTCTATTTATTTTGCAAGTCGTGTCATGTGCACTTTCTTCTGTTTTTAATACATTATGGATGGGGTTCCTTGAAATTATCAGTTGTAAATAAGCTGATTATGATGAGGAACTTTCAGCGGAACTGAAATTCGCAACAAATTGTTAGACAACAAAGCGCCGTAGGTACAGATGGACGTAAACCAGATCGTATCATGAAAAAATATTGAAAAATGACAGATTCATGACAAAATTAATGTAGGCTCATAGTAACTTTTACTTGATTTTTTCTAAAAATCGAAGTAGCCCATGAAAAATAAACAAAAGAAAGATAAATTAGTGAATAGTTTTAATAAATATTGTCATTTAAACAAACTTAATCATATTGGACTTAAAAACATAAGTATGAACAATTAAAAGTAATAATAATTAGATACCTATTAAATAAAAAAAAATAACACATTGAACAACATTACACTAAAACTTCTTAAATTTTTGTAGCCTCTACAAGGCCGCCGTTTATTTCGATGCACTTGTCGAATCGTTTCTTAATATTTTTTACGACATTCTGTAATTGTTGCCAGGTAACTTCTGCACAAGCTTGTCTTATTCTTGCACACAAATCTTCTCTATTACTCGGGCGTGACCTGTAAACTTTAGATTTTATTAAACCCCATAAAAAGAAGTCCATTGGTGTTAAGTTCGGGGATCGGGGTGGCCATTCAATTAACGGGCTACCACGACCTATCCATCGATTAGGAAAGTTAGCATTCAGCCATCTGGTAACCACTCTGGCATTATGGACAGGGCTTCCATCTAATTGAAAATGTAGATTTACTCTTTCTTGTATTGGAAGTTCATGTAGAATATTCCAAAATTCATTTCTTAGGAACTGTAAAAACTGCATGCCTATTCATATTACCTTCAAAAAAGAAAGGGCCAATGATTGTTTCATTGAGCAACCCACACCAAACATTAACTTTTTGGGAATATTGTCTTTTACAATTAATGACAAACTGTGGGTTTTCTATAGCCCAAAACCTAGAATTTACTTACTAGAAAATATTTTTATTAAAATTTCTGTTATTAAGATACTGTCCTTGAGCCCACAAGAAAAACTCCATCCGTCTGTTATCATCACCAGGTTCCAACGTTTGTAAAAATTTGGGTTTGAATGGTTTTACCAAATTCTTCTTAAGGCATCGGCGAATATTTTCCCTAGGTAAATTCAAATCTAAGCTAGCTACTCTTACACTGGCGTTTGGATTGTTGTTAAAATAATTTAAAACTGTCTGCTCGTACCTGGTTCTTCTTTGTATATTATCTATTCTTATAATACGCCGTGTCACAGCGCCACACTCATTAAAATTTTTGTTTATTTTATAAACAGTACTTTTAGTAATGTTGGGCCTATTCGGATGCCTGTTGTTGAATATCTCGCAGACCTCTTTCAAAGTTCTGTCATTATCTCCTCTAAGGCGCACAAGTTCAATTTTTTCCTGTACATTTAGATTATCCATAATTAACTACACACTAATAAACTAATACTTGATAATAACTATCGATTAATTTTATAATTCAATAACAATGAATATGAGAATATGCGAATTTTTAAGATTTGACGTTTGACTATAAAATTTGTTTTCCATGGCACCCTATATTATCTGCCATTACTCAATAAAAATGTAATATTTATTAAAACTATTCACTTAATTTATCTTTCTTTTGTTTATTTTTCATGGGCTACTTCGATTTTTAGAAAAAATCAAGTAAAAGTTACTATGAGCCTACATTGATTTTGTCATAAATCTGTCATTTTTCACTATTTTTTCATGGAACTTGGGATTTACCCATTTGAGAGGTTACTGAATCCAGTGGTGTAGTTAAAATTTCAATAAAAAAATCGCTAATCAAATTTGTCCATTTTCGACATTGAAAATAAATCATAGAAAATTGAAATTTATCTCTAAATTTTTGTCATAAAGTGGAGTTTTTGATAGTGTATCTTTTAAAAAAAGTCCCGTCAAAATCAGATAATAGACACATTTTTTAGAGGGGTGTTTCCATTCAAAATGGGTCGCACAACTGCCTACATTAATTTTGTCATAGCTGTGTCATTTGTCAATATTTTTTCATGAAACTTGGGATTTACCCATCTGAGAGCTAATCAAATTTGCTCATTCTCGACATCATAGAAGGCTTTGAAAATTTTTGTCATAAAGTGGAGTTTTCGATGGTTTATCATTTAAAAAAAAAGCGTTAACATGGGATCATAAATACATTTTTACAGAGAGGTTTCCATTTGAAATGGGTCACACTGTATAGGCAGACTGCAACCAACAGCTATTTCCTGGGCTATGTGCCCTCCCCCCTAGTAACCTTTGTAAATAGGCGAATGAATTTTTTAAATTAATTAATGTGTTATTGAGTTTCTGAGAAAATCAATAAAATTCACTTATTAAGGATCATCCTCAAAAAACTAGCATTTCTAAGCATATATCTACAGGACATTTCCTTACTATACTTGCGTGTAGAATCAGCTCCTAAAATATACGAGGAGGTGTTTCGATACATGTATATTGTTGAAGACATTTTTTATCAACTCTAATATCTGAGATAAGCTTTAACACAGATTTTCACTTTTGCAGATTACAAAGAATAACCTATCAAACGTCCATGAATCAATTTTATAAGCAACTACATCAATATTTTTAGCTGTTTCAAAATTTTCAGCTGTCTGTTAAATACTGTGTTTTCTATTTAATCCTCGTCCAATTTTAACACTGTGCCAAACTTTTAGATCGAAGCGATTAGACGCGACAAATAATAACGGATGATTAATCCCATACTATTCAGAATTTACCAACCCTCATCCATTTTCACTTATAGGAACGCAAAACATGGGCAAGTCAAGCATTTCATTATCTCCCGCACATAATGTATCGCGGCCTATACCAGATGTGACACGTAAGTAGATGTAGATAATAAGATGAATCTATGCGGCCCGCATATTTCTTATCTAGGGCTTATCTATAACCACTTACCTTTAATGGTCTTTTTATGGTGACGGTCTCTATCGTCGTGGTGGGCTGCGACATTCCGCTAGAAGAAAAATATTCAAGTTAACAAAAGAGTTTTCACCAGTACTACGTTATCCATTTAAACTATTTAAATATGTTTGTTTAACCCATTAATAATATCTCAATGGACGTAAATATTTCTTTGTTGTGCATCTAGTTTATCTTCAGATGATTAATGGTTAATTTTGATTTATTAGTATGATGTGATTCATGATGAATCGGTGTTTTACTTTCTCTATTATATATAAACGAGCTAGATTATCCGCAACATTTTTTTTTTAATATTGGAGAGATTGTTTGCCTTCAACCAACTTGTTAGATTATACCGAGTGACGCTGGCAAAGCTCTCTTTTTTTAATCGAATCATTTATATTACTATCCTGGCGAAGTTTAGCATTAGCTATTCCACTACTCATCCAGGCGATATGCACACTTTTTCTTTATTTTTCACTTGTCAACAATGACATTGTTTAGATTCATTGAAACTGTCAAATAAATGTCATTTTAGGATATGGCGTTACAAAAATAAAATTTATAAAACAATCTCTTAAGTTTAGTATTTAAATACAAGGCGTGTTGTTTCCACTTTAGAAGATGGTCACTCATGGCACCCAAGTACTTAATGTTATTGGCTTTTTCAATAAATGAGCAATCACAAACTTGTATATTTATGAATTACTAGAGTATCCTGGTTTGATTGTCCATCTTCGGTATCGAAAAATTTTGTCTTCACTATATTTACACTTAGAGAATTAGAACTTAGCCAGTTTTTGATGTTTTTCACAGAATTTGCTGCGTTGTGGTATTCCGTATTCCAGGATCCACCCATAAACAGAACAGCAGTATCATCGGCATAAAATATGGCTCCGGCATTTATTTGCAGCTTTAATAAATTATTTATATAAATTAAAAATAATATGGGCCCCACCACTGTCCCCTGAGGAACGCCCCTGATGACAGCTAAAGGGTCACTTACAGCTTTATTTATTTTAACTGCTAAATAAATTCTGAATACTTCTAGGGTTATACCTCTTAGAAAAATTGCCGGAAGTTTTGATAATAACAATAACAGTTCAGTTAGGCATTTCTCGTTCAGATTTATTGCATTTATCATAATATTTGTTAACTATGTAATCGCATTGTCTGTTGAGGGGTTTTTCCTGAACATAAATTGATCACCAGATAATATTTCATGTCATGTTAGATGGTTCGTTAGTCTACTTTTTAAACAGCGTTCAAATAGTTTTGAAAAATTATTTATAATAGATATAGGAAGATAATTGCGTAGTAATTGTTTATCACCTGATTTAAATATAGGGCTACGGATTCCTTAAATTGCTTTGATATTGTACCATTTAAAAATGTTAAGTTGAATATGTGTATCAAGGGATTTATTAGAAATATAAGAATGTTTTTATGGAACCAGTAAATGTACCATCTGGACCACACGCCCCATTATTTATTAAATTATATACTGAATAATTTCATTTTTATTTATCGATGTCCATTATAGGTTTTTGTAACTGTGGCATTGTTGAAGCATATTCTGTGATAGATAGAACTACAGCCAATTATTACTCTTAATATGACTTCAAGATTTCGTAATGACTTTTTTACAATATGATAAATGTGATTTTCAAAAGATAATTTTGAATCTAATAATAATTCCAAGTCTTTAACTACATTATCTGACTTAATTTAAGTGTCTATTAAGCACAAGATAGATAATGGGCGATGTGTACGCCTTGAGAACAAAATACAACAATACTTGCCTAGATTTATAAAAAATATATGCAACTTACAACATTTGGAAAGTTATTTAAATCAGGTTGAAGTTCAATATAATTTGCCATCGAATCCATTCTTTTATAAATGTTTAAGTCATCAGTATAAACAACATGTCATTGTTTAGAAGCTGTGAAATATTTATTGACATCGTTAATAAGAATATTAAAAAGGAGGGGTCCTGTGTGAGAACCCTGAGGAACTCCGGATGCCATATTAATGCAGACTAAACATTATTTATAACAACCTCATTCTCGTGAATCGGTAATTTTAAATATTTGCGATGAATCAAAAAGGGAATCAAGATTACGTATTTTTTACATCTAGAGCTGACACATAATTTTAAGCTGGCCGAATCTGGGTTAAAATTATTACTGCCTGAATTTGGGAGCATTATTTGCCAAACACTATGTTAATTTATTCACACCCACCCAATACACAATTAATCGTGAGACAACTTTCATTTGAAAGATGTAATTAAGATTATTTTAAGAATAATAACAATGCAAATAATTTCGCTGTTAAATATTTCAGCATGTATAACAATTGTTCGGAAATTCCACAGCGCATATTTCTTAGATTTCTACTTTTATATGCGTTAAAAATATAATTACAAGAAACAATTAACACAGGTCGACATATATACAGACATATTTTATTCGATACTTGAATTGAACATTAAAAAAACAAATTTCTATAGCTACAAACTTTTGATTAAGTGCCGGTATTTTCGTCTTCGATTAAATATAATCAATTCAACGGATTTGGAAAATGCTACGAATTTTATTATATAATCCAATTTCTTCTGGCATTTATTAGGAAAGGTAGTTGTTTTGATATAATCTACAAAGATTTCGGAATCAAGAATGTTCATGCAATGCAGAAAAACTGAGTAATCTTTAGACTGTGTTTGTTAATGGCTCCTTAATCTTGTACTTTTATGTGACAAGGTATAAATAACTAAATGTTTTAACCGCTTTCCAGATCACTTGAATGGCCCTCTTAGACTTATGAGTAAAGGTGGCGGGGCCATACAGTTTATAGTGGGATCTGAACCGCTTCTTGGGGGTACTTTATGAGAATTACTTTGCAGTAGGTGGGTCTCGAAAACACTTCGCTAGGTATGCTCAGAGTGAAAGCTAGACGCACTAACCACTCTCAACCGTCCTCTATAAATAGATGATAGAACATTGATATAAAGATAAAAACTAGATAATTTCTTGTCAATGTGGAAGTTTAGCTTGAATAATTCCTAAATAATGTAGTTCTCTAATATTTTACTTTCGTTACTCACCCTGAACTACGGTTTTGAAATATATGCAGACACTAAAGAATATTAGCTGGTGTAGTTCGTGGGAAATGTCTATAATTAGAATATAATGAATAAAGAGTAAATAATTCATAACGTTATAGTTCTCATACTCGAAGAAGAATAATTAATTAACAAAGCTGGATGGAGCTCTTAGGAAAATTAATAAAAACAAAGGAAGGATTGTTCGAGAAACAGCGATAGAGCGAAACGGGGCTGGATACAAATTTTATTTTTAGAATAAGCAAGTAACAAGGAGAATAGCTCGCGAGCGTCAAGATTGAATGTATCTCACCAAAGCACTTTAGGAGTATTATATGAACAACAATTGCATATTTTCCATTATCGAAAAACTCGGGAATTATTACCTGAAGATTTGCCAATAAGAGCTGATTTAAGTGAACTGTTGCTTGAACCAACGCAAAATATTCCTACATAAATTTTTGTTCACTAACGAAGTACAACGTATGTTTAATTCTTGGAATGCGTATTACCGAGCTATGATTATGGGGAAACGGAAGATCAATTTTCATCGTACCCCGATGACGTTAACATGGTTGGCGAAACGCGTGTCGAGTAGTGTATTCGAGCGTAGTCAGTTGTTTCAATGTTTTATGGATGTAGTTTTGTCATACACTAAATATTGATATTGATTTGGGTAAAATAGTCTTCAAGCGGAAACTTTTCCACCGTTGGGAGTCAAACCCAGCGTCTCCTTAGACAGGGCTACGGATCATGCGTCGGAATAAATTCTCAGACATTTCAAAACTTCAATAGCTCAAAAAAATTCAAATCAAGAAACGGTCGCTTTACTTGGCGCATCCGCCAAAACAAGCTATTCATCAAAAAGTGTTTTTCTTCGAACGTCAAAGAAACATGACTTGCATGGCAATTTCGTGAATTTAAACTACAATTTCTCCGACACTTCATCAAAGTGGCTTATTTAGTCCTTTACTACCGGTCATGAGCTCTGAGCGGCAGTTTCACTGCTGCTCATAAGCAGCACTAAAAGCATTTGAAGAAAAAAATCCCGACCATTTCCCTTTAGTAACATTGCAAAAATTATAGAAAAATGTATAATAATGTAAATCTTTAAAATGTATATTAATCACCTAATATGGGATAACCATATTAAATATTTAAACGAGAAGCTAAGAAAAGTAATATATAAATTCTATAACCTGAAAAGTATACTAAATAGAAAGATTCTCTTAGTGACATATAAGAGGCTAGCTGAATCCCTAATTAGTATGGTATTATCGTCTGGGGCTCAGCCTACAATACAACTCTCCAGTCTCTCCAGATTATTATATTATAAAATTATATACTACGGACAATTTTTAACAGGAAATGTCGAGACAACTGTAGAAATATATTTATTGATAATAAATTACTGAGCGTGAAGGGATTGTATATGCATGCGGCTATAGTTTATACTCACAACAAGAAACATACATTTGGATCGCCTGTAAATCATCAATATGAGACAAGAAATAGATCTAAAAACGTTTATCAAACTCCAAAATACAACAAAACAATCTGCCAGAAACAAATAAATTTCAATGGAATTAAATTATACAAACAACTACCTGAACACATTAAAGTTCATAATAAAAAGAAATTCAAAAGGACGTGTGAAAAGTATATAACAGACAATTATACCACACTACTCCAACTATTGGCCTAACAACAAATCAAATCTTTCCCGGTTTACTTCCGACTCTTGTAACTAACCAAGTCGAAAATAAAGGTAATAATATATAATAAATTTAAATGCAATTAACTATATATTCTCATTGTCTTCCGCTATCTAATTATTTCACTTTATATTATATTATAGCTACAAGCTTATAAATCGTAATATTCCTAGAAATGCAACGAATATTAACGTATGAACAAAATGTTAAATACTGCTAGACATATCACGAGGTCCCCTCAAGTGTCATAACACATAATGTTAATAGAATTGTAAAATTAATAATAAATATTATTATTAACTATATAATTACACAAAATGTACAACTTGTAAACATGTTGCAGTAGTAAATAAATAAAAAATATATATATTAGACCTCAAAATTTATAGTTTTTGAGATATTTTCAATTTAATTCACAACTTAAAATTATTACGTTTTTTCGCAAGCATGACTTCGACAATTCAAATTCCTGATATAAACAAATGAAGATAGAGTTTTATGACTGATGTTAGTAATGTAATGATTATTACAATAAGACAAATAGTTAATGTCACGTAATTTCGTACCTGAGAGATTTTAGTGTAATACAGTATTTAAAATAATGAATTTTTCTAGGGAAGAATTGACAGATATGGTTTTTGTATGGAAGCAAGTGATAAAAATTGGCATTATCGGAAGACAATTAAATGACTGTTCTCTTAAAAGTTACAGAAGATCCTCATATCAGAAACGTCAAAACAAAATGACATAAGCTGGACCGTCGGCAGAGAATTTTGAAGAAAAACAAATTCCGTCCGTACCATATACAATTAATGGTTTTAGATGAAGATTTTGACAAAGGGTAACATTTTGTGAATGGGCTCGGCAACAAATTCTTCGAGATAACGATTTTTTTAATAACGTATTATCGTTGATGAAGCAACATTTCATAAAAATGGGATTGTCAATAGACATAATTTTCATTATTATGCAACCGAAAATCCACATTGTATGCTAAGTACCAGCCAGACAAGGTGGTCATTAAACGCATGGGGCGGCATAATAGGAAATTATGTCATTGGGCCTTATTTTTTTGAAGGAAGGCTTAGCGGCCTGATTTACCTAAATTTGCTGGAGTATCAGTTGCCGCAGTTAATATCTCATTTACCAATTCCACTCAGACAGATAATGTGTTATTTACACGACGGAGCACCAGTCCACCACACGGTATATATTCATATATATTTTAATAATGAATATTCTGGAAGAGGAACACGTAGAGGAGGACCTTTCAAGTGGCCGCCTCGCTCACCGGACTTGACAAAAATGGATTTTTTTATGTGGGACTACGTCAAAGATCAAGTGTATAAAACATCCCCAACTACAAAGGAGTATATGAAAGTTCGAATTAGAGAAATATTCCAAAACATTAACATCAATATATTAAGTAATGTTAGTCGAGTTTTTGAAAACCGTATGCATTATTGTTTAGAAACAGCAGATGCTAATTTTGAACATTTGTTATAGTAGTTGTTTTATGTGTTTTTTTCCTAGTTACCCTTGTTGTTATTTTTAAATATTTTAATTGTTAATTTTAAATTATTTCCCGCCTTTATGATAAAGATATAATTTAAAATCGTTTATTTTTAGTTTTTATTCGCAGCTGTACGTAATGACAAAGTCATAGCTTACTTGTGCAAAATCGCAATAATTTTGAATTATCAATTAAATTGGAAATATTTCAAAAACTAGCAATTTTGGGGTCTAATATCACAATAACTAATTTGTAGGGAAACAATAGTTGTACAAAATGGTGGAATAACATACTGGGTGTTCCATTTGAAAAACGAAGTTCTAGATGTTTGAAGATTGACAAGTTGATGTTCCTCTATAAAATCTCCCGTAGATAAAAATAAATGTTTGCTCCTCTCAGACATTTGATCTGATCTCTATCTTTGCACGTACTAAGTGATTTATCTTAGCTGTCATTGTATTTTAGAAATAGGCAACAGTGTATGCCATATAGCTTTTATTTAAAATATTTTTTCATTTTTCCTATAATAGGCCAGATATTGGACTTCTTCGCACCCTGTATATTGAAAAGTAGTGGTCCCAATACTACGCCAATCTGAACATTTTTGAATCAATACGTTTCTAATTTTAACATATTGAATTCTGTTTGTTAAATAGGATTTAAAGACTTCCAACACAATACCCCTAGCCCCGTAACATTCAAGAACACTGAGAAGTTTCTCATGGGGAACTGTATTGAAAATTTCACACCTCTACTTTTTAACCAATAAGATACCTTAATTTTGACTAGTTACCATGGCAATTAAAAAAAAATTCCGGAAATTTTTTCGAGGCGCCACGATATTTAAGTGAAAATTTTTTGACAGTTGAAAAGTTAAACATATGATCTACAACCATTAAATAATGTAGATGTACCTGTGAATAATGCAAAATTTCTGAATTAACATTATTATTTATTATTCGTTATAAAGTTTCATTAAACAGAAAACACAAATTTGTTAAATTATTATGCATTAACAATTTATAATTAAAAAAACGTAGGATGTACAAACATAGTAAGATTTAAATGTTGCTTGAATTCTAACCCATCCTCTCTTCTTAATGGTGAATAGGAAAGTGACGAATTAATTAGATGTCTGTATTTTAAGACATATATGTAATATTTTGAAACAATTTTGTTCAAATCTCTTTTACGCAAAAGGCCATATTTACTTGACATCTGCAGCAGACTTTCTTGGATTTTCGTAAACAAACCATTCGACTCTAACGCTTCCTGGTCGCAATCTTCCATTAAATTCGTTAAATATATTAATCTTGGATGACATATTTGCGCTTGACTCAACTCTTTGCAGTATTTACATAAATTGTACTTTTCAAAGCATTCCATTTTTCTCAAATTGTTTAATGCAAATACTTACAAGAAATGTTTTACATAAAAATATCTTTGTTTGCTGGTTTACTATACAGTAACTTAATGTAATTTACCAATATAAACCTCATCTGTCAAAAGCATGGCCGCCTATATTACGGCCACCTACCTAAAAATTATGAAAGGGCGATAGACTGAACTAATACCCATCTGAGTTTTAGCATTTGGTGTAACTAAAGTGGGTAATTTTTTTTTATTTAACGAAATATGGTGGATATACCTATATGATTTTTTTAGAATTTATTTCATGTTGAACTAATCTCTTCATCGGCAAATCTCTAATGATATCGACTAATAAGCAAAATAATAACAAAATAAATTTAATTATTATAGGTTTTATTAATATTAAAAACACAATTATTATAAATGTTTGTGGGCTGACTTGAATTAGTGGGTTGAATCTGGGTACTTTCTGTTTTATTTTGCATTGTGCTCTGATCATGATTAAACTTGCTAGCACTTGATGAAATTCTCCTCATGGATTCAATCATCTGATAATGATGTTCAACGTCCAATTGTAAGTAAGATTTGATTGACTGACTATTACTGTGTCCAGTAATTTTAATGAGCTGTTGTTCACCAACTCCTTCCTTGGCCAATTTCGAAACAGCTGTTGCTCTTGCAGAATGATTAGTTATTTTTACTTTTTTAGTGTCAATTCCTATATCAGAGGCTGCTGATTTAAACCATGAATATACAATGTTCTTACCAACTGGGCTATTCTTGTACCATCCTTTCGAATTGGGTTGACTCCAGTATGGGTTTGGTGTTAAGAATAATCTGTCGGTCTGAATAAGATTTCCCCTTTTCTCCATCAACTTCTTAAACAAACGAACCGGACACATTTGTGGACTGTCGAAATTTGTAATCAACCATTTACTATCCGACAGTTTTTTAGAACCACCTTGTGTGGTTTTGGAGAATATTGGATTATATTCTATCCGACCTTTTGGGTTTCCGAAATTATCAGTTTCTTCTTTGAAGTATTGGATACACGCAGAATATCCTTCCCCTCCTCTCCATGCCAGCTCATGTGAAACTATGTGAAAAAATTTACGCTGCAATCCATCTGGAGTATTTTCATCCCACATTTCAATAATTTTTTTGTATTCGTCACTGGTTAAGGCTGAAGCACTCACTTTTCTTTTTAATGGGTCTCTCTGTAATTTTTTGCGCTTAGCATCGCGTGCAGCGCTGGCGGTCGCAAATTCCACATCAGAAAACGGATTAATTTTTATTTTATATTTTTCGTAATAAATTTCTTGTAACTGCTTAGCAGTAGAGTTCCACATCACTTTAACCACACTTTCCTTATAATCTTCAAAATTTTGCTTTTTCATATTAAATGCGTAGTCCTCCAATATAGTAGCCACCTGTACTACACTCATACACTCATGAATATTATACAACTTTTCGTCACAAAATTCAACAAACTGTTTCCATACACTTGATTTTGATTTTCGGGTGTTATTTGGTGTTATATTTTGAATTTCTTGTCTAATTACTTGTTGATTGTCTTTACCAAATCGCGACATTTCGCTATACACTTATTAAACTCAACGTACAGACCTTTTAAACTAGTAATTATTAAGCTTTGTGACAGAACCGGTTACATAAAAATGACAAATCAACATATGTCAAAAACAACAATACCCTGGCCAACTTGACAAGCAGTGAAATTAATTTAAAATGTCAGGTTGGATTAATAATTTTTTTCCATTTTTTTTTGGTGTTAAGTGGTGTGAAATTTTCTTACCGAATACCACGCAAGCTTAAATTTTTCCGGAAATAATTTAAGTTCTTGTGATATTATAAGTGAATATTTAAAATGATTACTCTACTACTACTATTAGCGCGCACACACTTATCTACATCGGAATGTAAAGTTGTGACACTCTTTATAACTTACCTCCTTTTATCTATAAATTGTCGAGGAAATAAATAATAAAACAAGAATAAATAATCGCGTTTAAGTTTTAAGTATTTGAAAACTTCCACGGCCGTGTATGTTCACCGGAACTCTGTCAGACCTTTTAATTATAATAGGATTACAAATCACAAGTGGTGCGATTTAAATTAAACGGGAAAGTTTTCGAATAAATTTCGAAACTTTTGCCCATATCCCATAATTCAGCATCTGTTATCAACTTTATAAAATTCAATTAAACGAATTTTATGTTATATATTATGCTAGTGCATCAGCTACTTTGTGTTTAATTTTATTGAATTTAATTGAATCTCTGACTTTGTAATTTATCGCCCATTTGGCATGTAATTTGAATTCATTTCTTGCGTCTTTCACCAAGATTTAAGTAAGCTGTGAAAGAACTGAAACTGGAACAACTAGAAAAACATCAAATTCGTTTAAACTAAATTCATTTTTGAGACTGAACTATTCACGTTACTCGAGTTTTGGAAAGCTAAAAAAGGCAAATTAACTAAAAACAATCACTTCACTGTTTAATATGATTAGAATTAGAACTTATTTCTCACTTTATCATAGGATACAATAATAATATATATAATATTCAATACTATACAGAGTTAACGTAAATAAAAAGTAATAATTAAGGTACATCATAGAGGCGGAAACAAAAAAATATATACCCATACAGGGTGTCTCACCGGGAACTGCATCGATCGATATAGAGAAAAGTACACATCAGAAAATTTTGAAAATTTAGATAGTTACTAATGTCGGTGTAGCCAATCCAACTGAAATAATTACAAGCAGCTGGCACTTTCGCTTATACCGGAAGTCGATACCAACTTGTTTATTTCAAATGGAACACCCTATATATTTTAGGGTTTTCGAAAAGAGCATAAAATTCTGAGTCGAAAATATGTAGCATATCCTATACCTAAACCTAGCCGTTTCAGAGATATTTGACATTTTATGGAAAATTTGACAGATGCAACGGTTTGCAAGAACCGTTATAACTTTCTTCGTGTAAAAGATCCTCATTTGCTTCTTGTCACATAAACAGAACACAAGGAGAACTACATTCTAAAACTGAAATAAATTCAATAATATCATACCAAGTGTTCCGTTTTTCGCGTTACATTTTGTCAACTTCAAACCGCGAAAACTTGTTTAGGTCAAACGGAACACCCTATATTTTTTTACGTCAAGTTGTGTAAAATTGAATTCCCTTTTTTCTTATATAGCATTGTGGGGGTTAAAGTTACAACTTTTTGAAATATTTGCGATTTTATTATAAATTCATGAATTGTTGTAATCATTTCATCAAAATAGCCATGATTAGAAACAATCAGTCATTATCTTATGTCAAAAAATGCCAGCACGTTCAAATTACACCCACGAAGACTTTTTAAATTTGTTTATTATTTATGGAGAATGTGATAAAGTAATATCAAGCACTTGCAGCACATTTGCTACTCGATATCCAGAAAAACGGAACTTGTCACCAAACATTGTAAAACGCATACTGGAAAATTTTAAAAATTATGGCTCTGTCAAGGCAAAAATGCAAAGAAGAAAGCCTATTGTTGATGACCAAAACGTTGAAATAGTCATTCTGGGATATTTTCATGCATTTCCAAGGGTGTTCCATTCGAAATAAGCAAGTTGGTATCGATTTCCGGTATAAGCGGAAGTGCCAGCTGCTTGTAATTATTTTAGTTGGATTGGCCACATCGACATTAGTAGTTATCTAAATTTTAAAAATTTTCTGATGCGTACTTTTCTCTATATCGATCGATTCAGTTCTAGATGAGACACCCTGTATACTAATTTACATACATATATACACAAAAATACATAAACACACATAAGTACTACAAATAAAACATTTTAGGAGGAAAAACACGTGATGTGATATGCGCCAAAATTATCATAGAATAAGCAGTATACAGATAAAGGTAAGAAACAATTTTAAGTACCTAGGCAATTATGAGACCATAATGGGTAGTTATGGTCTCATAATTGCCTAGTATGTACCATATGTTTCAAATGTTTAGGTTAAAAAAATAAATAATGAAGATTATGATATAGATACTGAAAACGATGTGAAAAGTCTTTTATATATTTGAGAAAACTTGTGATGGATCACTTTTAACTTTTTACAAAATTTGAGCAAATGAATTACAATTATGTACGACATACAATTAATTTACAGACACTCCTGAATTTTTTATATTGCGTATAGTGGAGTCAAAGTAGGTTTTCACTTTGGAAAAATTCCGGGAAGCGATAACTTTTACTGTACATTGGTGAGTATGTTACGAATAACATATAAAAAGTTATCAACAAAAGAGTGCCTGCTTAATTTTTTATTTAGCAAATTAGTTGCAGAATACCAATTTAAAAAAAAATTCTTTAAATAGAAATTTTTATAATAAAAAGCATTATCGTCATTCGAAAGAACGAAAATTTTTACATAAAAATGATACCGAAAGAATTTTTTTTTGAACGCCGAACATATGCCACGGAGGCAGACAAATGCAGCGCGCTCTATAATAATTTGCTTTCATGTATCAAGGCAGAACGCTCGTCTACACAATGCATTTTACGCCAGCAGAACTAACATTCAGGTTAAGTCTCCAATATTTAACATGTGCAAGATATTTAATTAAGTCGCTCATACGTGCGACCTCAACTATGATAGTCTAAACCACATTATTCATATGTAGAAAGATTCATTTAACTGATTAAGTCTAATTATGACAATCTAATTTATAATATCTATCTAATCTTTTTTATAATTAATAAATAATAAATTTAGGTAATTATGTAATGTAATATATGTATGCATGTATGTATTATGTAATGTAAATTAATGTAATTTTGTAAATTTTTATCTCATTATTGTTATTTTTATATATGTTGTTCATTATTTCCTGTAATTGGGTGTCAACCTGTTGAAAATAAACGTATTACTATTATTATAACTTTTCAACTAATCCATGGAATTGTACAATCCAAAATTTAAATGAAAGTAGAGGATTCTAGGTATTGGATTCTTATAATTAAACGTGAAAAACATTGTATCAATATGTATGGTATGTATATGAAGTTTAACCATAATGAGATTTTCTAAAAAATCCGTTAAAGCTATGCCATTTCTAAAATTTTTAAGATAAAAATTTAAAACTTTCACAGTTTACTTTTAAAGCAATAAACAAAAAGATGTATGATGTGAAAAAAAATCTTAAAAATTTATTTTTTAATATACAGGACTTGAAAAATTGGAAAATTTGAAAAAATACCAAATTTTAATTTTTATGATTAATTTCAACGGTTACTTCAGTTTTTAAAAAATAATAATAGTAATGCTCCAAAATTAATGGAAATTGAGATAATATAAATCTTTATAATTTTTATTAAAAAAATTTCTCGTTGTCCTTCCTAACATATATTTATAGTAGGACCTTGAAAGTAGTAAATTTCGTGTAGAAATATTTTTTTAATATATACAAACATATGCCTTTCACGAAAAATCGAAAAAATTATGTTTTTACAGTAAATTGGCGCAATTTTTATATTTTTAAAATAGTTTTCCTGTTATACATAGTAAAAACACAGTCAAAATTTGTCTCGGTATATTACCGTCACTCGATAAATTCTGAGAGAGATATATTATAAAAGATCTGAGCAGTTGTAGGCCTACCGCATGTTGCTGGATAATTGTTAAAAAGTAGTGGGCCACGTTTTCATAGATTGTCTTGTACTGTCAAATATTACAACCTGATATTTACTTCTTGTTTCGTTTTTATTTTAATATTATTTTGTTTGAACAATTAGAAGAGTGACAATTGTTGACTGATAGATGAACATGGAAAATCAATGAAAAATTTAGCACAATTTTTGAAAAATATATTCAATATTTAAATAGAAATTTTGGTTCTAATGTCATTATTGTTTTTGACGGTTACTCAGCAAGTAGTATTAAAAGTAGTGAAAGAAATCGAAAAGCATTGAAACATCGAACGAAGGAATTTTTTTTTAGATCTGACATAAATCTAACTCTTCCACAAGATAAATTTCTTTCAATTACAAGTAACAAACAGCGATTCATTCTTGCATTGCAAAGCAAATTTGAAGAAAAAGATATTGTTGTTCATAAAGCTGAAGTCTATGGCGACGTGCTAATTGTTCAAACGACGATACAACTATCGAGCGAAAACGTTACCATAGTTTCAGAAGACATCGACGTACTTGTGATTCTAACAGCTTTATGCCCAGCAGATAGAATGATTTATTTTCTTAAACTGGGGAAAAGGTGGTATAGAGTGAAAACTGTACTCGTCAAAAAGTTTCGTTTCGAACATTTCATCTGGTAAAGATTGTTCATTCATGCCTTTACAGGATGTGATAGTACATTCTTCGGGAAAAGCAAAGCAAAGTTTGTAAGAATGTACGAGGCAAAAGGTACTTACAAGATGCTACTGATGTTTTTTTAGCAACAAACCAAGACTGTGTTGCTATATTTAATGCTGGAATGACGTGCTTATTGGCATTATGCGGTGCTACGACACCAATAAAACTTTGAACGAGTTTCGTTGCAAATGCTTCGATAAAGAAATCACAAAGCGAAGCAAACTAACTTTAGCGGCACTTCCATCAAGAGAAGATGCAGCTGATCTACATTTTAAAAGAGTTTACTTTCAAGAACAGACTTGGCTAAGTAATAAGTTGCAAGCAGAAGACTGGGGTTGTAGATGAGAGGGTTCAGGTATGTCACCAATTGCCATGACCCAGGATCCAGCCCCAAACGAAATGCTTCAAATGACTTTTTGCGGATGCAAAACAGGTAATGGTAACCAGTGTGATTGTAAGAACCTGCATTATTCTGCACCGTAGCCTGTTCTATTTGTTCCAGCTCTGATTGTCTGAACTGCCAGCAATTTTTTGATGAAATTGAGCAAGAAAATTATGTTATTTAAACACATTATATTGTTCAATTTTAAATATAACATTATGAATTTTTATATTGCTATATATCATTTTGAAGAGACCTTAGGAATGAACTACATATTCAATCGAATGACATTTATTTAAAATTCATTTTTTATGAAATACTGTACCAAAAGTCGTCCATATTGAATCAGCCATTTTGATTTTCTAATTTTCAAGACCATAATCTTTTTCAGTGACCTCAAAACCCTTCTTAATATTAATTTAAGGGAAATTTATTTGAAATTCTTCGAGTTACGTCATTTTTTAGGAAATATTTTACATAAAGTTGGCCATATCCGATCAGCCACTTTGAATTTTTATTTTTCAGCATTATATTTTTTTTCAGTGACCTCAAAAACCCCTAGAATATCAATTTAAATACAATTGCTTTGAAATTCATTGTGTTATTACAATTTTACATAAAAAAAACGTTTTTCTTTTGTTTAAACAATTAGCGGGCAAATATAACAGTATAACTTTTTATTTTAAACTATTTCAAGTGTCTATCAAAAAGTTTCACGGAAATCCAAGCTTCCCGCGCATTTCTGAGCTAATTTGACTCCACAATTGTTATTTTAATATTTAATAGAAGATATAGAAATTAGGTTCTAAATAATTTATGAACATCTTATTTATGTTCTTTCTATTTATTGGTATGGTTAAATGTTGATTTATTCTATTTCAAGTAACACAGCAATGATAAATATATTGTTGATAATATTTTGTTTAACTTTTGTGTAGAAAACAGCAAGTTGAAATGATGAAATAGCTACGAACATTGCTTATTCTATCAGTGTATACTAAATTTGCTGAATATAGCCTATTATTCTTTGAAATAATTTTGAATATTGTATTTTGTGGTACCAGTACCGGTTTTAAAGTATTATTGTAAATACCACCCTATACTATTATGACATAGCGAATAAGAGACTCAACCAAAGTTTGATACACTGTTAGTAATAGGTTTTGACTTGAGAATTGCCTTAAAAGATAAAATTTGTGTTAAGTATATGCTACATGACAGTCCCATTTTAGGTTTTTGTCAATAACAATATCTAAGTACTTAGATACAGAGAAAGCAATGTAATTTGTTTTACTTATATTTAATGATAATTTATAGGTATCTAGCCAATCTTTTACTATTTTGACCCTTGATTTTACTCGATCCCTTGTGTCATCCCAGAAAGTTCAGTTAAAAATTAGCACAGTATCATCTGCATATGAAATGACTTTACCATTAATTTTATATTGGTTAAAGAAGTAATATATACATTGTAGAGTATTGGTCATAATACTGTACCCTGCGGCACACCAATCTGTACATTCTCTTGGATCACTTAATACGTTTCTAATTCTAACACACTGAGTTCTATTTGTTAAATAGGATTTAAAGACTTTCAGCACGATGCCCCTAACTTCATGGGTTCAAGAACATTAAGAAGTTTCTCATGAGGTACAATTCAAAATTCAAAACTTCTTTATTTAACAGTAACTTATACAATCACCTCCCAAAGGCCTACCCCAGGTCCGACCGTGCAACCACTGCGTTATTCGCTGTGGCGGATTGCAGGACCGAGCGGACTAGGCCTGGTTCGGTTTTAAAACAATTAAAACTTATACCCAGGCTCCTTCTGCAGAATGCAGATTTAAAAAGATGATCAAATTTACAAACATCTAAAAAAGCAGATTCAACAAAAATTAAATTACACTTTTATTAGTAGCTCGCGCCCTTCACTGTTTCTAATTTGACTGTTGATGCTGGTACCTCAATCTGGACGAGGAACCATCTGCGAGACGTGCAAATGCCGGGCTGCGCATAGGCTGGCCTAAACTTTGGTTTTAAATAATTTTGGTTTTCGGAAAATTTTTATTTTGTTATAAAATTTTGATGGAAAATGAATTTAGAGGCAAAAATGCAAAAAGAGACAACGGGAAACAAACGAGACAAAAAGAAACAAACAGAAAGGAAGAGGGGGGCAGGAAAGATTTAAAGATGTAAAGGTATGAAATATCAGTAAGGTGGATAGACTAAGCGAAAGTTATAGTTATTGAAGTTTGGATACATAGGTTGCCGGAACATCGGTAACGTTTGGTACGGTAGGGTGTGTTTAATCCGAAATGGGGCATTATGCTGTCTAATTTGTGATATGTTTCTTGTTAGCGGACTATTGTCCAGTTTGAAAGAGTAAAATTTCTGGGAGATATCCTGGACGTAGTCCGCTATTGGGGTTATGTCGTGACAAAGTGCGTATAGGTCTCTGAGGGAGGTGTACCTTCCAGAATTAGAGATGAGGCGCATAAATTTGTGTTCCAACACTTTTAGTTTTCTCATTGTCATGACCGGTATGTTGCACCACACCGGCGCCGCGTATGTGATGGATGGCCTGACCACCATCGTATAGAACAATCTTTTATTTTGTCTGTTAAGTCTGCTACCCCTGACGGTGAGTGGATACAGACTCCTGGACAGGGAGTAGACCGTCCGTACTGTGTCATTTATATGTGTGTTAAACGTCAGTCGTACGAGGTACCGCGTTAAAAGTCTTAGCTAAATCTAAAAAGACATCTATACATATTTTACTTTTATCCAGGATATCCTTTACCTCCTTTATTACTTTATATATTGCATCGTCAGTGCTTAATCCCTCTGTGAATCCAAATTGGTGGGGAGAGAGTAATTTGTTGTTCTTTAGGAAGTTAGTTAATCTTCTCTTAAGGCATTTTTCAAATACTTTTGCAATATTATTAATTAGGCTTACTGTCGATAATTACTAATTATTTTAAGATTGCCAGATTTATAAATAAGGGTTATAGTGGATACTTTAAATTGACTAGGAACTACATCAGTTTTAAAGACTAAATTTATTATGTGTTTTAATGGGGAAATAATGTATAAGTGTATGGTTTTTAAGATTTTCGAGGCAATTCCATCCGGTCCAGGAGAACTGTTGTTTTTTAAGCTATTTGTCTAATTAATTCACTATTATCAACCGGCTTTAAAAATATTGGTTTATCTATACTGAAGGAAGAATTTGCATGGTTATGGCATTGTGGAATTTTATTTGACATCTCCAAACCTATACTTGAAAAATAATTGTTACAAAATTTGGCCATGTCCTTATCACTATTGAAATTATTGCTGGTGTCATCAAGAATTTGAAAATTATGATTGCGGTTTTTTTCTTTCATTTGTTGCCTTATATATGAGTTGATAAATTTTTTTAATATCGTTAATATTTTCACTTATTTTATTTTGGTAATAATTGTTTTTGCATGTATCTTGATGTTTTATAGAAATAATTATTCCGTTACTTACCCATGGTTTCATATTTTTTTTCTGTTTTTGTTTTGCAATTATTAAAGTACTTGATTTCTCACAACCCTGATATGGATTTTTTGGTAGCTAGCTCAGGATCATTTGCATTTAACACATTTACCCAACTTGTTTCTTTGACTATTTCCTGTAATTTAATGAAGTCAGTTTTTATTATTCTATCCAAGACTGCCGGGATTTCCGCATTATTTAAATTTCTCTGTGCTATAATTTATATTTATCATAATGGGGTAATGATCTGTGATGTCGTATCGCAAATCATTCATAATGTAAGTTTTTTAAATGCATATTTTTCTTGACACTATTAATTATTTGATTTTGTATTCAAAACAATTAAATCCAGTCGAAGAATTGTGATAAATATATATTTTGACGTAACATAGTCCAATATAATGATTTAAACCCCAAAGTAAATTGTATAATTAAACTCCCGCAGCAAACTTTCCCAAATATTTCAGATTTATCAGCCCTAAATGATTGCGGATGGCCACACAGCTAGGTCCTGCACCAAACCCTAATGGATTATAATTATATTATTAGCACTAATAGGATTTGAGAGTGCTTTGAGAAGTCCCATTAACACATCCACTGGTTGTGTCAGGTCGTTTATTTGGAATTGGTTAAAATGTTTAAATGTCCGGATAATTCGGATAACTTTTGCATCGATTTATGAGTAAATCTGTTTTATTCATTTTACAATTATTCGAAAATTAAATTTAATTTTGGATATAATTGCAAAAGTGTACCTTGACAAATATCTAACAGTAAAGATTTATCGGCCAACGCAGTGATTGATTTTGGAAGGGATGGATACGATAGACATTTTTCAATTTACTACACTATACAGATTACTGGAAGCGTCCGAATGGAAATGTAACATGAGTTATATTTATTAACCGTTTAACGCTACCACTTTCGAGACATATAATAGACAAGTAGCCGTATTCGCATAGCAAGTGTAATGCATAATAGGGTTTCCGTTTCCTACGCGATTATATCGGGAAAATATTTCGGAGATTCTAAATAATAGTTATCATTATTATTAATTGTTTATTGATTTATTATATTAGCTTGCCACCAAGTGGTGGTCTCAAGGGCTGACTGACCTCAAGAACAAGGCTAGGACTTCGTTCAACAAAGCAAAACTGACAAGAGAGGAATTCGATTGGGAATCATACCAAACCAATTGGAAAGAGTTTAAGAAACTGGTCAGACAGAGACAAAGACATGCGTGGAGAATCTATTATGAGGAAATCGAAGATTACTCACAGACTGCTAGGTTATGCAAAATCCTCGCCAAAGACAAAGATCATGACCTCTGCTTATTAAAAACGAGTGATGGTACAAGAACCAGCGACTTTCGTGAAAGCCTAGAGTTACTCATGCAGACTCACGTCCCGGGATCTGTGATAACAGAACGGAAGGAGTGGTCAAACAAAGTCGACGCTCAACCCTCGGATTTCGATTGGCAAATGGCGAACCAAATAGTGAGTGAGGACAGAATAAGATGAGCAATACAGAGCGTCTCCCTTTTTAAATCGCCAGGCATTGACGGTATCTATCCCGCCCTGTTAACTGCGTTGAGGACTGGATAAATTACTGCCGCACCTAGTTGGAGTATTTAGGGCGGGCATAGCACACCTTTATAATCCAGAGACATGGAGAGAAGTCAAAGTTGTGTTCATCTCAAAGGCAGGGCAGATGAACTATACCACCCCCAAAGCATATAGACCTATTAGCTTAACCTCGTTCCTGCTCAAGACAATGGACAAGCTATGTGAACGATACATAAGGGATGTTGTAGTAAAAGACAACCCTTTACATCCTAACTAGCGCGCATACACCCTGAGAAGATCCACCGACACCGCCCTCCATGCAGTCGCGAGTCGGATTGAGAGATCCTTGGTCAATAAAGAGTCCACCCTAGGTGTCTTCATAGACATAGAAAGAACACTCAACAGGACCACCGTTCAAAAAATCACAGCGGCCCTAGTGGAGAAGAATGTCCCTACGATCATGGGAAGATGGATATACAACATGATCTCGAAGAGAGCTGTACAAATCAGTGAGGGAGAAGCTTCTGTACGAGGAATGGTCACGAGAGGCTGTCCGCAGGGAGGTGTAATATCACTACTGCTATGGAACCTCGTTCTTGATAGCCTCTTGTGCCGCCTCAATTCAGAAGGATTTCACACAATTGCCTACGCAGATGATTTAACAATCATGCTTAGCGGAAAAATCGAAGGCGTCCTTTGTGAAAGAATGCAGGGGGCCCTAAAAATAATCGAAAAATGGTGCAAAGAACACTCCCTGTCTGTCAATCCCAGGAAGACGGAGACGGAAACACACAAGGAAAAGGAAATTAGGAGCACTGAAGGCGCCTGTGCTCCTGGATACATGACTAAGTTTCGTATCAGAAATAGATAGATAGAAGACTACAGAAGGCTTACATTTCTTATGAGCAGTGCCGCAGGACCGTGGGGAAAACCTGGGGAATGAAACCCAAAGTAGTCATGTGGATATACACTGCCGTCATAAGAACCAATGTTTGCCTAAGAGCAAACAGACTACAGCTAAGGTCAAGCTCAGCTAAGTGCAGAGAGTTGTCTGCCTAAGCATAATCAGAGCTATGTGAACAACGTCAACGAGAGCTATGGAGGTAATGCCGTTTCTGCCACCACTAGATAGTGGCTCTGACAACAATGGTATGCTTCAAATCCGTTGGCATACAACCAAATGTAGACTGTGGAGAGGCCATAAGTCGCCTGTGGAATAGGGTTGTCAGAAAGACGGCTCTTCGACAGTCGTGCACTGATGCCATTTCTCCCCGGTTTGTCTTTGACAGACCCTACATAATACAGATGAATAGAGAGAACGAGGCTGCTGGCGAAGGTGTGATCAACATCTTCACAGACGGATCAAAAAAGAAGGATGGGGCAGGATGTGGAATATACTCCAGAAGTCTGCAAATCCAATATAAGTGGGCTATGGATGGAAGCACAGTGTAGTGGCAACAAAGTAGCCAAGAAGGCAGAAAGCCTAAGTATCTTTGGACCAGGCCCGGCGATGGCGATAGTACAAGTAATTAAAGAGGACACCCACAATGAATTCAAGAAGCTGTGGGACGAAACAAACAGCTGTCAGCTTGCTAGGGAACTACTAAAATATCCCAACAAGAGATTGTGAACAAGAAGATAAGACGGTTCAACATGTACTCTGTGACTGTTCTGCAGTCTCATCAATCAGAGAATTTATTTTGGGAGAACGTTAGCCTACTTTGACCGATGTAAGGGAGATGCCCCTAGGCAGCATCACCACCTATTTCGTAAGACTAGGTTGGTTGGAGGCCTAGGGTCTGCCTACAGGGAGGATGTACAAGGAGCCAAATGGGGCCTAAGTGCTGTGGTTCAATAATTTTTATTGACCACCCTCCCAACCAATTCCATATTGGCATTGCTATTTTGATACAAAAAAATGTAAGAAACAATTTAACAAATAGTAATAGTAATATAGATATGAACATGCACATAGAACTAGAAATTCACTAATATTTTCTACGTTAGGTCACTAATTACATGCCAGATATTCCTTCATATTTGGAGCTTCTTTTATATCATTGGGCAGAGCATTGAAAAGACGAAGTCCTTCGTGATATGTGAATTGTTTTATTTAAATTTATAACATCATTATTCAGAGTTTCCCCAAATTAATTTAGGAACTCATTGTCATTACTGTTTGAAGAACGATATATAGAAATACAAATAATGGATTCTCTATTGACCTTAACTTTAAAGTTATGGACTAATAATAACTTTGTCAAGTTCTGTAATATTAACTCCATGTTTAACGTATATCAACGTTCCGCCTGTGTGTCTACTACTGGAATAGGATGCCACAAATTGACACGAAAGTCATGAATGTTAAGTAAAAAACTTTATTATTTCAAATTCAGTACAATTTTCATTTCATGACATTTTCTAAAAATGGCCATTATCATTCATATTCCTATTCCTGCTCAATTCTTTATTTATTATTTTTGCTTTGCACTATCCTGACCAAAAAATCTTTTATAAATTTAAGTTTCTGAATGTTAGGATAATTTTTTGCAATAATCCATTACGTACAGGAAATTCATGAAAAATTTTGCAGTCAGTTAGTTGGATTTGTTTTCTCGTTGTTCTTAACAATTATGTATTTGAATCAAATTTATCTAAAACTGTCTTCATCATTTACATGTCAATATATACACATACAGTCTTGAATTAATTTATTACAGAAAATTAAGTTCTTTTCAATAGGAAAAAAGTAAATAGCTAGTAAACTTATCAAATCAAAATCAAATTCCACCCTCCAATTACATTTTTAAAGGATATTTTCCAAAAGTAATTACACTTCGCATTCAAGATTTCCAAGTTGATTTCCAGCAATAGCGATTCACGCATTGATTCCGCACAAAACCCTATTGAATTCGTCCGGAAAACCACACTCGAACAGCACTGACATAGACGTCATTAATTTAACGCGTAAATTCTAAAATAAACCATTTAACACGGAAATTCGCATTTACGAATCCGCAAAAACCCCTTTCATGCACATAAGCCTTAATTGGGGGAGAAATGGGCGGATACGTGTAGGGTTGCTAGATATTCGATATCAATTCGAAACGTCTCACTTCTGAGAACAAGACAATGATGTAAGGTCCATTCCGCGTGACCTAGGTCAGTGAATGGCAGTGTTTCTGCAATGTCCTACCTAAGATTCAAATTGGGTCCTGTTCAAAGTGGAAACTTATTTTCAAATACTAACATTTTTATAAGAAAAATTAGAAATTTTGCGGTTAATTAGGAATATAAACTAAAACTTTCCAGAATTCTAGTTTTTATTTGCATTATTGAAAAGGCATGTCCTGCTATATTTTATATTGAATACAATTGAATAAATTTGTTTCCCAACAATTACAACTTAACAATTACACATTGCACAATATAAATATTGGTGAATGAGTATAGCCAATTTAAAACAAATGTATACATATTAATTGTACGAAAACGTAAATTAATTAATATTTAATTTGCTAACTTAATATAAACGTGAACACAATAATTACACTATTATATAAAATTAAATTTCATTAAGCATTTATTAACTGCATTATAACAAATTTGCACTATTTGAAAAATCTTCACTAAAATATTTATTCAAATTATAAAATGAGGATATTTAAAAGCAAAGCTTTTAATTTCCGTTTAGAATAAAATAAGTTTCTACAGTGAGTTATATACGACGGAAGATGATTAAATATACATGGTGCCATGTAAATAATGGATAATCCTGAAAATGATAATAGGCTAGGCTAAAACCTATCAGGATATCACAGCTTGGCCTTTTTGAAAACTTTTTGGTTTCGAGATATGGGCACTTTTTGACATTGACAATTTCTACTCTAGGATGTTTTTTAGGGAGTATTCTAGAACAGTTGTGCTAGCAAACGAGTATAGGAGTTTTTGGATAACGCCGACGGTATTCTGAAAAAAAATGTTTTTCTTAAATTTCTGTTCCACCAAGATTCCGTCTGCTGACTTTGACCTTTGATGATGTAAAGAAAAGTGCCAAGCGATACTTGCCACTTATCCTAAAAACTTATTATTAAATTTTAAAATAGTATAAAAATTCTGAGTTGTCCTGTTACAAAAAAAGATACAGTTGTTTAAATGGTGGATGAGTCAAATATATCAGTCGAAATTTTTAACAAGTAAGCCTCGTTTTTAATAGTACTGCTTGGTCAAATTCTGAGGGAAGAGGACGAAGAAAGATCTAAATAAAATGAAAAGTTGTTTCCACTGCATTCATTAAACATTATTAAAATGAAATATTCAAACAACTTATAATAAATTTTCGAATTGCCTTCATCCAGCCCTGATGTAGGTTCTGCACCTTTTAATAAAATAACGTTTTAAATTGTGTGAATATTCGGATCGGCTGATTTTTTCAACGGTTACTCCGATGCGCTCGTGCAATTAATTCAAGGATTAAACAGGTTGGATGTACACTCAGTAAAAAAAATCTAAATAATTTAGGTCTGGTGGCCTGGGTGGCCACAAAACTGGAGATAAGCGACCGATCCATCTTCTCGGATATTTCAAAATTTTGGCATGCTGTCACCTCTAGTCCATAATGTGCAGGGCATCCGTCTTTCTGTAGCCACATTGTCCGCCTGAGGGATAAAGGTTGTCTTCTAGTAAGACCGGTAGGTCGTTTAGAAGAAATTCCAAATAATTGTCGGATGTTGGTGGCGATTTTAATGGGTCTATCACTTGACCATTTAGAATGCCTGTCCACAAATTTACTTTCAATTTGTATTGTGACCGATCTTTCCTCATCAAGTGGGGATTTTCCAACTGCCAGCTATGCAGATTATGTAAATTTACAAAGCCATCTCTTCTGTACGATGATTCGTCAGACCACAAAATTTTATTTAAAATAATATGGATCCTTGTAGGTACAAAAGGTAGGTTTTTCTTACCTACAAGCCGACCATTGACCGTATTAGACAAGTGGAAATTTCCTAACTTTAAAAAATGGAAAAAATACCAATGGTTTAAAAGTTAATTTTTTACCCTGAATACTTTAGAACATAAAAATTAAACTTAGATTGAAGTTTAAGGTAATAAACAAGCTTTTTAAAAGTTACCATTTTTTTTTTTGTTTTTAATGGGTACAAATTTTCTTTATTATGTACGCGCTTGAAATATTGAGCGAACTATAAACATTTCTCATGCTAAGGAAAAAAAAAATTATCTAAAAAACTTTTATAGTATTTTTATGTAAAATTTTCCGCTCTTTCACGTGGTGCTATCCGTTTTTTATTATTATTATTTGTCGAGATATTAGCAAAAAACTGAATTTTTCCATTTCAGAGGGTTGTTTTAAGAGTTCGCGGGGGTAGATTTTGGTAAACTTTTTTGAGCCACTTTCTACTAGCAAAAAACTAGTCTTTCATGAAAAAATTAGCGAGGTAACAATTAATTCTAACTTTTAGTCTCTGACAACTGGGCTATTTGGTAAGACAACTAGAATACTCACAAAAAACCGAATGAAAAATATCTTAGTTTGTGGCATGCAAAATACTATCCTAGAGTAGAAATTGTCAAAATTTCAAAAAAGTGGTCATAGCTCTAAAACCGTAGGATTTTCAATAAGGCCAAGTTATGATATTCTGATAGGTTTTGGTCTAGCCTATTACCATTTTCAGGATTGTCCATTATTACCTGGACACCCTGTGTATGCTGTATTCAAGATTCCTTACGGAAAAAATATGTAGAACATTAAATAATGATATTATTCAAATTACACAAAAAAAGTGAAAACACAAACAAATTTCTTTTTACCAAAGTGAAAGCTAAGACACCACAAAAATTGGAATCGGGCATTGTGTATAAAATACACACAATAAAAAGATATAGGTCAAACGCGTAGATATTTAAAAACAAGGATAAAAGAACATAAAAATGATGAACAGAATATACATAACCCTATTAAGAAAAAAACTAATCCTACGGTAGAACATAGCCTGTACAATCTTCACCAGTTTGATTTTAATAAAACAGAAATTATAGGTAGACAACAAATTAAAAAAAAAAGATTGTTAAATGAAATGATATCTATAAAAAAAATACAACAATTCCGTGAATAAAAATTCGGACGTGGAGAATCTAAACTCAAGTTAATTTAAAAATAAAAATAACCTAATGTTATTGTTTTTTCATAATCCATAGTTTCTTGAGTTGTTTTTCTAACGTTTTATCGTTGCAAGAAACATCATGCCGATATTAACTAACTAAAGCGTAGTTAGTTAATATCGGCATGATCATTCTGAATTTCACCATTTAAGAGTTGGTCGGAGTGTATTAGTCATCCATGCTTCCAATTTTAATTGTAAATTAATTCACGTCAATAAAATGACGCAGCTGAATGTACGGTGTGCTTGGAAGGCGAGAGATAGAGATGTAGTAGAATATGACGTTGGACAAATTTATTATACCTAATCTTTAAATTTCTCTGTGCATTTGAGGACATTAGGGCTAATTTTATTCTAGTTCTACAAACGGGAAAATGTTTATTTTAATGATACCTATGCGGGACGATAAAAATTATTTTTGCAAATCGATAATAGAAGAAAAGAAAATTATATTTTTATATATACTTTTTTTTCTCTCATCGTCCCACATTGTAATATGTTTTTAATGTCTTTTAGTGAAAGCAGTTTTTTAAAATAATGATTTATATGAGAGTAATTTGCACCGTCTTTCCGGCTTATATCCGGAGCGCTCTTAATACTGTACTGTTATCCGTAAGTTTGTTTTGTTGTACCTAAATGTCTGTTTGCAAATTTATTTATTTAACCTTAACACGGAAAACCTTCCTGAATGTGAGTAGCTTATATTATTATTATATATAAGTAGGTTTTTTTAAATCATTATAATCAGTTATTAACTGTTTTAATCATTTTTCGTTTAAAATTTCAATACTAAATGTAAGTTTGTATACTATAATTTTAATCAAATTTTAGTACATTTTAAAGTTTTTGATAGACTTTTAATGTAAAGATCATAAGTTATATTAATTATGTACTATTTATTGTATTCGCAGAGTCCTGAGGATGATTTAATAATAAATCGAAACGTCGACAATTATCAGAAATTGGTTTCCATAATTTATTGGCCTATTCCCGTTAACACAACCCCTAGTTAAAAAGATTGTCGATGACTTTTGAACATGAAAAATTAAAGAATTATATTTAAAAACCGACCTACTGAGCGATTTTTTTTAAACTCGTAATTCCACCATACTACTGACTAGACTACTGATTGTTGACTCCCTGTACATTTCAAAATTTATAAAAGTCAACTTACATCTCAGTAAAAAAGGCCCTTTGCGTTTATGAGCAGAATTCCACTGAGATTAAGATTTATCTCACACTCGCTTTTACAAATTCAACAACATATTTCAAGGTCTGTTTTCCACCTTTCGTTTACACGAAATAGCCCAAGAAGCAGTATATTAAATTGGGCAATATGTGATCCGCTTACCCCCATTTGTACAGTTTAACGACACCCTTATTCGGCTACTTTCTGTCCTACACAGAAGAAGGGCGGGCGTAAAAGGTATAGAAAATTAAATTAGAAACTTTCTTAACGAGATAAGTTTTTTAACGTAATATGCCAATGGCGAAGTGTTTGCGGTAATTATGTCGCAAAACGTATACTTAACGCTAAATCAATACTTGACTGAGGGTAATGCGATTTTCCTTGGACGGGGTAAAGTTAATAAATTCCATCAATCTAAAAAATAATCACTTTGACTTCCTTATTAGTATTTTAAAAGCGTGCACCTAAAGAATAATTTATGTTTTGATGCCAGTAAGTAATAAAAATGTACTTAATTCCAATTTTAATTTCCTTCTTTCAGTCAAATTGTAATATTGCAATTGTGCTGCACATCAAATCATTTGCCTGGACGCGAGTTTATTGCAATAATATGGGCCTTTGGTAATAAAACAGCTGGAATTACTTTATACTTTATGTAATCTGTCGGTACAGACTGCCTTTCCTTCCACATTGACAGCGAAACACGCGTTAGAAAAGCACTTGTCAAAATTATTAGATGAATGTGTGACGTTGAAACAATTTAATTGGCAATGTTTTATTTTCCTTACTCTTATAATAATAATAATAATAATAATAAAAGGTCTTTATTTCCCAATTTACAGTTCATATTTAGAATACAAGAAAAATATATATAATTTTTAAATAGGTTGGGAAAACGCCGAAGATCAGATGGCTGTCCACAGACAGCCCCTGTTTTTAATCTTAAGCGTAAACAAGAAACATTATTAATAGCACAAGCTACATTACTATAATAAAATAATAATAAATAAATAATAGTATTCAATTTGATTTAATTTAGATGCAGTAGATGGTGCAGTAGATAAATACAATTACCTTGACTCAGATGACGCGTTTTGAAGATTTAAGAGATGATTTTTAAATTTATTTTTGAATATAGATGCTGGCAAACTTTTCATTGAAGATGGTACAGAATTATAAATTTTAGTGATTTGGTATGAGTACGAACGTTTAAATAATTCAGTACGGTGAAGGGGAGGAGTAAGTGTACCTTTAAAACGAATATTGATATTATGTACATCTGTTCGGTAAGAAATCTTTTTATTTAGATATTTGGGAATTTTGTTAATTACAATTTTGTGAAACAAACAAGCAGAGTGCAGTAGGCGTCTCCTAGACATATTAAGCCATCCTATCTCTGGCAGTTTATGTGATATATTCTGTCTACGTCTTATACCAAAGATTAATCTCAAGCAAGAATTTTGTACAACTTGTATTCTACGATCGTCTTCCGCATCTATACACGGACCATACACTACGTCTGCAAAATTAAATCTAGATAAAACCAATGACTCACATAAAATTGTTTTTGTTTTTTGGCTAAGGTAATGTCTATTGTTGTAAATCATTTTTAAATTCATATAAGCTAGTCTAATACAGTTATTTACATGAGCCTTAAATCTTAGAGAGCTATCAAAAATTAATCCTAAATTTTTTGCCTTTTCAGTGGGTGTTATATTGTGTCCTTCTACATTTATTTGTATTCTTTGTAATACCTCGGATCTAATATTTGACTGTCCGAATACAAGAACTGAAGACTTGGTGGCATTAATATTTAATGAGTGTGTCTTAGATATTTTAAGCAGAGATCCAATATCTTGATTAATTTGATTCGTTGCGTGTATACACTGACTTGCGTCAAAGGAGAGGTACAGTTGAGTGTCATCAGCATACAAGTGCATTCGGCAGTGTGTAACAGTTTTTTGGAAATCTGCTGTATATAATGTATATAACAAAGGACCCAATATTGATCCCTGCGGGACACCAGATAACACATCAAGAGGTTCAGACACAATATCATTAATTTTCACTCTTTGGGTTCTCCCTGTCAAATAACTATGAAAAAATTTAAGAGCTTCGCTACTTACACCAATAAATTTGAGAATAGCTAAGAGTATTTTATGATCTATAGTGTCAAAGGCCTTTGAAAAGTCAAGGAGAACCAATACTGTAGCTTTTTTCTCATCTATCCCTCTTAATATATCGTCTGTAATATTCAGCAGGGCCGTTTCACAACTGTGTGATGGGCGAAATCCTGATTGTATATCAGGTAACAAATTAAATTTTGTCACATGCTCACGGAGCTGCGACTCTACCTCTCTTTCTAACACTTTTGATAATGTTGGTAAAATACTTATAGGACGCAGGTCCTTATATTCAATGGGATTATTATTTTTGGGAATTGGTAATATAAGGGCTTGCTTCCAGGCATCTGGGAATATATTATTTTCTAAACAAAAGTTTATTATATGAGTTATGAATGGCAGAATATGAGGGCAACACATTAGTAAAAAATTTATATTAAGTCCATCGTGACCTTGAGCATTGGTTTTGATTCCATATAGAATTTTTTGCACCTTAAATTCGGAAACAGGTCGGAGTTTAAACGACTCTAAATTTGGATTTACATTGGTATTATAATAATTAATAGTATTTTGATCTGTAGGAGTGCGCGGGATACTATTAGCATAGTAGTCGTTAAGGTTATCGACATTTTTTAAATGATTAGGTATTGAATTCTTTCCTCTTTTGTTAATATTTAGCAATTCTAAGTCCCTCCATACCTTATTAGTACCATTTACTCTCAACCTGTCATCAAAATAAGCTTTTTGTTCCCTTCTACATGAAAGTGTTGTATAATTTTTTAGTTCTCTGTAGTAATTATAATGAGCCTCATTTTTAGTTCGGCGCCACCTGTTGCGTGCTTTGTTTCTAAGAGATATAAGTAAACGTATATTATCAGTCATCCATGGGGAAAATTTCTTAGTAATTTTTATAGTTTTAAAAGGCGCATGGAAATTTAAAAGGTTTAAAATATTTTCATTTAAGAACTCTAATTTGTCATTTACGTTATTCATATCATAGATAGATAAAATTAATTAAAATAAGATCAGCGTAAAATTGTTCTTGATTAAAATTTCTAAAGTTTCTAATTGTTTTAAAAATAGGTATATTGGATATACTTTTAATGTTTAGTGCACAACAGGTTAATTCATGATCAGATAAATGGTCGAGAGGAATTACATTTACACTTTCTACAATATCCTCATTATTGGTAGTTATTATGAGATCAATAAGCGTTGTAGAATTAAGAGTAAGGCGAGTCGGAGAATGGACAATTTGATCCAAATTAAATGCTTCCATCTATATTAAAATCGCCGAGACAGAATATTTCGTCATATTGCGGCAGTAAAATTGAAAATTGTTGTTCTAATATATTTAAAAATTCACTATATGAGAGATCTGGTTGTCTGTTCACGACTCCCACTGCACAGTACCGCTTATTTATTTTGATCTTTACCCACAGTTGTTCAATATTATTTGCACTATCAATGAGAGAGAAGGAGAATGATTCTTTAATGTACATACTTACTCCGCCCCCTCTACCAAACCTACGGTCCCACCTTACTAATTTGTATCCATTTATTAGAATAAGTTCGTCATTTATAGCGGGACTAATCCAAGTTTCTGTCAAACACAGGACAGAATAGTTAGCCAATGAAATATGTTCTCTTAATTGATTGAATTTTGGTAAAAGTGATCTGATATTGAGCTGAGCCAAGGTTACTGATCCATTCATATTACTAGCTACAACATAAAGATATTCCTATTTAATAAATACCAGAATAATATAAATGCAAATAAAAGAAAATTGATTTCACTTTTTTATTAGTACTAAGAAATGTCAATTTTAAAGAAAGTAGATTATAGTAAACCCAGCACCTAAAAGAAATACAATAAATGTTTGATTTTATAAAGTTATAAGAAGTTACAGTAGAGTACAGAAGAAACTATGTAGATAAGAAAATGTTTATCTCCACAAATTAGAAAAAAGAGAGTGAAAAGTAAGAACTAAATATTAAACATAATAAAGCTAACGTATTGTTCAATTATTTACAATAATACTGTCATAATCATTAACAGTGGATACAAAATGTTTTTTATTCTTCAAAATGAAAGCTATCCTGCCATCCTTGGTCCAGCACTCTTTTTTGAATTTTTCCCTAATTTCCTTATAAAGTTCATAACGCTGCGGCGTTAATAGTTCACTAATGGAATAGCCAGTTCCTTTAAATTCTTTTTTATTAATGAATATATTGTGACGTTTCCAGACATGAACAAATTCGAGTACTACAGGCCTTGTTTTTGTTTCATTTCTTGCTCCATAGCGATAACAATCCGATATATCATGTTTTTTTAGCAGCATATCCTGGTTCTCATTTAATTTTAACTTAGTGTTTAAAATATTCATTACTATAGAAAACAAATCTTCTTTTTCAGTTTCCTTAACACCATAGAGTAATAATTTATTTTTATTTGACTTTTGAGCATATGCATGCATCTATTTGTAAAGAAACTTCACTAACCTGCTGTTTAATTTGCGCCAAAAGCTCTTTTACTGCAGTTTCAAACTTCAAAAATTTTTGCATTAATAGGTCTAATTTTGTTTCATTTTCCGGGGTTATATCTTCCTTACGTATTCCAGATAATTCACCTTTAAAACTACCAAGCTGTGCTGCAAAATTCTCTTCTAATTCCAGTAACCGGGTGGTAATATCACTATCACTAGTTGCCTTTTTATTTACAACGTTTGGTTTTCCCCTCGTTTTTACTTTTGAAGACATTTTGTACGCAATTGATAATTACTAATCTTTTAAATGACAGTATAAGAACTTTATTATGTTAATTTGGTATAATTTGTAGGAGACTCACACTTTCGTGCCTACTCTCGTGCCGCCATGTTGAATATATGTATGGATGGATTCCATTCCAATACTTTTGAGACAATTGATGTGGATTCATCGTCCTTGTGAGTTCGGTCACACATGAAAAACGGCATATTTGTCCCAATATCGGAATAATTCTTTCAACAAGTAACTTTCGGAAGCCCTAAACACGTTGAACGTTAAACAGAAACAATATTATGAAGTGCCTGATTATTTATCTAATGTGCATAAGGTAAATAGTTTGTGTCAGTTTTCAACCAATCTAATAATAATTGCATAATTGTGTAAATACTTATTGCGTCGTCGGTACTGGAATCTTTCAAACAGCCAAATTGCAAGGAAGACAACAAATTTTTTAAACATAATCTTTTTAGTCGCAAACTCCTCTATAAAATCCTTATTTTGCTATATTTTACTATAAGGAACGTAACCAGACTGCAACACTGCAACCAACAGCTACTCTCCGGGCTATGTGCCCCGCCGAGAGCTGAATTAAAGCCTGGCGCACTAAGTGTAATAATTGCATATTACCATCAAGACGCTAATGCTTCGATTGCAACAAACACCAGCCGAAAGACTGATCCTACTTAAAGGAGCTCTCGTGCCAGTCGTCACACACCACTTGCTGACTGCAGTTTCGAGCTGTTGGCTCTCGTCAGTGCAAGGTAGGCATATGACGACCGGCACAAGGATCCTTTGACTATTTGGTACATCCCGGTATTTTTACAATAGCGACATGTAAAATAGTCAGCAGGCGCCATCTAGCGGTCCAGTGTCTGTTGCAATCGAAAAATAAATAGCCTGACTGGGCTTAGCAGAGTTCATAGTCTTTCGGCTAGTGTTTGTTGCAATCGAAGCATTAATGTTTTGAAGGTAATATGCAATTATTACACACCACTTGCTGACTGCAGTTTGAGCTGTTGGCTCTCGTCAGTGCAAGGTAGGCATATGACGACCGGCACGAGGATCACTTAACTATTCTATTTAGTACATTTCGGTATCTTTGAGATAGCGACATGTAAAATAGTCAGCAGGTGCCATCTAGCGGTCCAGTGTCTGTTGCAATCGAAAAATAAATAGCATGACTGGACTTAGCATAGTTCAAATGTGCTTTTAGAGGGCGGAATATTAAAACATAATATTTTTAGTCGCAAACACCTCTATAAAATCCTTATTTTACTATAAGGAACGTAACCAGACTGTAACCAAGAGCTACTCTCCGGGCTACGTGCCCCGCCGAGCGCTAAGTTACAAGTCACAAGCCTGGCGCGTTAAGTGTAATAATTGCATATTACCATCAAAACGCTAACGCTTCGATTACAACAAACACCAGCCGAAAAACTGATCCTACTATCGAAGCATTAGCGTTTTGATGATAATATGCAATTATTACACTTCACGCGCCAATATATATATTAATATTAACATTAACATTAATATTAATATAAGTTTTATTAGTTTATCGTTTTTTTTTGTATGTATATATCCTCAATACATTTTTTTTATTTCCCTTCGTTTCATTTTATTATTTACCAAATTGATTTATTGTTACCGTTAGTCTGATGTAATTTTTCTTTATAATAATCATTTTTACATTGCCTGTTTCGAATGCTTAATCTATTCCTGTACGGCCTATATTTATTTTATAGAGTATAATTACCCGGATTTTGTTTTACTTTCTTTGTTAATTTGCCACGTTCCCTTATGGATTTGATTAACCTCGTAGTAATCCACGGTTTAATTTTTTATTTCGTTTACTGACTATATCCTATTTTATTTTAGCTTTATTTTCTGCTTCTTTAAAAATCCTTATGAAGACTGAGTACGAGTAAGCATCATTTGCATCATTTTGTTCTCAAATTATGTCCCAGTTTGCATTTTTTAACTGCTCTAAGAATATCTCTTTAGTAAAATCTAATTTCATGTAGGTTTTCGGCTCTTGAGACTTATCTATGTTATTTGTCGATTTTACTATAAGTAATGTTGAAAGAAATGCCTGGCTTAGGCATCATTTAGTTTTCCAGTAATCTTTAACCATATTTTACATTATAGTTAGCTACTTCTTAGATGTGAGATATTTTTTTGAAAATTGGAAATTATCTATAATAAAACTTTTACGGAAAATAACTGAACCACTAGAACTTTCAGATTTATCATCATGGCTCCAAAGTTATCAAAATATTTTAAAAAAATTCAAATTCAAGTTTCTGATTGTCAGTTTCCGATATAAATTCATTCCAAAATTACAATTTGATAATAATGCGTCGCTCCCAAAAGAAGATTATAATTGAGGATGATATTCAGTAACGCCCAGTAGATTCGCACAGAATTCTATGATGGAAAATATCTTCTTCAGCGCCCCAAAAACATATAAATCACAAAATTTGGGGACCCATCAACGTCATGGAAACAAGCGAATTAATCGCGAAAAGTGCTAAAGTGCATTGAAGAAGTAACGTATAAAGCGAGAATTGTGTTAGGTGAAAATCTTCAGAACATGGTTTTAAAGAGTCCAACGTATTTCAATTGCATTGTTAATTACGTCACAATCCTTAAAAATAATCCTGGCAGGAAATATTCACTTGACACAAGTCGGTTACAAAACAAAAGAGTTACGAACACAAGCGACTGACGCACTCGAAAGGTCCAATTTACGTCATCTCAAAAAAAATGTGCAAGAAAACGAGCATTCCTTTCGTAAGAACTTTTATGCCAACCCTCGATCTATAATTGTATACTAATTATACGGAGTAAAGGGTAGTGACATTTAAAGGGCTGAAGGTACCCCTGAAACAAATAATTTCTAAGCCGTTGCAAAAGGATACACGTCATTTAGTAACCTTGAAAGAAAACATTTTGCCTAAATCAGCTTTTAATGGGCATACTCTGAATTTACATTCCACTGATTGATGGGGGAGTGTTACAGAGCACAAAAGCAATTGATGGTGATTTTTTAAATGTCTGCCGTTTGTCGTATAGGTTTTACCTAAATAAATCTTCGTGAAGTTGATACGCAAAGGGGTTTCCCAATTCTGATATTTATTCCTTTACAACAAAATGAAAATAAGTTTCTATAAAAAGCGTCTGGGAAGAGAATTTTTTTATAGAATCTGAAGTACAGTTTCGGAAAGTCGGAAAGTTTAAATGAAAGTAGGTTAGCAACATTTAATTAAAAAATTGTTTAAAAAATATACAGGCCGTCCCAGCTCTATTTAGACAAGCATTATTTCGGAAACGATTAAACATAGAAAGAAATGTTTAATAGAAAAGTTATTCTGTTTAAAAAAATGCATTTAACCCTTTTATTTTCAAACGTACCAGGTGCCTCAAAAAGAGGACAGTTTATGCAACTTTACTTTTTCAAATGCAATACCCTGTATATTTTTACATTTTTGGATTTTCCTTTTATTTCCGAACAAATTTTATTAACCCTGTTATACCTATCATTAACCGTTTACAATATATCAACAATTTAATCTTGATTCAGTCATGTTCCATATTCTTAAAGTAATAAGGCAGGCCTTGATTACATACAAAAAACAACAATTATTTACTGTCATTCTGTGGCAGTTTCACTGAGAGTTGTTCATTTTAAGACTATTTCATTTTCAAATCAGTAAAGGCAGTCAATGTTTACATCTAATGAATATGTTGATATGTTACCTATTTATGGCGACCGTGGAAAAGAGTCACGAGCCACAGAAAAAAAGCATAGAGAAAGATTTTCTAATAGACGTATACCATCTCGTCAGACATTTAGAAATGTGGAAAGAAAAATGCGTACTAGTTCCTTTCCAAGCCCCAGAGGAGTTCAGCATCCACGTCCAGCAAGACAGGAACAAAATGTCATTAATATTCTTGCGCTTATAGTAATCAATCCACATTCCTCTGTTCGCAGTATTGAGGAAGAAATTATTATAAGTAAATATTCAGTGCACAGAATTCTATTAGATAATGGACACCATCCTTGCAAAATCTGCTTAGTTCAAGATTTACTAATGATTACAATAGACGTATGGAATTCATTGCCAACTTTATGGTACAGTTACAAGATGATCCTCTATTTGTCAATAAAAATGTGTGGAATAATGAATCATTTCACAATAATGATACGGTTAATCGACATAACAGTCATTATTGGTCGGTGGAAAATCCTCGCTGGGTAAGAGAAACCCATTATCAAACTATTTTTTGGGGAATTAAAGTTTGATGCGGCTTATTTAATGGGCGATTAATTGGACCATACTTTTATGAAGGTATCCTGAATAGTAACAGATATTTAAGGTTTTTAAGAAATATTATTCCTGGTCTTGTGAAAGAAATTTCAATAAATGAACACCTCACTATGTGGTGGCAGCAAGACGGAACACCATCGCATAATTCAAACCTTGTAACACGCGATATTTGGAGAGAACTGAGTTGGTAAGCAGGAACCTGTTAAATGGCCTACACAGTCACCTGATATGAGTCCCCTAGATTTTTTCTTATGGAGTCATTTAAAACTAGTTGTATAACCAAATAATCTTAATGGTTTAAAATATAGGATAACTCATGCTTGCCGCCAAATAACTCCGGATATCATAATGAGTTCTTGTTAACGACAAAAAAAATTTGTTGAGACGTTTCGTTCTTGTATTCACACTAAATCATATTTCAATTTTTTTACTTCTTTTCATAATAGTGTGGTGGTGATATTGCGGGTGATAGTGGGGCTCACTATGTGGTGGCAGCAAGACGGAACACCATCGCATAATTCAAACCTTGTAACACGCGATATTTGGAGAGAACTGAGTTGGTAAGCAGGAACCTGTTAAATGGCCTACACAGTCACCTGATATGAGTCCCCTAGATTTTTTCTTATGGAGTCATTTAAAACTAGTTGTATAACCAAATAATCTTAATGGTTTAAAATATAGGATAACTCATGCTTGCCGCCAAATAACTCCGGATATCATAATGAGTTCTTGTTAACGACAAAAAAAATTTGTTGAGACGTTTCGTTCTTGTATACACACTAAATCATATTTCAATTTTTTTACTTCTTTTCATAATAGTGTGGTGGTGATATTGCGGGTGATAGTGGGGGTGGTATTACGGGTGATAGTGGGGGTGGCTGATGCCAAAAAAATTTTAAGACCTTGACTTTTCGTACATGCCCTAAATTGCAATTTTATGGACTCTTACCTGCTTGCTTTGCCTGTTTATCCTTATTTACCCCATTTACCCCGAAATCCTTCAACGGAATTAGATCAAAATATAATCTAGTTCCAGATCTCATTATAATACATAAGTGTACCAAATTTCAAGTCAATATCATAAACGGTTCCAGAGTAAACGTGCGCACAAAAAAAAAGTTATACACCGACAGACACACAGACCGACAAAATTTTTTTTTGCTTAAATTTAAAATCTCGACGTTCATGACATTTTAAGCCTATTTCAACAAAAAAATATATATATTTTGCGTTATTATACTTCCACTGGACGTCGAATTAATTAACAAAGGACTCTCCAGAATTCCAAGACGCCAGGATTAACAAAAGACTGAAGGATTCTCATTTGGCATGCCGCTGAAAATATTGAAAAGGAATAAAGTTAATAAACGGTGAAAAGATTTTTGCGGAGCGCATCACAACAAAGAAATTATTAACAACAGCACATTATTGAAAATATTGCAAATGGATAAATTTGATGAATTTTTCAAAAATATATATACGAGGAGCATCACAACGAAGGAAAATATTTACAAAAAGCTTCGGAAGAATATTATATCTAGCATGAAGATCTGATATCTTTTTTGAACTGTGCGTGAATTATATGGAAACATTGGATAAAAGATGAGAGGTACTTATAAATATAGATAAATATAATATAGAAAAATGGGCAGATAGCATAACTGAAATCATGTTGCAGTTGGCGGAATAAAGTCATGTTGCATGTCGAAAAAGAGTTACATATAAAATATATTGAAATAAAGAATAAGAATAGATTAATGGTTCAGGAGAGTTCGGAGTAATTCAAGAAATTTATGATCGAATGCCATAATACATATCTGTAAAAGTTGTTTATTCTTAGTGCTTTACTAGTGTCAGAAGTTTTCCCTCCCAATAAAGATGGATCCCCTTATGGACCATAGCCTCATTGAGGAAACTGGTAAACTGCTCGATGATGTTATGACCTGCTGAACAAGTTGAGGGTGTGGAAGTGTCCAATGTATTATCCCAGATTGGAACTGCTTTGGAGGAAAAGAGAACTCTCCTTCAATTTTCTTAAAAAACAAGTAAACGCTGGTTGGAATATCAGAGAATAATCAACGTTGAGCAACAGCGGATAGAAGCGGCTCAAATCATTATACCTGTACTTACAGAAAATGTTTGCACTGACGAGAGCCAACAGCTCGAAACTGCAGTCTGCAAGTGGTGTGTGACGACTGGCAAGGGAGCTCCTTTAAGTAAGATCAGTCTTTCGGCTGGTGTTTGTTGCAATCGAAGCATTAGCGTTTTGATGGTAATATGTAATTATTACACTTAACGCGCCAGGCTTGTAACTTGTAATTCAGCGCTCGGCGGGGCACATAGCCCGGAGAGTAGCTGTTGGTTGCAGTCTGGTTAGGTTCCTTATAGTAAAAGAAGGATTTATAGAGGAGTTTGCGACTAAAAATATTATGTTTAATATTCCGCCCTCTAAAAGCACATTTGAACTATGCTAAGCCAAGTCAGGCTATTTATTTTTCGATTGCAACAGACACTGGACCGCTGGATGGCGCCTGCTGGCTGTTTTACATGTCGCTATTATAAAAATACCGGGATGTACTATAGTCAAAGGATTCTCATGTCGGTCGTCGCATACCTACCTTGCACTGACGAGAGCCAACAGCTCGAAACTGCAGTCTGCAAGTGGTGTGTGACGACTGGCAAGGGAGCTCCTTTAAGTAAGATCAGTCTTTCGGCTGGTGTTTGTTGCAATCGAAGCATTAGCGTTTTGATGGTAATATGTAATTATTACACTTAACGCGCCAGGCTTGTAACTTGTAATTCAGCGCTCGGCGGGGCACATAGCCCGGAGAGTAGCTGTTGGTTGCAGTCTGGTTAGGTTCCTTATAGTAAAAGAAGGATTTATAGAGGAGTTTGCGACTAAAAATATTATGTTTAATCCGTCTAAACTGTTCATAAAAGTTCCTGAAAATAAATTTGTAGAATGGAGAAATTACGGGCCGAACTCGGATCGGACCTGATAATAGTAATAGTAGTAAAGTGAATACGACCAAAATTGAAACCGTATAAAAACTAAAAGCCGGCAAAAACAGACGGCATATCTTTATTGTTTTTCTTATGACAAGCATTTCTGTTTACCTCCGCAACAGATGCCGACTGTTTTTGCTGGCTTTTAGTTTTTATACGGTTTCAATTCTGGTCGTATTCACTATAATAGAAGTATCCTGAAAAGCGTTCACACACAAGGATGCAGATATACAGAAATATAGAGGACAACGTAGCTATTCTTCTATGCCCCCGTCTTCAACCTCTAACTTGATAATGCAGGAATACACCAGGGTTTCGGTATGATAACCAATGAACATCTCAAATAAATGAGGGAAAGCAGACAAACGCCAATTTCGCAGGGGGTAGACAAATTCCTACAAAATAGTGCGTGAAGTATTTGGGGTGAGACTCGACCAAAGTCTGACGTTCAACACCCACATCAACGAGACCATACGAACCGTCTACTCCATGTCCAGGCGTCTGTATCCGCTCTTGGCCAGGGGTAGCAGACTGAACAGAAATAACAAAAAGCTGTTGTACACGATGGTGGTCAGGCCGGCCATTACATACGCGGTGCCGGTGTGGTGCAGCATACTTCATGTGCTTGAACACAAATTTATGTGCCTCGTATTCAACTCTGGCAGGTACACCTTCCTCAGAGATCTATACGCACACTGCAACGACATAACCCCACTAACAGATTACGTCCAACAGATTTCGCAAAAATTCTGCTGCGTGGTAGTCCGCTAACAAGAGACATGACATGAATCAGACAGCATAATGCCCCATTTCGGATCAAATACAAATTACCGTACAGGCGTTGCCTATTTTCCGGCAACATATTTAGCCAAACTTCCCTCTACCCTAATCTTTCTCTATCCCACTCTCTCCTTTTTTCCCTAAATTCTTGACACGTGCAAGTCTTCCCTGTCCTCTCCTTCTTTTTGCCTATCTCCTTGCTTGTTTTGTTTTTGTCTCATTGCTTCTGTTTGTTTCTTGAAAATTCTTCCTCGAAATCTCCATTAAAAACCATAATATTTTAAATGCCATCTTTTATTTTGCTCTATTTTCCGCCGAGCCGGTGGCTTGTTCGCTGAACTCCATCCCGTATCAACTGCCAAAATCATTTCATAGTCTTATTACCGATTTTAATTTGCGCTTCCACAGAAGGAGCTTCAGTTTTTTGTCGCCTTTTTACTATGCCGACCCGTATCCTCCTCGTCCAACCATGCAATCCCCGCGATGCTGCGTATCCCGGAGGCATGACTGGCTCCGAGCGGATGCCGGAGAAGCAAATTTTATGTATATTTTAACTCTTAATAAATTTGTTTTGTAGGTGCGTCTTTACTATGTACATACTTCGGTATGCGATGTAAAGCAACGACAGGCGCAGTTAGTACTTGGATGGGTGACCATTCCAACGGAAACCGCGTTTTCGCCTCACACATCTTCCAGCGGCTTGTATATCAGTGTATGCGCGGAAGCTATACAACCTTAGGCGAGGGTTGTATAGGAGATATACCATCCTTCGGAGGGGATGTAAAGCCGTCGGTCCCTTGTCTATTAAATGTTAGGCAAGTAAAAGATCCCTACTTTTCTTAAGGGAAGAGGTTCGGCAAAATTCCTGGTTGGGGGTAGCTCGTCTACAGGCGTCGGTGTTAGGCCTCAGTAGCGGAAATAGGCCGACGTTAAACAAATGTATAAAAAAAAAAAAAAAAAATTGTTTTGAATTGAATTGAGACAAACGGGGAACAGCAATGACATTAAAAAGTAGTCGATCTTCATTCCATTCTAACTTAAATCTCTGCGATATTATCACAGGAAAAACGGTTGATCCTGGAGTAAATGTTGATGTTGATGAGCTACATTCAACTGGTACGAACATCGTTTTCAAAACGATAGGGAAATATATATTCAGATATTTTGCTAAAAGATCAAATAAAGTGAAAACCATAGCATTTGAGGCTGCTGTCGTGAAGCGTATCGAAGACGGTTCACAAACAAAAGCAGCACTTTTATTTCAGAGAATTATGACTGCTGCCACTGACAGCGATTAAATCTTGAGGATGTTATGTGGTACGAACTTTGTGCGTACGTTCCTGCATTACTCTAATCAAAAAATATGTTAAAGGAAGCCGACGAGTATCAGTATCATGCAATACTGACATATGCCAAAAGTTTACACATGGAAGGAGTTGAAGAAATTTACCCTATAAATCAGTATAGTTTGGATAGTAAACCTCTTTTACATTACACTTCATGGCCTAACGATGAAACGTATCAGACCATTGCAAACTTTTATATACATTTCATTCTGAAAATATATGGAGAAGCTATTATTGTTTTCGACGGTACTTATAAGTTATTCGGCAAGGGAGAACAATTCTCTGCTGTGCAGCAGAAGCATTGCTTTTCAGCATTTCATCGAATGTTAGTTGAAAAAGTAGCTAGAGCTAAATCATTTGTTATAGTCCACAAGGTACCATAGCTTTCACACATACCTTCACATAAGAATTTGGAATAACTTTTAAATTCTGTAATGGCCAGTTTCTGAAACGTAAAATAAAGTTATCTATTAATAAATGTCATAGTAACAATTGTTGTCACAATTGTAACTATGACAGTAAAGGAATAATTAACTCTATCTAACGTTTCAGAAACTGGCCATAAATGATTTTAATCTGAAACATTGTTACGCGTAATTAAAAGCATGTATCTGTCTAAAAAACATAAATCAGTTTATTTTTGATTTTAGTACGAAGCAGCCAATCCGCCATGTTGAGCTTCGTTTTCGGAGGAGTTCCCATGATCCGATTTTGTCGGATTTTGGATATTTTATTCAGCAATGACTGCTGAGCTAGAATCTCTTTGTTTCTGAAGCAAGTTTACCCAGCTCTAAATACAAACTGCCTAGACTATAACGCGCTTTCTACTTCAGAACGTAATATATTATTTATGAAATTAAATATTCATAACACATTACAATAAAAGTCACTCTAATGCTATTAGAAGGTACCTTTGTGGGCGGAAGGGTTGAATTCTAATCCAATATAATTCCGAATTGAATGGCATTTAATTTAATTAGAGATTCCTTACAAAATAACACCCACATTACGCTTCGTATTAACGTATTAACGGCTATTTTCCGTTTACGCTAGAACCATTCTTGGTAAAAAAAAAATAGATTAATTTCTTTATGCAACTGGTGTTGGGGGCGTTGGCTCTTTCACTATAGAGGAAACTTATTTGTCAATACCCGTATTATGATATAAAAAAACATAAACAGCTGCTTGAGATATTCGTAAACAGAATACAAGTGTTTACTTTAAATGCAACTGCAAATAATCATTATTATTCATGTCAATTTGTGATTTGTGGTGACACACTGATATCAGTAACATTACTCACCAATTAATAAACATGTAAACAGTAGCAAATTAATGAGAAGTTTAAAACCACAATAAAGAGAAATATTATATGGGTGAGCCAACTGATGACATCGATAGTGTACGTATCGCAATTTCTTATAAAAGGTGTCCCCGAAGATATAACAAAGAACCTTATCAAAATCCTAAATGCAGTCGTTACAATAAATGAAAGTACTATAGACTCAATTATTTAGGCTTCTCTTCGAAATTTCAAGAATTTTATCAACACTACACTAACAGAAAACACACTAAACCCATCTGGATAAGTATGACTTTCTACAGATAATGGTAATAAGGAGACCGAGCTGATGTAGGAAGAGAACGCATTGTTAAATTTTATATAATAACTGGTATTTTACTTATAATTATATATATATTTAGCACGATCTGTATAGCTTTTTGATTCAGTTTTTGTAAGTGAGACTGTTTCAACTATCAGAAATTTTCTTTGTATAACTGCTAAATTATTTCACATGGTCTTATGTATCTATTTTTGTGTCTTAGGAACTCAGTCATGTTTTTTAACATTAAATTAAATATCCCTTACAGCACTTCAGAACCAATTGTCTATGCCAAGCCTGAAAAACATTTACATTAATATATATTTCATTTTTACACTTTGTTTACTATGTACATGTAGTTATTTTCTTTACCTTTGAAACTTTCTCGTTCTCCTGTTATATAGTGTATCCTATATGATGCATTTACTGAATCCTCGCAAAATAGTTGTAAACGATTTACTATTTATTAGGGTTCTTAGGTTATATTCACTGTCAAGCTTGATGTAGATATTATAGATTTCCTTTATCGATTGCATTAATCTGCAATTCTGTAATTTGTAATGAAACCTAACTAAGAAACGAGGTTGTGTGCTTAAGTCGCCCATCAACAGATGGCAACACTTATACCATTTTACGTCTTTCAATTTTATTAGTGAAAGTAGATTGTTCAAGTTTGTATGGTACCGTACTTCAGATTGTAATAGAAAATAGTTTACCTTATCAATTAAAATCACGAAATGATCATTTACCTGCCGAATTTGATCTGATTCAGATGACAAATGTTGAACAGTGCGATCCTCAGTAATTTATATTACATTCACATCCAAGTTTAGTTGTGTTTAACACTACCAGGTACATTTTATGTATTAGTCATTTAAATTTCAATAATTTTCAATTATGTCCTTCAATAAGTAATTAAAATACTACATGTTACCACATGGTAATAAAATATTCTTATCAGTCTAATTTTTAGAAATTCATAGTTTGCAAATCAGGTTCTAAATTTAATTCTACATTTATTCTAAATTTATGTCTACGTTTGTTTTGAATTTACTTATAAATCTACATCTAATTTTATGTATTAAGCAGTCATATGTATTAATTACTTTTACGCATTAAGCAGATTTATTTAGCAGTATTTTAGCATTTGCGTTTAAGTTTACGTAATTTTGCATTTGCGTTTACGATTATTACTTTTTTTTCAATTTGCATGGTTGGAGAATACTTATCTGCTTTTGGTAAGGCGTTTAAGCCTTCGATTTTGTATCAGTTACAAGAAATAAATAGAGTAGCAACTATTCTACAATCTGTACACATAAGCTTCCTTTGAAAAACACCGTCTTGCAAGAATAAATTGCCAAAGATATCTAGATTGGATGCTCTACGAGACAATTGGGGCCTTTCCACCCTCAACTATACTTATTCTGGAAATCTAGGAAATTGGTATCATATTCCTTATTTTTTGTATTAAATTATTCTTTTTCGCTGATACAATTTTATTAACATAAAATCTCTCATATAATTATATTATATTTCAAATAGCTTCAAATTATAAAATTTATTTATTTGTGTAATATATTTTATCAATCATTTTATACATTTTTTTAAATTTCCCTTACCATTAATTTCGGTCTGGTCTATAGGAGACTACTTTTACGGGAGAAAGGGACAACTCAACTAATTATCGATTATAGATGGTGCCCAAACAATATCAATTTTTCATTGTCACCTTTTCTCGAATAAAACAAAAATTTGTCTTTTATGTCATGCGTTCAAAGAGGGTAAGTTTCACATATCTTACAAGTGCTTCGAATCCACGACTCTTTGCTCCGTCTAAAACCAGCTAGTCGTCCGCATATGTTGCCTCAATTATTTCCCAAAAATAAATAATCAAGGAAAGGAGGTAACAGCATTTCCAAGCAGTAGTATATCTCTGTCTTTATACGCCATTCATCTAGGTGGAATGGTTAGCAAAAAGTTGAAATCCATTACTCGTTGTAGATTTAGATAACTCCTTTAGATTTAGATAACCTCTTTCATGTATTTATAGCCAAGGAATTATATTCCCATGAGACAATCACAGAAAATTCACATGTCAATGTGAAAATGTCAATTTTGTGTGCCCCTCTCAGAGGCCCGAAGCACCCTTACCCTTAGGAGGGATTTCCAGTCCCATGTTTATATGAACTTTTTTAAATATTTAAGTAGTCACCCCTAGAAATGAATCACCGAATCCCCGAAACACCCTGTATAACAATGACCACAAAATGTAAAGTACATTCTTTTAATTTACTGAAATTTAACAACTTCTTGTAATATAAATAAAATGTCAACACGTTTGTGATTAATATTTATTATAGCGGTTAATACAGGAACCTTATATAAATTAAACAATGAGTTAGTAATTTACATTTCTCTTATTAAATTTTAATAGCAATTTTAACATCAAATTATGTATTTTCCTACAGAAAAAAGAAGTTATCAAAATCGTTAAGTAACTTCATAGCTCTGTCATAAGGTTACTTAACGATGGCCTTTGTAATTGAAAATTATCCAAGATCCAATAACATTCAGGAACGTCCAAACAAAATTTGAAATATAATATTTTTTACATCAGTATTCAGTGTCATATTTAAAATATTAGAGTTAGAGGTTCCAGGTTCTTCCATGTCTTAACGAAAACTGATCCACATTTGTTAAATTCAAATGAATTTTTGTCATTTTTAGTTTCACTAAGCATGTTCATGACCAGAGATCCACTTAAATTGTACCTCACGCATGTTGTCAGCATCATCGGAATTTGAGCAGTAAGTAATACTGAAATGATATTGACATTTTTTCAGTACACTGTCATTTGTAAAGTCATTTTCTGATTAACGAAACAAAAAACTCATCGAATTGAAATGTTTGTGCCTAAAATGAATGCACAGTTGGAGAAGAATTTGAACATATTAAACCTTTAAAGTAAAAACTCGTTTTGTAGAAGACGATATGTAGAAGTACATATTTTTATAAATGTTCAAGAAAATTCAACATCAAGTTCATACCAGATTGTTCTACAAAATAACGTTAGCCATACAACTGTTTTGAAGTGCCTCTATAAAGAAAAACTTCATCAGTATAAAGTTATTTGGTTGGTTTTGTTGGTTCGAAGTTGTGTGTCCTATGTATTCTCCTAAATTCAGGGAGGTCCAATTTAATGTATTTAATACCAATTATATCTCTAATATTAATTACATATCTCGAAGTTTGCACAATTTCATTTGTAAATATGCATTTTCAGGTTATTTTGTCCACTGCGTTACCGGTCTACTAGGAGGTATATAACTTTGATATTGGTAAACTTGTTTGAGATCCCTGTACAATGTACGTGCTTGACACCAACGTACAAACTAAATCTTCAAACCTTTACGCACATTTGCTTAATAGTCTCTAATATAACATTTAGAAGGTCTAACTACTATCTTCTTCTTGAGCGTCAAGTAATAAATTGAAAATATCCCTCTTCACTCTTCTAAGCAACGCCGGATTTTTCAATTTCCTCATTTCCATATCAACTGACCTTAAACAAAATAAACAATAATTATTCAACAATTCTCACCATTTTTTAAATAGTTTCTAATTAAACAAAGAGAGCAACGTTTAAAATATACCCAGATATATTTTTCAATGTTATTATACAAATTAAGGTCTGTCTAAAACTAGTTCAGATACTTACTTTCCGAATGCTGATATGTCGTCTTCTTGATATTGCTTTTTGAAACTGCCCTTGGGTGGCTGGGGTCCAGTTTTTACTAGTTGGTACATCGCAGTCTTCTTAGGGAATCTTTTCTTTGGAAATCTCTCAACTGAAGGTAATGGGGTGCTAATTACCGAGGCTCGATCAGAACCACTTGGTGAAAGTAATTCGGTGCTTAAGTCATCTATTTCTTCTGACACTATTTGGGGTTTAATGTCTGCCTCTGCACTTTCATCATATTCCATTGCTTTAGTTGTGTCCTAAAAGGAATTAAGTTATTGCACTTTAACAAAGAGAGATTAACGTAAAACTTACATCTATGTTTGAACTTGGAGGCTTTGAAGACTCGCTGTCCCTCAAGAAATCCAGCTGTGCAAAACACCACAATTTCGGTTCGTATAAATCTTCCTGTCTTGCTCCACTAGATTCGCTTAGTTTTATTTTTGACAGTTCCTTAAAATATTGTGTCCTTAAACCATGGATTTTCCTTCTAACGTCGTCCACGGATAGGCACTGCATGTACGCGAAGTTATTTTGGGACACAATTTTCTGGCGAATAAGCTCCAGTTCTGATGATCTCCTAGTTTTGTTTTTATATTCGGGCTCATTGGCCTTGTAAAGCACAGGAATCTGTTCATATAGATCAATTAATAGACTGGTGATCTCCCTCTTCCAAACAAACTTCCGCTTTTCCATTTTTCACCTACAATTTCCATTTATTAGGCTCACTTTATTCCCAAAACCATTCACTTACCTGCACACACAAAAAAAGGATATAGTAGTAACTTAATAGCGAATAATCACGCAACTATCACAAAATAATAAGTCTACACAAAAACGGATACTAAAAAGTCGGATAGGTCGCATCCTATCGGTCGCATGGCGCCACCATCGTCGGCGGTATTTAAATGAGAAGGAATCTGTTCTATACCGTGGTCCAGTCTGTTGAAGGCTTTACAAAAATCCGTTTAAATGATTAGACTTTACCTCCATCATCCAAGAATTCAGTGAAAAAGCAATATACACCAAATTACTAGTAGATAGTAGATCAATTAGGTATGAACGCTGCTAATCTAAGTAAATTTGTTTAACATGAAATAGAATTTACTAAAATTGTATAGTAACATTCGTACACATTTCAACAGCATAAGTTAAAGGACCCAATTGCCGTTACCAAACCAATTATCGTCAGTTTCTACATGTCTTTGATTAAAATCATCTGCAATGAAAATTATACACAATTTTTTATACATTTAACAACGTCCTTAAACTACTTTTTTAACCATATACATCTTAGGTTGCAGTGCTTAAATACTAAGGCAAGCCGATAGTACGGGCTAGTTAAATTATTTATTTTTGAGCTTATTGCCCAGCTCTTATTTTGTAAACATGCATTTCATAATCCATAAGACACGTCAATGTTATTATTTGATCGCAGAATATGAATTCTTTCAATACTAACAGCAAAAAAATAGGTGTCGATTTAGGCACAAGCCACAACAGGCAGCATCTAATTATCGTCATAAGTTACGATAATATGGTTTTTGCGCAAAATTTTCGATTTAATACGAAATGTATTAAAACTGTATTAATTGTTCACAGCAACAATTGCCCTAGGAAAATACAGGCAAATATATGAGGGTTAAATACCAAAATAACCCTGTGGTTATACAGTAAGTTATTAATAATAAACTAGTGGTATGGCGGACCAAGACAGTACAGTCGAGAGCAATAAAGTTGTTAAATGGTGTACAAACGCTTGCCCGCATGTTTGCCACGGGGGCCAGAAAAACTGCTCCTACGGCTGCTTTGGAGTTTCTGTTGAACCTGCCACCACAACACATGCTCATATGAAAAGAAGCTCGGTCGGTATTGCACAGGCTAATGCAAGGCCCAACGCAGATATTACACTGAGAGATGAAGGTAGATTCAATTCTAGAAATCCCCACGAACATCATGGTCGCAAGGTATAACTTCAATAAAAACTTTCAAATCGTAATATCATATAGAGAAGACTGAAAAAGCGACCTCCCAATATCTTCACAACAGCTTGGTACGCCAACGACTCCAAGGCTAAACAGAGGTCGGAGCTTGGATATACGGGACAAGGTCAAAAGTGAGCATTCCAATGAGTCTAGGAAAATATGCAATATTATTTCAGGCTTAAGTGACCGCAGCACATTGTTGCGGGAAGGAGATAATAGAGCAAGGCGCTGTTAATCAGTCTATAACCAAGTGACGATAAAAAAATCGGTTTCATGCAATTCGATATTAGTGTGGGACACAAGGAACATAGGAGACATGAAAAGATAGATGATTCGGCCAAAGAAGGCCCGCTTAAAGCCCTAATAGGACCCGAGCCCTTCAGCGGCTTGGCAAAGCCATGCATACGAACAACTATTATCGAATGAATACAAAGTAAATCTCTGAAATGGTGGAGAAATTTCCCAAGATAAGTCAAATAGTAACAGATGTCAAAATTCAATCGATTTCTATAGGCTGGGGCCGTTACAGATTTTTAATGCTGAAAAAAAAATTAATAGCAGGCAACGGCCGGCTGGAATATATAGTTGAGGTCATAAACAATGAAAAAAAAAACTTTGGAACTTGAGATGAAGGGAAGTAGTGAAATGGGGTGCTATTTAAGACTGTTTTTTGTGATTTGTGGCGAAACGTGACCTCCTAGAGAAAAGTGTTTTATACAAAAGTTGTAGATAATAAAAAAATCTAAAACTTTCATATATTTTTCGACATAACCTCAAAGTTTGCGAGAAAATGACGGAAAACCGATTTTTCTGTTTCTATTTTTTTTCTCGCGTGAAAATTATTTAATTTAAATGAAACTTTTTGAAAGTTCGTAATTATTTGCATATAATAAGCATGAATTTTTTCAATTATGGGAAATAAATATTTTTCGAGATTTTACCATTTTTCCGAAAAAACACCCCTATCTTCGGCGAACAACTTTATTGATTTTTTTTTGGATTTTGATGTTCTACTAGTGCTCATTTTTTTCGTCGAGATGTCTACTTTCAAATGGTACGTCGATGTTAGTGATTTATTGTCATTTAGCAGCTTAAAATTAAGAAAAACCGGAAAAAAATTTTTTCGAATCTCGAATTTGTCGATTTTTTTCATTATTTTCAATTTTTTAGCATATTTATGTTAATAATTCATAATATTTTAATGAAAAAACTTACTTTGGTATAAGATAAATAAAGTTGAATGAATTTCATCACGGAAAGGTAGGGAAAACTTCATGAAACTTAACATTTACATGGAAATCAATAGTACTTTATTAATTTTCATAAGCTACAGTTAAGTTTCGAAAACTTTATATGCATATTAAATTATTCTAAATACATATGATAAAATACAACATACAATTTATTTATATTGGCTACGAATTCTTTACTTTACTTACAAATATTTACTTTATTAATAGTGGTTGTGTATAGCTTATAAAAAGAAAAATCAATAAAATAATTGTTAAAATCTAATCAATTTTTGGCCTTTTTCGTTGTGGTTCGTTATCTTCATCGATCAAAGTCTCAAATTCTATATTATCTTCAAAATCATTGGCATTTTCAGGCTCTTCAACTTCGATGTCATAATTCTTTGCTGGCTCTTCATCGATTTCTTCAGAATCACTTAAATCTACAAATACTTCTCTGTCTCTATTTGAACAGTTCTCAGTGCATGTATTGCATAGATTGGTACATTTTAAGCCGTGTTTTCGGCAGCCACACCTTTGATTATTGGATCCACTTTCACAAGTACAGCTAACGCTTTTTAACAACTTTCCGGGAATCAAATCGGAACTGTCAGAGATGTATTTCGGCACGAGTCTTCCTACATTTTCGTTCCAGCCCCAGTCCTTTGCTTTTTTGTTGTTCTGATCGTTGTCAAAATTGCCCAACCAAGTTTGCAATTGGTAAATTGGTCTCTGTAGGAGTGTTGTGCAGCTGCTTCTTCAGCTGGAGGGAGTTTTTCCAATTTAAAAGTGGATTTTTTTGTAGCTTGCTGTTACAGCTCAATTCGTAATTGATTTAATGAGTTATAAATTTTCTTACTTTTGTAAATACTAGCTGTAAGTTGAGATCCATTTTTTGCTATGGTTATGTGGTCTGTATCTTTTTGATAATAAACACTGGCTAGGTTTAATAAATTTTTATTGTCCAATAAAGAGCTTACTATTGTTTTTTTCCCTTTTCCAGCAAAACTTGAACTTGTATCACACCCAGAGAAAGCATGAAGAAACGCTATTACACTTGTGTATGGTTCGTGTTTAAAACAATGGGATGTATAAAATGAATCTTTGACTTTTAACAATTGTAATTATCATGTATGAATTTACAATAATATCAAAATTATAAAAGCTACTGACAATGTTAAAGGCTACAAATTAATACTCAACTTACTTTGTTATTATCCAACGGCAGTAAACTAGTGTCAATTAACAATTCGTTTAATTTTAATCGAAAACTCAATCACCACGTGCGTTTACAAAGGACGCATCACAAACTGAAAAAATACTTTTACACAACTAGACGAATAGAGATTTACTACTACAACAGAACGAGCTCTGCTGCTCTTGTGCAGGCTCACTTTGTCCTACCCCTCTCTACCCCCAATCTTTAGTCGTTTTGGGCGGGCATTTCAAATACCTGTATGCTGAGAAATTTCAAATTTTGTAATTTTTTTTTTTTTTTGCTTGAATACCTAACAGTATTTTTTTTGTTTGTATTCAATTTTAGCGTAACTAAATTCATTCAACTTTAGTTATTTTATACCAAAGTAAGTTTTTTTCATTAAAATATTATGAATTATTAACATAAATATGCTAAAAAATTTTTTCAGATTTTCTTAATTTTAAGCTGCTAAATGACAATAAATCACTAACATCGACGAACCATTTGAAAGTAGACATCTCGACGAAAAAAATGAGCACTAGTAGAACATCAAAATCCAAAAAAAAAAAATCAATAAAGTTGTTCGCCGAAGATTTTTTCGGAAAAATGGTAAAATTTCGAAAAATATTTACTTCCCATAATTGACAAAATTCATGCTTATTATATGCAAATAATTACGTATTTTCACAAAGTTTCATTTAAATTAAATAATTTTCACGCGAGAAAAAAATAGAAACTGGAAAATCGGTTTTTCGTCATTTTCTCGCAAACTTTGAGGTTATGTCGAAAAATATATTGAATAAAAGTTTTAGATTTTTTTATTATCTACAACTTTTGTATGAAACACTTTTCTCTAGGAGGTCACGTTTCGCCACAAATCACGAAAAACTGTTTTCATCCTTTAAATAGCACTCCATTTCACTACTTCCCTTCATCTCAAGTTCCAAAGTTTTTTTTTTCATTTTTTATGACCTCAACTATATATATTCCAGCCGGTCGTTGCCTGCTATTAATTTTCTCATCTCAAAAAGGTAACGGCCCCAGCCTACTATGGCTATTCCAATGTTAACGAGCCGATGGGTTTAAGTGAACTGAAAATGATTGAATACAAAAATGTAAGAAGCGCTTTTTTTATGCAAGTATAATAAGAATACAATTTTGATGATTTCTATTTAATGTTATTTTATGAAAGCTTCATTTTGACTAAAAAAATCTATATATCATTATTTTAGCTACTTTATTTTACAAGTTAAATTGAAAGTTGAAACTGCCAATAACTGACATATTTTTATGTAATATATTATATTATGTAAGCTTGTAACGCATTTGTATCCTCTTTGTGGATTTTTGTTTGTTTTTCATTAAACCAATTTGCGAGCCAATTTCAATGTTTTAAGCCATTTATTAGGTTATTTCTAATGTCGATATTTTGCCCAATGGCTTTCTATAAGTGCAAAGGTAAATAGTTACTCTAGCTGCACTCTAATTAATTTGATGACTTTCAGTGCAATTTTCTAAAGAGCTAATTGGAAACTTTAAAACTTCGGAGTGGTTCTACAACTTTTTTGTGTCCTCAGTGATGTGCCAACAAAGTTGAAATTACGAAATATGTGTTGGCAGAAAAGCGTATGTGAATAACAAAGTTTCCTTTATAGTAAAGTGAAATTTTCTTTCGTTCAATTCTATTGTGGAGCTTTCTAAATTATAAGTTTTGAGGGATTTTTTATAAAAGTTTCTAAATTGCTAGGACTAAACTTTTATGATTTGACGATTTTTTTCTATATTCACACTATTTCAAGGCAATGGTAGTTTTATTGAATTTCAATGAATCGCTGTATTTTTCACCTACATGTGCTCCACAAGTACGTTTGTTTAAATGCATTCAATTAACTTAACTACTTTTCAAGTTAAACAGATTTACTTCAAGACAATACAAACATAGAGAGCTTCACTTGTATCTCAATTTTTTTACGGTGATTAAAAATTGCTAACCGAAATAATTTTGCTCCTGATTTCGTAAGTCAATTAGACAATTATAAATAAATAAACACCACGGGAATTAGACAATCCCCAATTCCAGGAGCTAGAGGCTTGTGCGGAAGGGATTTGCAAATTAAAAAACGCGGACACACAACCATATCACCTGACAGTGCAAGTGCCGGAGTCGGGGCTCGAACCCGGTAGCGCGATTAATCGCGATTGCCACCTCGCGCCTTAAACAACGCGGCTATCGGCTAGACTATGTTTCCTAAAGCTTCATATGCCTGTGTTACTACTTGTTGATTACAAAAAAGCCACAATAGCATGACGTCTACTGATTATAAACAACTTTCATTGCCGAAATAACCGAAAAGTAAAATAGAAACCTCAAACGTATAAATAGAAAAGTATGAAAGTTTAAAAATTATATAAAAATAGTAAAAAATTATAATGTAATATACAGGGTGTCCCAAAAATGGTGGGCAATCTCTAGGATTTGGATAGAACTAGTTCGTATATTTGTTTTTCCCCCGAGGTACCTCTACGAAGATATTCGCTCTTGAAGTTGAAGCTTAAAAATCGATTTTTCGCGATAACTTTTTTATTGTTCAATCGATTTTAATCATTTTTGGATCAGTATCATATTATTTCAATCCAGTTAGGTCAGTGTATTAGCACTTTAGATAACATTCTTGGGGGCTCGGGGGCAGAGCACCCATTGCCTTAAAAAATTGAAAAAGAATTTTCAGCCCATTTTCTTTTATTTCTAAGGTTATTTTCAAATTTCAGCATTGAACGTGTTAATATTAATTTTTTTAAATATTTAAAAAAACAGCTACATCGTCTTATCTATGTAGATAAGACGATGTAACTGTTTATGTACAAAACCAAACGAGTAATAATGGCAGTTTATGGTTGCCATGGATCAAAATATCAGATAATTGGAGTGACATAATTTTTCAATATTAGCTTAATCCGACTTTAATTGAGTAATTAATTGGTTGAAATATGGCTTACACTAACAATGAATACGCAGATATGCATTTAATGTATGGAATGGCTTCTTGTAATGCCTCGAAAGCACGAAGACTACACGTTCGACGGTATCGCCATCGAAGGGTTCCTGATCGCAAAACTTTTGAACGTGTTGATCAACGGCTGAAAGAACCTGGTAAAAAATATGATAATTTTTTTGAAAACTAAAAATCTAAGAATTATATCTCTACTTAGATCGATTTGCGCCAAATGACGTAAACAGGGGTGCTCCGCTGACAACACGTACTGTTGAAGTAGAAGAGAACGTATTGGATGCAGTTGCTGCGAATTCATCTGTCAGTATCAGATCATTATCATTACAAATGAATGTCCCAAAATCGATCGTTTGAAGAATTTTGAAAGAGCAACTACTTCAACCGTACCATATACAGAAAGTACATGCCATTAGCCCAGATGACTTTCCTGCTAGGGTGCAATTTTCGCAGTGGTTTATACAGAAATATGAACAAAACCATGCCTTCATTCGATCGGTTTTGTATATGGATGAAGCGAGCTTTGGAAGAAAAGGTGTCATTAACTCCCACAACTTACACGTTTGGAGCGAGGAAAACCCACATGCCACAATTCAAGCGCGCCATCAAAGGCAATTTCTTATTAATGTTTGGGCCGGAATTATTGGCCGGTACTTGTTGGGCCCATTCGTGTTACCAAATCGATTGAATGGGCAACTTTATCTTGAATTTCTCCAACAGCAGTTACCACAACTTTTAAAAGACGTTGACATTGCATCTCGAGAGAACATGTGGTTTATGCATGATGGGGCGCCCCTGCATTTTAGTCTTATAGTGTGGGATCATTTGAATAGAGTATATCCAAACCGGTGGATAGGTCGGGGTGGGCCTGTTCCCTGGCCTCCCCGATCACCCGAGTTAAATCCCCTTGATTTCTTCCTGTGGGGGCATTTAAAGAGTCTCGTATATGCCACATCAGTAGAGACAAGAGAAGAATTATACGAGAGAATTATGTACCATTCAAATGCAATTAGAGAAAACGAAGGAATGTTGTGGCGAGTCCAGCGATCGTCAGTTCGTCGTGGATAAGCATGCATTAGAGAAGGAGGTGCTCATATTGAGCATTTGTTATGAAATTTCATAAATCTTCATTTTTCCATGTCCCTAATTAGTTTTCTACAGTAAGGTTTCAAATTTTGTATTTTGTGTGTTCAATATTTTAGTTTAGTTAGTTTAGTTAAGTACTTACTACCTCATAGAAAAATAAATGTTGTTTTGTACATAATCCTCGTGTTTATATAATTTTTAAAAATTACTTTTATTTGTGCGATTGAAAATCGTAATTTTATCGTTAAGTGCATTTATCTCGAAAACGGTTCATATTACCGACATAAAACGAGTATATGTTTTTTACGTAAAAATGGCTCAAAAATTTTAAAATAACTTTAGAAATAAAAGAAAATAGGCTGAACTTTTTTTTCAACTTATTAAGGCAATGGGTGCCCCCGAGCTCCCAAGAATGTTATCCAAGGTTCTAATACACTGACCTAACTGGATTGAAATAATATGATACTGATCCAAAAATGATTAAAATCGATTGAACTATAAAAAGGTTATCGCGAAAAATCGATTTTTAACCTTCACCTTCAAAAGCGAATATCTTCGTAGGGGTACCTCGGGGGGGAAGAAAAATATACGAATTTGTGATCTTATTTTCACTAGTTCTACCCAAATCTGAGAGATTGCCCACCATTTTCGGGACACCCTGTTTATGCACATTCTCCCACATATAATAAACTTTTATAGACACATACATAATAATCCAAATAATACTATTAATAATAAAAATACCATAATAATATCGAATGTTTTACCAAATACAGGGTGGACCATTAATAATAGGCCATAGTTTAGGGGTAGATTCTTTGGGACAAAATATGAGAATATAACCAAATATGATTTAGTAAAATGCTACTGTGGAAAAAGATACAGGGTGTAAAATTTCGTCGTTCCGAGATTACTAAGAGATGGCGCTAGTTGCGTTCTACTGCGGTGGAACTTAACAGTGTCTATGAGATGCGAACTCCGGGTATTGAGGGCATCACTTGCACTGCACTGATGAGACCCAAAACTAGGTCGAAACCGGTTTGCAGTTGGTGACATCCTGAGATGAAGGAGAATGTCTTTCTTGCAATTCGCAAGGTTCCATTTCGTGAAAAATCCGATTTTCCTAATTTTTCGTTCTTTCCAGATAACAAGGGAACTATTAGCCCTACAGGGTTCCGCTTGTGTTTAAATTAAAACAAAATAACTGCTCTACAACTTCATCTTCCGTGACTTTCCTCATAAGATAAGCGTTTTAGCTGATATCCTGGTCGGAAGACGGCTAAAACTACAATTTCGAACTTCTTGGGAAAAATGGCTAATTTTTAAAATGGTATATCTCGGGACATATTGGACCTACGGAGCTGCAGCTTCTACTTTAAAAGTGAACAGGACGACTTTTTCCGTAGGATGTACTTTTCAGGAGGTATAAGCCAAAAACTGAAAAAAATTCAAAAATTTTAAGGTTTTTTGAGCACCACGCAGTTAGCACAGGTCTTTCGAAGTTGCAAATTTGGTTTTACACTATTGGTATCTATCCTAACAACTTTCCAAAAAATCATAACAGTGCAATTTTTTGCGACCTAACGTGATTTTTGTGTCTACGGTGGCTGGCCTATAAACCAATGCATCCGTCACAGACGTTTCCTCATACAACAATCTATGGCTTAAATGGTATGGTACTTCTGGTAGTCTCTCAGAACGCCAAACCAAAAACAAAAATTACATTCATCCTTAACCCGTTTTAATAATATTCTAATGCTTGAAAAATAATAATTTGTCATTAGACATTATAGACATAAGTAATATACTTTGATAATAAACTTTAAATTTCATATAGATCTGTACTTACTTTACCAACAATGAGATATCTTTGATACATTTTTTTGCACCCAGAGATTCTATCCATTTACAGGCTAGCTGAGCAAGTGCATATAATTGTGTTCTAATTCCATCATTGGTCATAATGTTCGTTCGAAATAACAAATAATCCATCACCACTCTTTTAGAAATCTTTGGGATATCATCTAACGATGTAGTTAAATCTCCTACTTTTAAACTATATGGATCAACACCATTAATATACTCTAACTTAGAAATACAATTTGGTGACTGATAAAACGAACTATATAGATCAAATTTCAACAAACTTAACAATCTTAATTGCTAAAATTAACTCACCATTTCGAAAATAAACAACTTTTGACAGTGCGCAAAAAACACGTCGGTCGATAGAAAAACACAAATAAAACGCAAGATTAAAGTCAGTTCAACAAATCACCAATATAATAATAATTAATTTTACACAAAAAAAGTTCTAATGTCCCATAGTCCAGGAACGGCGTCATCGAAAGGGAGTGATAGTTACATTAAACGAGGTAGTAGATTTTTTTTTCATTTTGTATGTATTGTAGAGAGTATGTAGATCCAAGTTTTAGACCTCCAAAACCCTTGGCAAATTTTTGTATGGCCGAAAAACCACGAATTTTTGTCACATTTCTCAATTTGTGGTCTATAACTTAAAAACAATGCATCCAATCGAAGTCATCTATTATCAAAATTAAAGAGCATTTCGCTTCGAATGCGTACCTCAAAGTTGAAATTTCATCAAGAGGTATGGGCGTAATTGGCAGTCGAATAACAACGATTCTCATCAACTTGTAAAAAATTCACGCTGAGTAACTTAAACGTCTTCAGCTCTGAAACATCTAATCTAAATGAAAAAAATCCATAGAATGAAAGTTGTAGAGCATGTAATTTCATGTTCATAGATTACCTGGTTTTCTAACTTCGATCAATATTAAGCAAAATACACTCAAAATCCAAAAAATACAAAATGTTACCCATTAGATTCTACACAAAAACTGTTATATCAACATCTTAGCGATTACTTACTCAATTCTCGCAAATAGCGTTCAAAGTTAGAGGTAACGTTCGTAAGGTAGTCAAAATATGTAGAATTAGGTTTTAATGGTAATTACAAGTTGTAATATACCTACATCGGTAAAATTATCTAGGTCAAATTTTAAAATTTTTCTAAAATATTTATAGAGCACTATAACAGTGCATTTTATAATTTGAGCTCGTTTCCACACCACCCGTGAGATAGAGCTCTTGGTGCGTTTTTTTAAAGTGGTGTCCCCAGTAGATCTAGTTCACTGACGTTTCGATATATATCCGTTTATTGGATCCTGTTCATTTAGCATATCCTCAGGTGGTGAATTTAGGCAACCTTGTCCATGGCAGTTGGAGCACATAGTTAAGTTATAACTATATAATTTATATATTAGACATCTACTAATATTTATAATATTAGTAGATGTCTAATGAGAGAGGGTCGGCGAAGGATCAGGATCATGATCAGTGATCAGATTAGGGGTGGGGGGCAATTGCAGTAGTGGGAGGTAATTGAAATGGTGAGAGGTAATTGACGTGACGTGGTAATTAGCGTGGTGTGTGGTAATTAGCGTGGTGGGTGGTAATTAGGGTGATGGGTGGTAATTAGTGTGGTGGGGGTAATTAGAGTGACAGTTGGTAATTAGAGTCGGTCTTAAGGCAGGCAGGTCGCAATTGAATATATTTCAAACCCTTGAAGTTCAATCATAAGGCAAATAATGAAAATGCATTGCAGATAAGACAGGTAGGCACAAAAGGTTCATCAACGTAAGATGTCCCTAAAGATAAGGTACGTAAAATAATTGCTTTCGGCATAAAGATAAGGCAGGTAGGTCGTAATTGTTCATCTCATAACTTAGTACAAAAATAAGGCAGGTAAAATAATTTTGTAACTAATCAAGAATTAATGTTTGTTGTGTCAAAAAAAAATACAAAGTGCAATAGGACAATGCAATGAGCAGGTGGGCAGACAGACGAACAAGTGGTCAAACGGACAGACGGATGGGTGGACACAATTGCTTTAATCACCATTATTTTTACTGCAACTATCCCTATTATTACTGTAATTACCCTTATTGTTACTGCAATTATGCTTATTGTTTCTGGAATTACCCTTACTGTTACTGTAATTACCCTTACTGTTATTGCAACTATCCTTATTGTTACTGTAATTACTCTCATTGTTACTGCAATTATCCACATTGTTACTGCAATTATCCTTAATTGTCCTAATTTTTGCTGCATTTACCTCCACTGTTACCGCAATTACCCTTAATTGTTACTGAATTTACTCCCATTGTTACTGAAAATACCCCATTGTTACTGCAATTACCCCATTGTTACTGCAATTATCCTCATTGTTACTGCAATTACTCCATTGTCACTGCAATTACCTTTATGTTTACTGTAATTACCCTTACTTTTGCTGCATTACCCCCACTATTACTGGAATTACTTTCATTTTATACTTAATTATACTTACATTGCCCCCACCAATCTAATTACCAACTGTCACTCTAATTACCCCACCACACTAATTACCACCCACCACCCTAATTACTGCCCACCACGCTAATTACCACACAACACACTAATTACCCCGTCACGTCAATTACCTCTCTCCATTTCAATTACCTCCCACCACTGCATTTGCCCCCCACCCCTACTGATCACTGATCATGATCCCGCGCCGACCCTCTCTCATTAGACATCTACTAATATTGCCCATTTTTTCCAACCTCACTGCGTTGGCTGCATATTTTTTCCAAACCAAGATTGAATTTGGTGAAATACCCGGTAAGAGTGTTGTTTTAATGCTGCAGATGTTGGTGGCAGCTTAGATCAGCTTTATATAACACAAGTGTGAATTTCTCACCAGCACTTTTAATCTGATCTTTCGTAGATTCGGAGTTGTTGAAAATATGAATAACATTTTCCAAATCCTTTCTCTTGTTCAATATACCTATTATTTGATACTTCTGTCGCCTGAGTAATGTATAACTGTATAAGTTCGTAAGATCGCTGAACTTGTACTATTTTACATATTTTAAACAGCGTGCTAAAAACTACCCTCAACTGTGAACGCCATTTGCGAGAATTCAGTAAGAAATAGCTAAAATGTTGATACAACATTTTTTGTGTAGCATTTAATTTAGTAGAATTTAATGAGCAACATTTTTAATCCTATACGTTTTTTACGTATTAACAACGCTTTACGAGACAATTAAGAAAAACCGCCAGAATGTACCATCGGGGGGAGGTTTTTACCAAAATAAGGAATGTTGCGGACACTGGTTAGATGGGAACTATTCTGGGCCACTTTAGGACCTTGATACACAAATTACTATTTACTTCATTTCAGTTTTTTCTTGCACTTCGCACCTACATATTTTTTTTTTTACCCTTTGTTATATTACTAAGACACTGTAAGAACTTGAAATTACATGCTCCACAACTTTCATTCTATGGATTTTTCATTTAGATCAATCGTTTCAGAGCTGAAGACGTTTAAAAAGTTACCCAGTGTGAATTTTTTACAAGTTGGTAAATATTATTGTTATTCGACTGCCAATTTCGCCCATGCCTCTTGATGAAATTTCAACTTTGAGGTACTCATTCGAAGCAAAATTTAATGCTCTTTAATTTTGATAATAGATGACTTTTCGACTGGATGCATTGTTTTTAATTTATAGGCCACAAACTGAAAAAAGTGACAAAAATTCGTGGTTTCCCGGCCATACAAAAATTTGCCAAGGGTTTTGGAGGTCTAAAACTTGGATTCTACATACTCTCTACAATATATACAAGATGATAAAAAAAATCTACTACCTATAGTTACACTATAAAGTACCCCGTTATTAAACTAATTAAAAATTTGGGATATTTAAATGATCTCAAATGCCACAAAAACTTTTGACGCCGACGGATCAGAAATTGCAGCTGGTTGTGTCAGATGCCAGTACCCCATATTTCCACTAATTTTCTTCAAATAAAAATCTAATTTTACTGTACTAAAGTGGAAGATGAAAATACCTAGCCTAGCTATGCAATACATATAAACTCGTCAGAGTTAACGTTTGTACATTTGGCTTGGATAATTAATTTGCTTGTTAATGAAGCGAAATATCAGACATTAATTTACTAAGTTCATTAAAGTTCTGGTCGTAATCGAGTCTGCGCCACTTGTCTCAGTTCGCTAAATATTTCAAAGTAACAAAGGCAACTGCAACACTCGATGATAAGGGCGGACCATAAAATTATAATTGGGTACTTAAAGTCTCAATTTTATGATGACTGAAACAAATGTTTTCACGGACGCCTGGATAAAGGCTCTAGGTATAATCATTTTCTCTTTCTTATACTTTTATACATCAAGGGATAAAATGAGGGGAAAACGACAAAGAATCCCTCAAAGGCTTTGAATTTTTCAAGAAGTCTAATATTAATATACATCATGTTCACAGATTATTTGTCATGATTTTCAACTGTACAATACGTTGTAAATATAATGAATAAATGAAAGATGATGGGATCACATATAGTGGAGTAAAATCGGCCTCTAATTATGCCGTTTTTTTAAAATTGAGGTATAACTAAATGGGACCTTCACCAGATTGTAGAACATAATTGGCCATCCGAAATGGAATAAATATTACAACTTTTTTTAGTGGGGCCGAATTTCACAAAATCGAATTTTTATGTCTGACAAGTAATTTGAAAAAAATGTACATACATCGCGCTATTAAATCAACGGCTTGAGCTTATCATGATTTTTTGTAAACTTACTCAAAAAACTATAGCGCTTCTAACGCTCCTCTCCAAATTTTCAAAATGTAAAGACTTTTCGAGAAAATAAACCCCAAAGTTGCCACTAGCAAATTCGCATACTGAAAACTTCACCATGTGAGCAAGTATGTTGATTACAGGCTGTCCATTTTATCAGGGCCCTCGAGAATATCTCACTTAATATGGATCGTACAAAAAAAATTACTTTGACGAAAATTGTGCCGATTTATATAATCTACAAAATGGTTTAAAGACATTTCAAATCCATGGCCTACTTTAAGAGTTATGGCGGAAAATATCGAAAATGCGGAAAACGTCTAGGCCAAATAGCTCCGTTATTTGAAGAGATACGAGAAACATTCTAAAGCGAAAACTTTTTGCAAAACAGAGTGTTTCAACGAGGTTTTATCTAATTTTTTTCAAAACCACTGTATTTTAAGATTTACTCTTCAGGCTGTTAAAAAAAATATTTTGAAACGGGCGGGAAATGGCGCCATTAGTATTTTCCTCCCTTTTCAACGATATATCACATGCCATATTTATTCATTGGTACTACGTTAGTAATTATAAAAACATTATTTTAAACCAATAATTTGTTTTTAACAAGCATTATATTTGACGTGGCGAAGTATGATTAAATAAAACGATAAAATAATTCAATAAGTTTTTCAAATCTTTGCTATAATAAAACATTAACACAATTAAGAAGAATAAAGTAAATTCAGGTAACAAAAACAAATTAATAATAAAGAGAATATAGCACACAGAACATTAATATTTATCTAATCCTCAAAATAAATTTTAAGATATCATATCAAGTGTTGAAAGTGTCCACCGCGATTTCTTATGCACAATCGACGCGGCGAGGCACTGCATTTAAAACATTACTCAGCATTACGGGGATAACTGTAATACATGCCTGTTGAATTCGAGCTTTTAGGTCCTCTACATTTTGCGGTGTCGTCGAAAACACCTTATCTTTAATATACGCCCATAGAAAAAATCCATTGGGGTTATATCTGGAAAACGAGGGGGCCATCGAATAAATCCATTGGTATCTATTCTATGTCGAGGCAAAATTTCGTTTAAATAATCTAGGCAAATCTGGGAATTGTGGGGAGGAGCTTCATCTTGTTGAAAATATTGAAAGTTGTGTCGATTCTCTAAAGGTAGGTCATCTAAGAATTCATTAAATTCATTTGTCAAAAAGTTTAGGTACCTTTGACCACTGAGGTGACCATCATAAAAATAAGGACCTATTAAATTGGTGCCTAAAATACCTATCCACACATTTATTGAAAAACGATTTTGAAACCCAGTCGGTCTATGCCAGTGTGTATTTTCATAAGTCCATTAGTAATGAATATTGCGATTAGTATTATTGGAAAAATTTGCCTCGTCGGACCAAAGTATTTTACTACATATTAATGGATCGGCACGCTTCTTTTCCAATAGCCTCCTTGGTTTGTCCCCCGCTTGTAAATTGTGAACTTTTTTGGCTTCATAACATCGGTAACCATTTTTTTTTTTAATTTTTCTAGCACTTGTTTTATTTATATGACAATCAATTTGAATTTCTCTTAATGATGTTTTCAAATTTTCTGTATTTTTATTTCTTACATAATTAATAACTCGGTTTACCTTATTTACATTATCAGTAACACTATTCAATCTTGTCTTCTTTAAAAATAAACCATTATTTTTCAGTTTCGTAGCTAATTTTCTGAACAGAGTTTTATTCGGCTGTAGTGCTTGTGGAAATCTGTTTCTATATTTTACTTGAGCTAATCTAGACTTAAAATTGCATTGGCAATATGTAACGAACAATATGAGTGAAAATCATTTTTGAAAATTCTGAATTCTTAAACGAGTGTGATTGAATGAGAGTTTAGTAGTAGTTAACTGAGACGATCTGTCAAAAAATTAAATTGTCAAGTTTGTTCATAGCCAACTATTTTGAAATAATAGTGAAATTATGAAATACAAACAAATGGATATTATACTTAAATTAATTGGTAAAGAGATTTTAACTTTCTGTGCAAGGAGTGACGCTTTTATGGAGGATCCCTATACGTTGGCATAACTGCGAATACTCTTTCCATAATTGCTCCATGTTGCTTTCTTGATTATTATTTTGTTTTTGTTACCTGAATTTACTTTATTCTTCTTAATTGTGTTAATGTTTTATTATAGCAAAGATTTGAACAACTTATTGAATTATTTTATCGTTTTATTTAATCATACTTCTCCACGGCAAGTATAATGCTTGTTAAAAAAAAATTTATTGGTTTTTAAAAAATGTTTGTATAATTACTAACGTAGTACCAATGAATAAATATGGCATGTGATATATCGTTGAAAAGGGAGGAAAATACTCTAGTTAATGGCGCCATTTCCCGACCGTTTCAAAATAATTTTTTTAACAGACTAAAGAGTAAATCTCAAAATACAGCGGTTTTGAAAATAATTAGATAAAACCTCGTTGAAAAACTTTGCTTTGCAAAAAATTTTCGCCTTAGAATTTTTTTCGTATCTCTTCAAATAACGGAGATATTTGGCCTAGACGTTTTCCGCATTTTCGATATTTTCCGTCATAACTCTTAAAGTAGGCCATGGATTTCAAATGTCTTTAAACCACTTTGTAGGTTATATAAATCGGCACAATTTTCGTAAAAATTATTTTTTTTGTACGACCGATATTAAGTGAGATATTCTCGAGTCCCCTGATAAAATGGACAGCCTGTATATGAAGTTAAATATAGACAAAACTATAGAAAAGTTAAAAGAAAATCCAGCTCGGTAGGTCTCATAGTTTTCGAACAATCGAATTTTTAATACACCTCATATTCATAGTGTCATTTGCGCTCGGATTCTCGGGCTCGGAGCCGCACTGTATGAACGACCTGCCTGTGGCGCGGCGGAAAATGCAATAGTATTTTCGTAAGATTGCATGTATTTTATTATTATTACTTACCGCTATAATACTGTTGATAGGCCTTGTAAGTTGAATATGGGATATAAATGGCTTTCTCAGTGCTCAATCCGTATTTAGCCAAAACTGTTGTCATACTTCTTACATCATTGTAAGAACACGAAAATCCCATGCTATATAGATCTATTATTATATAAGTAAAAACCTAAACCTATCTGTAAATTATTTTTGATTGTTTTAAGTAAAAGCTCATGATAATATTTGAGAGAGTTAGACAATCCGTATTATCCCTATTCTCATCGGGTGTTTTTAAAAGCCGCTAGGAGAATGTCAATAAAACACCAGGAATTTGACTTTCGAATTCTTCTGTCATTTCGTTAAGAGAGGGAAATACTTCTCTTGTAGTCTTATGGTCAAATACAGTTTTTTGCAAAATTTCCACAGCTCTATGAAGAAGAGGTTTAAAGAAGTAGCCCGTGAAGAAAATTCCTCATTCTGAAGCACAAATTTTATTGGATTTTTGTTTAATTTTTGCTGTTATATTTTTATTATTTTTATATGAAATATAGTTGCATGTTTTGTGGCATTCCGCATCATAAGCAAGAAAAATCGTTATAATTAGCAAACCGTGGGAACATTTCTGAATCGCCATATATGTTAGCAGCGTTTAAAACTTTTGCCCGTGTTGATTGTCCTGTACTTAATTAACTGAAAATATTAATTAGAAAACATGATTACAAAACCATATAATACAGAGGCTCTAACAGGAAAAAAATGGTATTCCAGTACATTCTTTTTTTTCCATTTAAACTAGTACTCGCTAATGTAGAGGGGTCGGAAGGCATTAACTTGATAATAATTTTTCCTCGACTAATATAGAAATTTCGACAAGATATATGAAATTTAAAATTTTTCATACCAGACAATATTGCATTTTTATGAATAAGAATATTCTTAGCAAATTCATCTTGTTGCAATTCAGCTGCTTTCATTTATTTGGATGAATTCAATAATTGCAACATACTAGCCACTGATTTAATAATTAATTAACTTACATAATTAGGCCTTAGGATTAGAACACTAATTGCAACTTTTTACCAGTCACTTTGTTCTTTCTATTGATCTGATCACTTTGCTATCTAAACTAGAACTACCCTGAGTACCCTTTTTGATCATTTTATACTTGTAGATAGGCATTATGAGCTGTTCTACAGGTTTCCTGGACGTTCCCGATTCAAAGACTCGATCTTTCTTGACACACCAACGGTTGCCATCTATGGGACGACTAACGAACTAACTCTTTAGGTTAGGTTTTTTCTTACGTTTCCTGGTCTATTTTTTCAGTTTCCTCTTCTAGTTTATGTGTAATGTTGTCACTGAACTTGTTTAATTTCATATTTTTTCTCGTATAATAGCATAAATTTCGTATTCTAGTCCAAAACTGCATTTTTTCTTTCATTGTTTCTTTGTTTTCTGTTGTTTATTATTGATATTATAGTCTAAAAAAATATTTTTGATTTTGGCAGAAAGATAAGTATGTAATTAAAAATAGACTTTTCTAATATTCAACTCCACCAAAATCAAAGCCCATTGCCACGAAAGGCAGGACACGGTTAAAAAAAAGAGCGCTTTAATGTAAATCGTAGAGCGTCGGTCTATCTCAGAAATTACTCATAGGAACATAATAAAATTTGCAGATTTATCCTCCAGAACAAAAAACGCAGAGAGTAAATAACATTATTCTTTCCTATTATTTGGGTTTTCTACCACATGTATTATTATCCTCTTCAAAAACAAATCACCGAATCTACAAAATAATATAATTATTGGAAAAAAGCCTCTGCGCCCGTGAGGTGTACGCCAAAGGAATAGTCAGAGGTTATGTTTTGCAAATAATATAAATCGGAATAAACACAGAAATAATGTATTTTGCTGACGTTTCGGAAAGTAATCTCTTTCCGTTTTCAAAGCTTTTTTTGGAAGAACTCTTATTTTGCTGTGTATGTCAAATACACAGCTTTAAGATTATGTTTATGTTATTTCCATAGATACTTAATACTTATACAGAACATAGAACTGATGATATTTTCCTTTAAATAATGGTGAGTTTGTTAAGTTCTCCTTTTAACATTGGTAGCCAGGTTGTACAAATATCTACAGAACAATTCGATACCCACTTATCTTCATTTAATAAGGTTATTGCTGATTCTTTAATTTTTCTTTTTTTTGGTATCTGTTTCTTTTGTTAAAATTTTTGCCGAATCCCAGTTTATTCTATGTCCATTTTCCCAAGTATGTTCACAAATCTTTGATTTCTGAATTTCATTATTTCTAATGTAATTCTTGTGTTCATCCAACCTCACACTGAAAGGTCTAGATGACATAACATTTATCACATTCGCACGGGATATTGTAAATACAGTTTTTTGAATTCTGCTCCCTGTTTATCGGTTTTGTTTTTGTTAAAATAGATCTTAAAGTGTTTCCCATTTGAAATATCGTCCTAACATCAAATTTGTCACCTATACGGCGTAGCTTTTCCGATAGTCCGTACACATAAGGAATTATTGCTGTATAATGACGTTCAGGTTTTTGTCGTACCTGATTGTCCCTATTTTCAACATTTATGAAAACTCTATCAACAAAGGCTTCAGGATATTGATTTTGTACTAGAACCTCTTTGATAAATTTTTTCTCGTTATTTAATATTTCATTATTAGATGAAATTATTTTGGCCCTATCGTATAAACATTTTACAACACAATTTTAACAATTATTGACTGATTTGAGTTAGAATTTAGATATCTATTAGTATGTGTTGGTTTTCTATAAACGCTTGTTTCAATTGTATTATTTACCCTTCTAATTAAAACATCTAAAAACGATAGTTCATTCCTGCTTTCTACTTCTAATGTGAATTTAATAGACGGTTATTTACTATTTATATTTTCCAAAAAACTATCTAGTAAATCGACACCATGAGGCCAAATTGCAAAGATGTCGTCAACATATCTCCACCGGACAACCGGTTTGTTTATACAATTTTGAACATGTGTATTGTCAAAGTTCTCCATAAATATGTTGCTTAAAATTGGTGATAATGCAGACCCCATAGCCATACCAAAATCCTGCTGATAGAACTCATTGTCCAGTTGAAAATAGGTTGTTTTTATACACAGTGTTAAGAGTTCCATTATGCTATTTACACTTAATTTAGTTCTAGTTTCCAAATTATTATCATTTAGCAACCTGTCTTTAATTATTTTTAAGGTTTCATCTACCGGAATGGTAAAAAGACCAAAAATAGTTAAAGACAGGTTGCTAACTGATAATAATTCTATTATTTTGTAGATTCGGTGATTTGTTTTTGAAGAGGATAATAATACATGTGGTAGAAAACCCAAATAATAGGAAAGAATATTTGTAGAATGCCACAAATAACTTTCAGACAATAAGTAAATAACATTCTTGATGTGACTTCTTTTACTGCGATTTATATTTTCACATTTTTAAAATAAATATGCAGAACTTCGCCAAGAATCAAAAGACTTATGTAAAGAATTTATTATATATAGGATGCGATTGAAACTAAAAGGTTGAGATCATTTTCAGTGAAATTAGGGTTATCATTTTCAATTTAATATTTAAAAAATTAAGTCAATGGCGTGTAAAAGTATGTTCTACTTCATCGGATATACAGAAAGATGATTATTTTCAAACTCAAATATATGGAATAGTAGCTTCGCATTGAACTACATTGTCTTATCTTTCTTTCAGCTGGAAACTTGTTTTATAATTGTCAGAAATAGGAATTTTAAACAAATAGTTACGAAATGTATAATAAATATGATAAAACAAGAGCAACAACCGGAAAATAAATTACATGCGATTGTTTTGTTCACTGTTTAGATATTACCGTAAGATTGTTTACCGTTTAGTTGTACCTTTTTCTGTTTCACGTGTGTAAATTGGAGATTCACTTCTGCAATATATAAAATGTCTAATACGGTTGGCACATACAAACCGATGTATATGCATTCAAACAATCAATTCTTATAAATATGCACTCTTACCATGAACAAAACTATTAATGGAATATATAGTACTATTATTAGTAGCTAAGAAGTATTATTATATTTGGATCAAATTATACAGTATTGGCAAGCGCAATATTATAAAACTAATGTTATCCAATAAAATTGGACACTTTTAATTATTTTTAACGTCATCACAAATATGGCTATTTTCCTGAAAAAAGATTACGCAAAAAGGGCCAATTTTTCCGAAAAGTACAAGTGGGCTGAAGTTTGGTATGTATCTTCGTTTAATAGATGTAAGTAAAATGCAAAAAGTTCCCATCGAGGGCCTAATCTTTTTTTGACAACTCGAAAAAACGGAAAAAATTCATTTCTGCAGACAGTACGAAAACGCCAGGACCCGAAGCCAGCGTAGAGTCGTCTCCTTAAACAGGATAATGGACCATAAAAAAAATTCCAGTAAAAAAAGATTTATTGAAAACTGTCAGAGAACATAATTTAAAAATATATATATGTTGTAGACCATATCCGCGAAACACACGGCCATAGTTTGTTTCGTTTGCATATTTAATCCAACAGAATTGATTTGAGGCGGTGTAAAGCACGTGTTGAGAAAATGCAATCAGAATCCGAGTTTAAGGGCTGTAATTCTAGATAATACAAAAATCGTAGTATCCAATTTAGATAAAATTGACATCTGGAAAAAATTCGTGAATCACGTTATACACAAAGAAAAAGAGTATCCCATTTTGCTGCCCGTAGAGCCTATTATTATTCAGGTAGGGAATGGTTCGAGTAGTGAGCTTACTAATGACTACAGATACAGACACCTCTCAAAGAAAAACGCCTGGTAAACAGGTCGATCCCAGAGAGGAAACCAATAAGCCAACCGGAAAGGTTGAAGCAAAAGGCAATGACAGTGCCGCGTCGAAGGCTAAAGGAAGGCCGAACACTCAGCCTAAGGGCAAGAAGATAGCGAAGAGGGATCATGAAAAAGGCCCCTCGCTGTCATAATTGCCATAAGAAACTTAAAGTTCCTCCGAATAAATCTCCACCATGCAAAAGCAGCCTCGAGTGTACTTAGCAGGAGATTTATTAGAAAGAAATTAAACATACGGTTAATCCAAGAGCCCTGGGTTCACAGAGGACGGATGAATAAAGTATAATAAAGAAAAGTCTAAAAGAAGATCATGGAGACGGTTCTGTGAATAGGTGAACTAACCCCAGCAGTCGGCCTACAAAATGTTCTTGCAAAAGACTACTCAAACGGAATAGGGCTACTCAAAAAGCCCGATAGCAAATATGCAGAAAGTCAGCAGGAAAATATAAGAGTACTTCTAGATACTCACTTCCCAGGCACTCGCATAATTCATGGTGATTTTCGACAGGACTATCTGGATGAGGATGTACACCGTCCAACAAGAGAAAAAAAAGACTGGCAAGAAAACTATTCATCCCCAACACAATTAAATGGGCGATATCTACATTAAAACCCTTTAAATTACCGGGCAGAGACGGCATTTTCCCTACCCTACTTCAACATGGAATTGAGGAATTGATCCCATGCCTGAGAAGTATACTTATAGCAAGCTGTACTTGGCTATATTCCCCAAGCTTGGAGGGAAGTTAAAGTGGCGTTCATCCTAAAAATAGGCAGAAGAGCTTAACCTCTACAGATTAGAAGCGAAATCCTTACGGAAATACCGCTTCGCTTCACTCCAAACAATTTGCCCATCAACCTGGCAAATCAACAATAAATGCTCTACATTGTCTTGTGGAAGGCACTGAAAAGACATTTGCAGCTAAAGAAGTGGCTATGTGTACTTTCGTAGATATAGAGGGCGCTTTTGACAACACCTCCTATGAATCCATACAAAAAGCCGCGGAAAAGGGAAATACAGTCCCCTCCAATTAAATGGATACAATCCATGCTCAGAAGCAGAATAATTACCGCAGATGTGAGGGAGGAGTAGGCTACGGTGACTGCAGTCAGGGGTTGTCAACAAGATAGAGTCTTATCGCCTTTGTTGTTGTCAATGGTGGTCGATATTCTCCTCTATAAATTGATAGACTAGGAGCTCTTGTGAAAAAAACTGCGTGATAAAATACCAAATGTTTGACTCTAGAAATAAATAATGTATAGTTCGTTAAATGCGTAGCCGCTCGTTTATCATTCGCAGTTGGTCACCCAAATTAGCAATAGTGAAACTAATTTTGGAAAAAGTAGTATACAATCTCGTTATTTATACTAGACTAAATTCCTTTGACTCCAGTTCCTCTTTCACTGTGTCATATAGATGGAAGTATAAATAAGACAGATAAAGCAAAATTGCTAACATTAATTGAAAAACATGGCATTGCCTCGCAACTTCCGCAGAAAATTGATTGCACAATAATCGACGGATTCTCTTTTTTACATTTGCTAGGAAATGCACCTCTTACTTTTGGAAAATTAGCTGAACACACTTTACAAAAATTTGTAGACTGATAGCTGACCGAATTGATATTATTTTTGATAAAATCATTTCACCCTCGATTAAAGATAGTGAGAGGGAGAACAGGGCAGCAGAAATATATAGATGGAATGCATTTGTTATCACAGGAAGCGACCAAAGAAGACCGACTGATTTTATAGAGGCACTGAGATATAATAATTTCTAAGTAAGTTCTATAATATAAATGGGCGTGTCATATAGGAGGTGAATGAAGTAGTAGGATAATTTTTCATGTCCATAAATTGCCTAAAAATTACAACGTTCTAATAGAAGCTAGCGATACAGATATTTTTTAACCTCTCCACAATAAAATTGTGAGAGGTTACTAAAATTGGTTCAAAAACGAAACATCAAATCTTTACGTCTTGAGGTCCTAGAAACCCAAAAAAGTGGTCTTTGAAAAATGTCTGTGTGTGTGTATGTGTGTTAGCACGATAACGTTGAAACTACTGAACGGATTTGAATGAAACTTTGCGTGTGCGTTTCTTTAGTGCCCCAGAAGAACTGAAAAGGTTTTGGTTGAGATCGGATTACGTTTAGTTTACTTTCAATTTGCAATGAAACCATTGAAAAGCAGTTAAAATTCTGATTTCAACGATATATCACACTTCCACCCTTTCGATTTGGTTTCCGCGAAAAAAATTAAAAACAAAGCAAATATGGCATAGATCGCATTTCGCATGACATGATCGATACGCGTAGCCGTTACGTCGTGAAACTCGTCACATCACGTGTCAATTCACGTGTGAGGGTTTCTTCACTGCTCTAGAAGTAGAACGGATTACGTTTAGTACCGTTTTTAAATATATATACAGACAAATCGAAGAATTAAACTACAAATATTCGTCTAAAATCTAGTAAAATTACTCAAATGATAATGTTTCATTTAACAAAGACAGCCGCGAGCGATCGGATTGCAATGAGCAAATTTTGACGATTGTCATTGTCATCGTTTGTCATTGTCCGTTGGTGTCATGTCATGTTAATAAGATTTCGGCATATTTGTAACTTTTAGTGGCTGCACCAGTGGATTGTTACAAACTTTAAAGGTAGATGTAACAATATCAATATCATATGCTCTCTGTACCTTCGTTGGTGAATTTATTATAGATTATCACTTTACCAATTTTCAGTTTGTTGCTTTACAAATCTGCAGTATTTAGGATAACTAGACTTTCTTAGTCGTTCAAGTGATGTTAACGTTGTTAATATCCTAATAGTATATTATTCAACGAGCTATAATGTAGGTAATAACTCGCATAGATGATTGTAAATTCATTAAGTTGAGGGTTTTTTTAGTGCCCCAAAAGATCTGAAAAGGTTTTGGATGAGATCGGATTACGTTTAGTGCCGTTTTGTCACACAATTTAATGCTCTTTTCGGCTTCAAAGATCCACCGAGTGGGGAGGTTCCAGCCGCTTCCAGTAGCTGCCGATTTTTTTATTATTGCATTGGGTAATATGCATCATTTTTCAGAAAAGCTTACAATATGGTTTGAACTGGGATTGGCATCTAAAAACACTATTCGATACGACCATTTAAATATGGTGTACAGTTATCTGGGAAAGGACCTTGCAAATGCGTTGGCAGCATTTCACGCGCTAACCGGAAGTGATTATACTGCTGCACTTGCAAGAAAAGGAAAAATAAAACCATTATCATTGTTGAAAAAGAGTACATATACAATGAAAATATTTAGTACTTTGGGCTCAACAGAAATTCTTTCAGAAGAGCAAAAAAATTGTGTAGAACAAATATATGGCAAACCCAATGCTGCAAATATAAATGAAGTACGATTCGGCATTTTTGTAGAAAATTTTAAACCAAAAACTGGCAGATCGAATCCTTTGGACAAAAAAAAATTGATGGTAGTTTACTGCCACCGTGTCAAGATTCACATTATTGCAAAGTTAAGCGTGTAAATAAGGTACGAGCTATATGGAAAAATGCGACAGAATTTGTACCATCATTTTACAAACCTGAACATAATGGCTGGACTTTGAACAACAACATATTACAGTTGCAGTGGTTCGAGGGTACTCAAATACCTCCAACTTTGGACGATATTGCTGTTGATCGGCCAAGTTCGCCCAACTCAGATGATGACGAAGAAGCAATATATCAAAATTCAAGTGATGAAGAAGATATATTAGATTGACAAGCATAACTTCACACAATATCCAATTGGTGCTCGTCAGAGCGACTCAATGTCAATCCCAACAAAACAGTTATTGTTCCATTCACTAAAAGGAGAAAACTTAACCTTAAAACTCCTATGCTGAACGGAACGATCCTAGGATTTTCCAGTGAAGTCAAGTATCTAGATATAATCCTGGATTAAAAACTTACCTGGAACTCACATCTACAAAGGACACTTACTAAAGCAACAGCGGTTATTTGGACGCGCCGTAGGCTGTTTGATAAGACTTGGGGTCTAAAGCCGAAAATGATACACTGGTCCTACTTATCGGTTGTCAGACCTATGGTGATCTAGGCATCATGTGTATGGTGCCCAAAAGCAGAAGAAAAAATAGCACAAGGAACATTGCAAATATTACAACGCCTTGCCCGTTTAGGAACTACAGGAGCAATGCATTCATTTCCCACAGCAGCTATGGAGGCAATGCTTGGCCTACTTCCTTTGCACTTGCACGTGAGGAAGGAGCCAGCACTTAATGCCTTAAGACTACATCAGGCACTCAAATTTAAACCAGGCGATCTTGTTGGTCACTTAAGGATTTTGGAGCTAATCCATTTTGAGTCCATGACCAAACCTACTGGCTCAATGCCAATCAAACAGGACTTTACTGTCCGTTTGGCGTGCTGATCGAAAGCCGTCAGACGAGCAATATGGAGGCACTGCGATTCAAGTCACTCATCTGGTATACAGATGGATCTAAAATAGCTGAAGGGGTAGGAGTGCGCGTAGCAGGGCCCAAATGTAGATTATCAAAAGCCCTCAATAACACCCCAACCATCTTCTAGGCGGAAATTCATGCTATAGATCTGTGTGCCCAGGAACGCCTAAATAAAGGCATCAGAAGGGCAAGAATCTATATACTATCAGATAGCCAGGCAGCATTAAAAGCTCTAAGGTCCTATACCTTTGAGTCTAAAATTGCCTGGGAATGTAAACAATTCCTGAAGCAACTGGCCAATAACAACAAGGGGGTGCCAGGATATGGAGTGACTTGCTGACAGCGAGCTGAAGAGTTCATTGGACCTGAACCGTTCTGTGGCCTGGCCAAGGGACACATAATGGAGATCGAAAAATGGGAAAAGGATGAAAAAAGTCCTACTGGAGGAATACTCCAGGCCAAAGATAAGCGAAAAAGTTTATAACTTATTCGACAAAGAATACCACAAGACTTCTCGAGCTTGAAAAATTCGAATTAAGGCTGACAACAGGCCCTCTAACTAGTCACAAGCAGATACTGTGATACTGCAACTGAAACTGCTGAATATATACTTTGCGAATGCAAGGTATTAATTCGCACTAGGGTAAAGTTCCTGGAACAAGTTGTAGGGTTATTCACAAAAGATCTTTTAGGTCGAAGTGAAGTAAGGCTATTCAAAGCCAAACGACCCCTGAAACAATCTACTGATGACTGCGTTACCATGTGACAATTTTTTTTATTATTTAAACTTTCTTATTTTCATAGAAGTCTTATTTTAATTGAGGTAACATAATATAACTAATTCTGTTTTGTTTGAGATTTATTTTATTTTTATCGTTTTTACCAAGACTTAAATTTTGTAATTATGTTATTAATGTTGTCATCAGATTTGTTAAGTTTATTTTAACGTCCTGCCTTACTAACATTATATACCTTTTCCATTTCCATCATGGCAAAAATCACTCACACCTCCCCATTGGTTTTTGCTGGACGGTGACATTTTCTCTAATATCAAATTTTTCCAGTTTTTCTAGTTCCCTACGTTAAGAGTCAATGAAATTTTTACGTTCTGTAGACAATGTCATTGACTAAGTGAGTAAAGTGTGTTAATGTAAAAGTATATAGGTATTATTATATTATAATCGTTTATACAAACGAACATACAATATACATACACCTACCTATCATTTCACCTCTTTCGCTCATAATATATTAGTTAATAAGTCTGCAAAGCAATGTTACGTGTATAATAAATGATTTTTAAAATATTGCAGGGCATGTATTGTGTTGAAAAATAAGTTAGGCACGTCTAGGCACGCGTTTACAAAAGAATGCCGCGCTTTTCGTTTTTATATCGTTTTTAACTGACATTGTATAAACTATACCATGTACATACATATTTCAGTGTCACCAACGTAAAAAATAATGATAGTTTCATCCATATTTAGATTTTGACAAAATAATATATTCATCTTATGTGTCGTTTAATTAAGTTTGTCCACATTGTAATTTTGATTTTGTGTTAGATTTTTGCTTTACATTTGACTTGGTACGCAATACGTATTTATTCATTTTACATGTTTTCTTTATTCAATTTACTTAATATGTATCCACACTATACAATTATTGCTAATTTTATACATTTCTATTCTATACTTTTTTATATATTATTCAGTTATAGTGAACTTTTTTTGACGTGTGTAAACACTTTTGGGTAAATGGTCACTAATAAAATATCTATCTAATATTAGTTAGCTTTTGGTACATTCGGGAAATAATGATACGCAATTAACACTGATGTTGTCAACTTTGATCTTGCATTGAAATACTATACGCTAAATAAAAACTATTACAATAACATCGTTAAACAATCATTAATGAATAGAAGAAATAGGTAAAGCTCTAGAGCAAAAACTTGTTTCTTCCATTGAAAGACAACAGCTGGCTATCCACCCGCATATGTAAAATGAAGAATACACTAGCTTCAAAAGTATAAAATAAAGTTTACTATAGTCTTCCCAGCAAACATAGATGTAAACGAAGTGCTGCTCCGTTAACAACATACCGTCAAAAACAAATTTTATTTACCTATTCTCATCTTCTGACGTCCGCCTCATTGCAAGGTAAGCAACCTTTTAACGCCACCTCCTTTATTTCCACTGTATACAGCTTAATCCGGTGTATAAAAGTATATTTGCACTAAACCGACACTACTAACAACTCTCACACTGTCACATAAAACTGAAAATGTGAATGCAAAGCATTTTAACCTCTGACAGTCACGATTTTAAAATGTCACGATCGAGGAACTAGAGCGTTTTAGCATGTTTTATTGTCTTGGTCCCAGAACTAGGACTTACAACTAGTGTAATCCTTGCGTGCAAGTCTCAATCTAAACGTACAAAAGATATTACCTATTCGACAGAGAAGCACATCTGTCCAATTGTGAGGGATTTACAGGTCCGTATTTTATTGTTGTTTAGGGATTGAATTAAATATACAACAGTATGCTACGCTGACCGGCTGCACGAAGTAGATCTCGTTTAAATTTTAAACTCGTGATGTATATTTAAATATCTGAAAACTTAAAACTGGATAATTCCGTATACGATCCAACTTTAGTTTCCAACATACAGGGTGTCCCACGACGAACTGCGGCGATCGATATCTCGAAAAGTAGACATCGGAAAATTTTGAAAATTTGGTAGGAAACTAACGTCGATGGGGGCAACCCGGCTAAAAAATATTTTCAAGATGGTGGCACTTCCGGTTATATCGGAAGTCGATACCAACTTGCTTATTTTAAATGCTACACCCTATATATTAATACATTTTTGGATTATACGCAAAATTCTAGGTCGATTTTGTGTATCATGTCCTATACCTAGGTCTCTCCGTTTTTGAGATATTTCAATTTTTATGTCAAAAATGACGTTTTGCGGACCCTAAAAGATTTATCAATTTTTCCTATAAAAAAGCCTTTATTATCTAATTTGGGTTCGATTCTTTGTTGTAAAAGACCTACTTTAATAGAGTTTTTATAATATTTTGATAAGTATTAATACAGAGTGTTCAAAAAATAAGAATAAAGATAAAATTGAGAAAACTGTCAAAAATCATTTTTTTTTCAAATGGAAACCCCCAATTTTTATAATCTTATCTTATTCCCCATTAAAAATAAGGGTTTGTATATGGATGTTTATTCCGAAAATTTTTAGTTTTCGAGATATTCCCAATTCAATATTTTGCAGTGCCAAATTTTTTGAAATTCTCCATTATTCATTAAATACTGTTCGGAGACGGTTTTTGTTTCTCTGAATATCTATTAGCAAATATTTCACATGTTTTTGATAAAACTTTGTAACATTCTCCATAGATTATAAACAAATTTAAGTAATTCTCGTGTGCATAATTTAAGCGCCCCAGCATGATAATTAATACTTATCAATTGGTAAGTGACAGCTACATACATTTGTTTAGCACTCAACGCCGTCATAGCCAACTAACAGTAATTGAACTTAAAATCCATAGCAAAATACCCATATAGAAATATTGAATTGGGAATATCTCGAAAACAAAAAATTTTCGGAATAGACATCCATATACAAACTTACCCTTATTTTTAATGGCGAATAAGATAAGATTATAAAAATTGGGGGTTTCCATTTGAAAAAATTGATTTTTGACAGTTTTCTCAATTTCATCTTTATTCTTATTTTTTGAACACTCTGTATTAATACTTATCAAAATATTATAAAAACTCTATTAAAGTAGGTTTTTTCAACAAAGAATCGAACCCAAATTAGATACTAAAGGCTTCCTTATAGGAGAAATTGATAATTCTTTTAGGACCCGCAAACGTCATTTTTGACATAAAAATTGAAATATCTCAAAAACGGAGAGACCTAGGTATAGGACATGATACACAAAATCGGCCTAGAATTTTGCGTACAATCCAAAAATGTAATAATATACAGGGATGTCCCATTTAAAACAATCAAGTTGGTATCGACTTCCGGTATAACCGGAAGTGCCACCATCTTGTAAATATTTTAGCCGAGTTGCCCCCATCGACGTTAGTTTACTAAATATCAAATTTGCAAAATTTTCCGATGTCTACTTTTCGAGATATCGATCGCCGCAGTTCGTCGTGGGACACCCTGTATATGGTGACTTGTTGACATTGTGACTTTAATGTTTCAAAGTTTGTTAATTTAAACAGAAATGAAACAAAACCTAGTTATGTCTTAAATACTTCAAACTTTTTCGATTTTATATAAGATAGATTGATAGACTTTATTAGAAACTTCTGCTTTATAAAAACAATACAGTATAAAACTTAACGTTGATATACTAACTTAATGTAGATATACACTGTGTCCCAAATTGGGGGTGCATGCATTGTTATCTCTGTTATTATTAGATATAGAGAAACGGTTAAATGAGGATTTTCTTGAAGAATTTTGTGACCGTTTCGATGCCGTTTTTAAATTTGGCCTAGCTATCTTCGTTTTCGAAACATTTTCAAAAAACTGAAAAGGTGCATTTTAAAAAACTTCCCGTATCTACCTAATTTGATGACTGGTGATATTTTAATAAATAAGTACATTGTTAGGACATTTTTTTAAGGTGCTTCCGTTGACTATACCAAAAAATTTCTACAGTCATATGTTTCTCACTTAATGCCACTCTTTTTCTTTTTCTTATGGGCGCCATATTGGATTTTTTGTATGTTAAATAGCGCTCTTAATTCCCCTTTCAATGATGTATCACAATGTTAGGAAAAAATTATTAAATTATTAATTTATTAAATTATGGACGGTTTAACGGAAAAAGAAATGATACTTATGAGATGGATAACGAAGAGCAAAATAACGTTGTATTAGAATACGTAGAAGGTAATGATACAGCATTTGTAAGACAAATTTCAAATCAGGAAAATGTTCCCAAAACAACAAACTGTGCATAACATTTTAAAGAAAAATCGTTATCACCCATACAAACCAACCATCGTTCAAGGTTTACAAGAAAATGACTATGAGAGAAGAGTAACATACTGTGATTGGTTTGTACAAAAATATCTACAGAACCCAGACTGTCATTCAAAAGTATTATGGACAGACGAGACTAGATTCACAAATTGTGGTGTTTTCAATAGACATAACACACACTACTGAAGTATCCAGAACCCTCACATATTAGCCAAAGAAGGTTTCAAACCAAATTTGGATTCAATGTCTGGTGTGGCATCATAGCTAAACTTATTTAAATCATTCATTGATAATAATTCATATAAAAAAAAATACTTTCCAGGTAATCGCATTATTGGACCATCTATTTATCATGTTAATTTGAACGGTGCAGATTATTTGCGAATGTTGCAAGAACAAATAATACCAGCTCTTAGACTTGCTGTAGAAGATATTATCCAGATTTGGTTTCATCACGATGGTTGTCCAGCACATAATAGCGGCATAGTAACACAATTCTTAAGAGCAACTTTTGAAAATAAAATAATTGCAACTAATGGCAACGTTCTATAGCCAGCCAGATCTCCTGATCTCACTCCGTTGGACTATTTTGTTTGGGGGCATACAAAAATGAAGTTTATTCATTTGAACCACCAGAAAATATTCAAATTTTAGAAGAACGTTTAAGAAATACTTTGGCTGTTAACGGAAATACTTTAAGGAGAGCGTGTAGTTCGATATTAAAGCGATGTCAAAAGTGCATTAATGAACAAGGACGACATATTGAACAAGTTCATTAAGCTTTTAATTAATTTGTTTTAATTGTAAGTTGAAGCTAATGAAATCAGATTATTTTAAAATAAATTTTCTTCATAGCCTACTTAGAAAACTTGATTTTTTCATATTTTACACCAGTAAATATTTTTTTCCTGACATTGTGATACATCATTGAAAGGGGAATTAATAGCACTATTGAACATACAAAAAATCCAATATGGTGTCTATAAGAAAAAACAAAGTTAGTGGCGTTAACAGAGAAGCAAACGACGGTAGAAATTTTTTGGTAACGTCAACGAAAGTACCTTAAAAAAGTGTCCTAACAATATACTTATTAAAATATCACCAGTCATTAAATTAGGCAGATACGGGAAGTTTTTTAAAATGCACCATTTCAGTTTTTTGAAAATATTTCGGAAACGAAGATAGCTAGGCCAAATTTAAAAATGGCATCGAAACGGTTAAAAAATTCTTCAAAAAAGTCCCCATTTAACCGTTTCTCTATCTCTAATAATAACAGAGATAGCAATGCATGTACCCCCAGTTTAGGACACAGTGTATGCATAAAACATACTTATAGAATTACAAACATAAGAAATATATTAAAACATAATATTTTAGTCGCAAACTCCTCTATAAAATCCTTATTTTACTATAAGGAACGTAACCAGACTGCAACCAACTGCTACTCTCCGGGCTATGTGCCCCGCCGAGCGTTGAATTACAAGTTACAAGCCTGGCGCGTTAAGTGTAATAATTGCATATTACCATCAAAACGCTAATGCTTCGATTGCAACAAACACCAGCCGAAAGACTGATCCTACTTAAAGGAGCTCTCTTGCCAGTCATCACACACACCACTTGCACACTGCAGTTTCGAGCTGTTGGCTCTCGTCAGTGCAAGGTAGGCATGCGACGACCGGCACGAGGATCCTTTGACTATTTGGTACATCCCGGTATTTTTACAATAGCGACATGTAAAATAGTCAGCAGGCGCCATCTAGCGGTCCAGTGTCTATTGCAATAGAAAAATAAATAGCCTGACTGGGCTTGGCATTGTTCAAATTTTTCAACAAACATTTGAACTATGAAGAATTCATCATAGAAAAACTAAACACAAAAGGCCAATACTCTGCCTTTAAAATTGGCGCAGCATTTCATTTATTGGACAAGTTAAATGATGAATATTATTAGCCAACAACAAAATATATGTCCATTTTCTATCAGAATATACGTGGACTTCGATCCAAAATAAGAGCATTTCATGAAATATATCCACAAACAATTTTGGGTTATGTGTTTTGGAAGCGTGGCTGAATATCTCAATGTATTGTGGATGTCTTTGGAGAATACTTAAAGAGTGTCTATTTGCTACCAGAAACAAGCGATGAAGAAGATACCGAATTGTGTTATAATCATGAAAATATTACTTTTTAAAATATATCTGAAGATGGTCTTGATAATATACCATCCTCTGACACAATTATTCGCAAGACTGTATCTGCAGTTATTTTAAT